>PISX010000862.1:105845-231709 GCA_004024625.1 Mellivora capensis
AAAAAAAAAAAAAAACAGCCCAGTTACCACTATTTGTTTTGCATACTGAAAGACCATTCTGAAGTTAATTTGAGTTTACAAAAGGTAATATGAAATTTATTAATGTCAATATCCAAGGAAGCTCTTCCTAATGTTTTTAAGTTTAGTTCACAAATCTTATCGTATTTATAAATCTGGCAAATTTTAGAAATCATGGTCCTTTAAAATTTGGTCTTATTTATACTATTACTTGATTAAATACCTTCCAACTTTGTATTCCCCTTTATACTGCATTTATAAATTTACTGCATACAGCTGCCTCTTTTGGTATCTAATAACCAGTTTCAAGAATTCAAGAAAGTCTTACATATCTAATAAATTTAACTTATAAGTATGGTGATTCTTAAGTTCTCTTTAATGTTTCAACACTATATATAATTTTGTAGGAATTGTACTTTAAAGTCTAATAGGCTGACCTCTTACGCCAGTAGGTCAAGTGTTCTTAAACAGAACAATTAATCTACATAAAAAAACACAATAAGATGTACTTATTCTACATCTTTCTAGAGTTAAAAGCTTACTTGCTAAGAAAACAGTTATGTCCTACCAAGCAGTTTTGGGTGATGTCTTCCCAAGTAAATTTTTTGATCTGCCTTTTCAATAAACTGTAGTTTCTTGATGAGCAGAGGTTTGGGTTGGAACAGACAACCTTGGCTGAAACACTGATGTAACATTCTGAACCTTACTTATATTCATTGTATCCCTACACCCCACCCCACAAAAAGTAAACTCATTTGCCCAAGATAGTGAGTCATATCTTTACCTTTTTCCAAGTCAGGTTAGAATCTTTGATCCTCACACACACAAATGGCTACAAAATGAACAAATATTTAGGTTGTACATTTCTTAATCCTTTAGAATAGATAACTGTCCTCTTTTCTTAATCTAGACACCTTTGAACTTGGCCGAATCTCTCACGTTCTGTCTTACAGGACAATCAACTCTTGGAGATGCTAACAGATATTTAACTGTCACTGAATCTCTCTATGACTTTGTCTATGTGGTTACAATTTCCAAGCATGTTCTATTGACAAGTTGGTTTTTTTTTTTAACCCCTAGAATAGCTGACTAGAAGCCTCTCCGTACGTACACATTTCTACTGAAAACCTTATGAGAACACAGCTTTGCCTGATCTGTTTTTGTTCCTAGCTTTGCCCTTTAACTCATTATGGTCTAACAACAGCCACGTGAGGAAGGAATATTACCTTGTTTCAAAGAAGAGGAAACTGAGGGTCTGCACAGTTAAGTAACTTGGGCCAGTTACCCTCCTCGTGTGGCTGTTTTGAGACTACAATGAGTTAAAGCACCAAGAAAGCACCAAGAAGTGCCTGGTATGTCGTAAATATTCAGTATATACCATACGTTCATTTTTTCATAGACACCCCTGATTTCAAGGACCAAAACAGGCTTTACACAGTGTGTTAGGAATTAAAAAGGTCAGCCCATTTAGGCATATGGGTATCACAGTACTATTAGAGAGGCTCTCATTATCCTCTGCAGTTACTCTCAAAAGTCAGTAAGTCCAATAGCCTCTCCAGCGATTAAGGTTTCTTTGTTACCTGCTCTTCACTCACTAAAATCTTTATCAGGCTTCTGCTGTATTAAAAACAACAGCAACAACACTATCCTGAGCCTTAACAGATTAGAGAGAAGAGAAGCAGTTGGGAATTGGGGTGAACTTCATGGAGAAGATACTTTTGACCAGAGCCTTGAAAGACACATAGACTTTCAATATGCAGAAATTGAGAGACGACATTCCAGGTAAAGAAAGTGTGGGCACAGGCAAGGAGGAGAGAAAACACATGGCATTTGGAAATACCAGCTAGAAGTCCAGTGTGGATAGAAAGTTAGCTATAATGTGTGCAGATTAGAGACTGGGAGTGATGGACCTGCGATGGTAGCTTGGAATCAACACAAGGAGGTTTTGGAATCCCAAGCTAGGGAATCTGGATGTCAGTCATTTCCAATAGAACACCAATTCAAGTTCTTGTAATTAGCCCCAAAATGGTGATGGGATAAATAAGAGGAAACTAGTTCTTTCTTATTTTACCATTTACCCATTAACCTGAGTAGAGGAAAACTTCAGTGGTCTGGATCTCTTGCAAGGTAAGTTTTGGTGGGGAGAACATAGAGAAGTAGGAAAGGTTGAAAGTTTGGGACAGTTTTTAGTAAGTGTGGACACTGGGCAGCAGGGGGCAGCAGAAGGGCACCTAAAAGTTAAAAGAATGCATAGGGCATTTGCTTCTGTAATATTGCTTGACAATTATAAATTTACATAATATAGGCTACTTATATTAATAAAAACTTAGCATTCTTTCCCCCAAAATGAAGAGAAATTAAAAGAGAAAAGAAGAAAAGTAACAGGCTGGCTGATGGCAGAATGACATTGCTGTTTATTTGAGAGCATAGAAATGAACAGTTGTCTATGTGTTATTTCTTTTCAGAGTTCATATAAATTTGAAATGTCTAACTTTAAATTGGAAAGCAATTTAAATTTTCATTTAAAAGTTTTCATTTGGAAAACTTTTATGACTCTTAAAGATTCTACATTTTTTTGAAGTACCCTTCTTCAACTATACTGATACCCTGCATTCCTTAAAGAAACTAGTTAAAAAAGAGAGAGAGAGAGAGAAAACACTTGAAAATGAAGTTGTACTTAAATAATGAACAGAAATTTTAATACACACCCTATTTCACATACCAAATATATAGAATTTTAAATTTTGCTTTTATGCATATGAAATTTTTGGACGTCCAATTGAAGTTTTTTCTTTATATCTAAAATTCTAGGGGATGCCTGGGTGGCTCAGTCAGTTAAGCGTCTGCCTTCGGCTCAGGTCATGATCCTAGGGTCCTGGGATTGAGTCCCGCATCAGGCTCCTTGCTCGGGAGAACCTGCTTCTCCCACTGCGGGACACTTGCGCTCCCTCTCTCTTTGTGTTAAATAAATAAAATCTTTTAAAAAAATAAAGTAAAATTTGAGACTATCTACACTATCTACACTATATATCTACATTATATTTTTCAGTGAAATTCACCTCTTACTAACCTGTTCAAAAGTTTGGATGGTTCATAGGCACCTGGGTGGCGCAGTGGGCTGAGCGTCTGTCTTCGGCTTCTGGTCACAATCCCAGAGTGCTGGGATTGAGTCCCACCTCAGGCTCCCTGCTTGGCGGGGAGTCTGCTTCTCCCTCTTCCTATGCCCCTCCCCCCTGCTTGTGTGCACTCTCTCTCTCTCTCATATAAATAAGTAAATAAAATATACTTCAAGTTTGGATGGTTCATGATAGTAAGAGTAGAAAATGAGAAGCTTCCATGTAGATTTTTTTTTTTTTTAGCTCTGGGATTTACCTTTCTGAATGCTACATTACACCCACCAGAAAATAGCTCTTTCTCTCCTTGTGTGAGGAAGATGGTATAATAATGCTCATACATGACACACATAGAAACTTTCTTTGTTCCTTCATGATTCTCTCAATGCCCATCACACATGTTTAGACGGTTGTGACCCCTGCATGGGTCATCCTTCAGGTGCTGCTTTTTGTTCCTTCATTTCACCTTTCTGTAGATGCTTCTCTCCATGTATTGACATATGTTATACTTGTCACTTTAAATAGCCACATAAACTGATGGCTGACTATTCCGTGCTTGTTGAATATTGATTGCCACCTTCATTCAGGAACATCTGAAATGATGAACAAACTTTTGGTTTAAGGTAGTTTACCTGAGGGGCTCCTGAGTTCTGCAGTCAGTTAAGCATCCAACTTGGTTTCTGCTCAGGTCGTGATCCAGGGGTCGTGGGATTAAGCCCCCTGTCCAGTGCCATGCTCAGCACAGAGTCTGCTTAAAATTCTCTCTCCTTGGGCACCTGAGGGGCTCAGTGGGTTAAGCGACTGCCTTCAGCTCAGGTCATGATCCTGGAGTCCGCAGGGAGTCTGCTCCTCCCACTGACCCCTCTCCTCTCATGCTCTCTCTTTCATTTTCTCTCTCTCTCTCAAATAAATAAATTAATTTAAAAAAAAAAGAGAGTTTACCTAAAAATTAGCTCTTAAATATCATGAAAGGAAATGAGAACTTCATAAATTTATGAAGCATTTCCTGTGTATTTTATTTCCATCATTTGTAAATCTGAAAATATAAAAATAAAAAAAAATATTAAAAATGTTACCTTTCAAGCTAGGATGACCAGGATATACACAGGACATGCCCTGTTTGTTTTTACAGGAACTAAGTCCATTAAGGAAAATAATATCTTTTTCTTTTGTGTCTCCTGTGGTTCATAATACAATGCTTGCACAGAGGCAGGGCCCAGTAAATGAAACATTAGGAAATTTTATTAAAGTATGTGTAACACAATCTAGTTCTTTGATGTAAGATTTAAATGAACTCTTCATACTTTCATCGTATTTTTCAAATTGTTAAACTGGTTAAATTGTTATTACTGTTCTGGTTGTTGCTATTTGGTATTTTTCTCAGTGCCTGGATAGTAGCATTGTGTTATTTTCTCAATTTGTTACCTAGAAATTCCCTGCCCTTTTCCAATGAGAATTTCAGGCTAATTGCAGATCTTCTATTACTAGGCTTAATTATTTCGATCATTTCTGCTTCAGCTTTTATTTTGAAGTTTGTCTTCCTTTTGATATTAATTCTGAATCTTTATTTTCCAGTTTTAATGATATAAGCTACATGGATTTCTCAGATCACATTTGACCGTATTTATGACAAAGCTGCTTTTACTAAGCATCCTCTAAGAACCTTTTGTTTAAGCATCAAGTGTTACTAATTACCAACTAACAGAGCACTACATCTTTGACTCACTCAGTGACATACTCTTCTAGGGTGCATCTTCCAGAACTCTATTTGCTCTTACCCTCTTCGAAGGGCTTTCTATACTATGTAAACATATAACCAGGAAATACTAAAGGCATATTTACTATAGAAATCGTACATCTCAAATTGAATGATCTTTTCTTCGCTTTTTACTTTTAAAAAATTTCATATATCCATTTTTTCCTACCAACTATTAGGAAAAGGGAGATAGTCATAAAATTTGACAGTTGGAAAAGTTGGGAGGGACCATCAAGTCCTTTCTTCAAAGTCCTTTTTTTCAGAGTCCTTTTTTCAAAGTTGAGGAAATGGAGGCCAAGGGACATTAAGATCAAGATCATGCAGCAAGCTGGGGGTAGAAGCAGAATTGGAACCTACATCTCTTAACATAAAATGTTCATAAATAACCACTTGATACAGGTGAGATCACCAAGCATGCATTATTTTTTAATTCATTGATGACTCAATTATAAAAATATAATATGGTTTAAAAAAATCTCTTACTTCTGGGGTGCCTGGGTGACTCAGTCTTGAGTGTCTGCCTTCAGTTCAAGTCGTGATTCCAGGGTCCTGGGATCCTGGGATCCTGGGATGACCCCACGGGCTCTCTGCCTAGCAGGGAGTCTACTTCTCCCTCTCCCTCCACTCTCCCCTCTGCTCGTGCTCTTGCACACACGTGCACGCTCTCTCTCAAATAATCTTTTTAAAAAATTAGTTGGGGGCACCTCGGTGGCTCGGTTGGTTAAGTGCCTTCAGCTCAGGTCATAATCCCAGGATTTCAGAGTCCTGGGATCAGCTCTCACATCAGTGGGAAGCCAGCTTCTCCCTCTCCCTCTTCCTGCCGCTCCCCCTGCTTGTGCACTCTCTATCAAATAAATAACATCTTTTAAAAAAATTAATTGAAAAAAAATTTTAAAAACCTCTTCTTTCTAAAAAATAGTCTAAAAAACCACATGATGGAGGCAATACTATCATAAGGTTATCCTTTTCTCTACACTTAAAGTTGTTTTGTCTTTTATTCCGAGAATTAACAAAATAGAATTTTAAGGCCATTAGACAGAATATAGTTCAAAATTACTCCTTAAGAGCCATTATTTTTCAAGTAGACCATGAAAGTTTATTTGAAGAAGCACAGATTCTGGAACAACCCAAGAAAATAAAGGCAGGGAGTTCTATTAAGATGGAAGAATGAAACTAGCTACTAAAGAACACAATAGTGTCCTCTATGAGCCTGATATAAAAAGTGTGTGTGTATGTGTACATATTAGCATTTTTGTGAATGGAAGGACAAAAGATAGGGTTTGAAAAATTATTCAAGAAGGAATACTTTTTCATTCCCATAGCATTTCCTTCTTTTGAAGGTTTGAGTTTTGAGTGTTTCTGTTCAATGAAAAGAAGGACTGAACAGCTAGTATAAACCCAGTTTACCATTTATGTTAAAATGAAGATAATTAGGACCTGGTTCAGCCTACTCAGGGGCAACCAACTTCCCACCCTGTACTGACAACTATTGCTTAATCTTTCTTTGAGAAAAGTGCTCAGCTTTTTTGTGAAAGAGTATTATCTAAGAATACTTACTGAAATCTTACTATAATAACAGGCACTGAAGCTGTTTTATAACACTTTATAGGGATTAAATGAGATAGTATATGTAAGTGCCCAGCCAAAGTAAGAACTCAGTAAATTTGGTCACGTGGCTTCTTTATCTATTTATCTTCTTTATCTATTCCAAACTGTTGCCATGCTACAGAAAACTGCAATTCATAGAAGTTAATAATTTTATTTGTGTTTACAGAGCTATAAAAGCCAAATCATGTCTGACTCTGGAGCTAGTATTTTTAACCACTGTATTTTAGCCATTTGTTTTTTTTGTGTTTGTTTTTTTAGCCATTTGTTTTCTTAGCATGTCATCTGCTAAAAACCTGGAATGCTGCTTTTAAAATGGGGGAAATTAGGGAGCAGAGAATATTCAGGGAAAAAAAAAAAATTTTTATTGATTTTCTGTTCTTAAGGTGATGATGAGGAAGAGAGATTTTTTTTAGAAAAATACATTAAAATTATAAAACTTTATAATTATAAAAATTATAATCAGATACATTTCTTAAAATAATTCAAACTTATGATAGATTTTTTGAACTTTTATTTTGCGCTAGACACTCTTTAGAATAATTGAAAAAAATGTGGACAGATAAATTAAAAGGGGTGAAAAAAGATTATTGAAAAATAAATAAATGGGTGAATCTCAGTGTTGTGTTAAAAGATTTCCTATTTACGGCAATGTCCAAAGCACTTTAGTTTCTCAATCAAATCTTCTGTGATCTACTGCAGTTTGGATATGTCATAGATTTTCTGTTCCAATGTGTTATTTTGGGGCATGTATACACGTATGCCCTTCCTAACCACTATGGTGGAATTGAAATAATAAATTCTTCCTTAATATTTATATTTAAAGTTGCAGCTGTCAAAGATTTTTCACTATATTATCTCATTTGTTCATCAGAGTGGCCTAAAAGAGAGGAAAACAAGTATTTAGACTGAGTATATGAGATACTTAAGGCTCAGAAATTAAATCATTTCTATAGGGTCATACTGCTGGTAAGTGGTAGATACTAGATTAGCATCTAGCTCTTCAAACATGGAAGCCGGTGTTCCTTTCAAGACTTAATGCTGTGTCTCAGTGTACCATGTTGCTACTTTGAATGCAAAATGTTACTTACCATTTGACTGTTTTTACACAAAGCACTCACCCTAAGGGAAACAGTAGCAGCCTGAACAGAGAGGCCCTGACCCTCTGGGGAGCTTGCTTGACCAGATTTGGAGATTGAGCAGTCACTGGGCAGCCGCCTAATGAATCATTTGGCAAGGGGGCGGGGTGGGGGGGTTACTGGCTGCCAGGGGTCCTTGTAGATTTAAATTTAGGAATGATACAAAGCTACTAAAGGGAAACAAACGAACAAAAAACCTCTAGAAAATGAATATAATGTTTTATATAAATTAGTTATATATGTGTATCTATGTATATGTATGTACACTCAAATATAGGTCTTTGGTTTCATTTGAGGACATGTTTAGCTTGGTTTTGTTTTGTTGCCTCAGCTAAGAGTTTTGAAAGCCTTTACAATTAATATTGTTTTATACTGTATATAAGGGGGATGGGGGAGCTTTATCTATGGGATAAAATAGGATTAAAATGTCCTTTAAAAATAACCCATGTTTATTGAGCGTTATTTTTATGTCAGATCCATGATAAACTCTTTGCATTAATGATTTTATTGAATCAATGTATCAACCTACATGGTAGATTCTGTTGATTCCTATTGTATGGATGAAGAAACTGCAGCTCCAAGAGCTTAAATTAGAATAAAAATCTGAATCAAAGTGGTTTACCATGTTCTTTTTAATAGAGAAACTTTTGGAAAGAAAAGGGGCTGAGCAATTTGGTTAATTTGGTATTAAATACCAAATATATTGCTAAAGAGTAGCAATCTGCTTAATTCTGTGTTGGTTAGAATTCTGTTCAGTTTTACACTTAAATGTCTTATTTTGCACTGTTTAGCAGGATAAAAATCTTAACTGGTAATAAGGATAGTACTTTGCATTTATAAGATCTTTATTGCTTCTTTCAAAGTTAGCATGTCAGGCTTCTTAAGCAATTAAATGAAAAACTTGATTAGAAAAACTTTCATTTCCCTCTGTTGCCTAGATTAGAATTTCCTAGTGTACTTTTATAGAATTAAAGGTAATAATAGTATATAGTAAGAAATTGCATGGTTTGATAAATTTGAAAAATACTATGATAAGCATTAGTAAATGGATTTATTTTCTGCAGGACTTGTCCTGATCCTATGCCTTGTGAGCCCGTCCATATTTGTAAAAGAAACATATGATAGACAGTATTTTTCTAACTTACCGGTTTTATTTGTAACTTTTTTATGTACCTCATCTCAGAATGTAACCTCTGGGATTAATGTTTTATGTAAAATGCTGAACTAATATCTGGGAAGAAATACTTACATTTTAGACCTTAAATATTGATATTTAAGATATTGAAGACCTGTATTTTGCCATCAACTCAGAATGGCAGTAAAATTGTCCACCTTCATTTGCACAGATTTGGCCATATTGTTATTCAAAGAAAGGTAGAGGTGTCTGGGTGGCTCAGTCAGTTGAGCATCCTGCTCTTGGTTTCAGCTCAGTCATGATCTCAGGATCCTGGGATCCAGCCCCGAGTGGGGGCTCCATGCTCAGCAGGGAGTCAGCCTGACTTCTCTCTCTTTCTCTCCTCTTCTCTCCCCTGCTTTCTGCCCCTCCCCACTGCTTGCATGCATGTGCCATGCGCTCACAGCTCACACCCTCTCTCTGCCCCCTCAAATAAATAAATAAATCCTTAAAATTTTTTAAAAAACAAACAAACACAGGGCAACCCAGCTTTGTACTGTCTTTTTGCTATCTTAAACCTTTCTTTGCTGCCCACCAAAATTAATTAATTGATTAACTAATTAAAGGTAAAATAAAATAAAAAATAAAGAACAGCAGATATTTGTTCTGAGCCTTAAGCCATGAAAATTCAAACCCATTGTTTATTTTAAATGTTCTATTAAGGCAATATGTGTTCTTTATAATAAAGAAAAGTCAGTATACTTTGTAAACCTCCCGAAGAGGGGGTGCTTAAGGAATTATGGTATATACATAGGATAAGTATCTATCAAAAAATAATCTTATAAAAACATTTAATGAGGTGAGAATATTCTCAGATTATATTTGGAAGTGAGGACTACAAAACAATATTCAGTATTATTCCAATATTACAAAACAAGCAAATGAAAAATAAAAGAAAACCCAGGAAAGACTGGAAGAAACAAAAACATCAAAGTGTTAACCAGATTATAAAGAAATCAATTAAACCAAAATATAATATCCAAGTACATGTTCTACCACAGTGCACCCGTGTTGTTTTTTGGCTGTTGAGTCTAGTGTTTGGGAAACTTAATTCAGAAGAAATCTGAAGATACGGATGTGACGTATATCCTTATCACTGATTGGGTCGGTTTTTTGTTCACTGGCTTCTGCAGCTTTAAAGATGGTAGATAAGTTTTACTTCCTCCCGTAACCAGGATTTTGTTGTGAAATAATGGAATGCATTCTCTCTTAATATGTCTAATGTGGGAGGTGCTGATGATGTTAGCTGCTCTGTCCCTGGGTATGTCCTGAAGCTAAGTTGATTTTTGGCCTGGAGGTACTTTCACTTGGGTGGGCAAGTAACAATAATAGTATCACAGAAAAGTATTGGGAATTCACTTCAAAATTTTACTTGGCTTTGGCTTGCCTGGTAAATGATTAATGAACATTCTTCAGGCACCACTCAGCCATGCCTCCTCCAATTCACGTCTCAACTCACCAGAGTATTTTTTTTCCCCGCGCACAGCGTCCTCTAGAAGTCATGCTTTTTATGATCTCCAGTGACAACCTCCGTCTTTTTGGTCCTTCTCATTGACCTTTTTGGTCCTCATCATTGACCCTTTTGGTCCTCCTTGAAATATGGACCCCAGCTGGCTTTGCTTCATGTTTCTGCCAGCCTCTTGTCCCTCCTTCTCTGTTCTTTCCCTGGCTCTTGTGCCTCTGCTGTCTCCTAGATGTTGGTATTCCTCCGGCTCTGTTCTCCATGCCCAATTCTTCTCACTCCATGAATCATTCTTCACACCTATAATCTCAGTCCATGGGGTTGAAATTATTCACTTTCCCTTCCCTATTCTGGAAGAGAGGAAAAACTGGATTCAAAGTGCTTATCTCAGTAATTGGCACAACGGTTACTCACAGTATCATAAAGAAGAATAGAGTGAAAGTAGAACTTTAATTTCAACAATCCTAACTTATTAGGTAATAGAGAATATAATTCTGTGCCCCAAGTTTCAAAAGGAAAATGATTTCCTTCCTTGGGTCATAGAAGCCATAATAATTCACATAAGTCTCTCTTGAAAGCCCCTTTCCCTGTCAATCTTTTTTTGTCTACCATACAATAATAATAAATTTGACTTAAATCTTCCAACGTAAAATTCTACTTCGTTAATGGTTTTTCTCTTATTTCTTCGAGTTTCATTTCTTCGCCCCATGTACCATTTATACCATACTGATTTGGATATGTTGCTTAGTAGAACTAATTGTCGAAATATAATACATTTTATGTGCTGAGACTGTAAAGCACCTTAAGGGTTACTACCTTCCCTTTACCTACTTCTCCCTCCATTTTCTTCCTCCTCCTCCCCTTGGCCTGCTCCTCTGGTGTCTCCCAACTCTCTCATTTTTATACCTTTGCCCCCTTACAACCTTGGACTAACACCTGGCCTATACACAGGTATAGTCTGTCAGTAAGTGCCAGTCATTGGATTAAATAGGGTTGCTCTCCAGCACAAACTGCTTTACCTAGTTCTTAGTAAATATCCAGTCAATATTTATTGAATGCTGGAAGGAATGAAGAATCTAGACTGCTGCTAGCAAAATTGGCATCATGATTTTTAAATCTTACTGTCCCATCAAAGAGAGTTTAACTTCTTTGGATCACTATCCATTCTTGCTCTCCTTCCTTCCTGCCTCAAAGGAAGATAGCTCTAAAGTTAATCCATTTACATGATTTTTGCTTTCAGTGTACAAACATGCCCATATCTCTCCCACCTTCAAAAACAACAAAATTTGTAACCCAAATAGTTACTCCTTTGTCTCTGCCTCTCCTCCCTTCCTTGCTAAGGCTCTTAAAAGGGTAACCCATATTCAACATCTTTCCTCACTTCTCATTCACTCCTCAATTCACTCTATAATCTGGTTATGGGTGCTTCACTCTGGAGTTAGACACCAGGGATTTCAATCTCAGCATAGCCTCTCACCAACTTCATGACCACAGGCTGGTCTTGCAACCTAACAGGACAGATCTCATAGGACTCCCATGAAAATTAAATGAGATAATGCATTTAAAATGTACTTCTGCATTGCCTGCCACACAGTAAATGTGGTTATTATTCTTACTGATTGAAAGTGTAACAGGAGTTCAGAAAGGAGAAAGAATGGTGGAAGCTTAAGAAGAATTATTTTGAATTCACCTAACCTCTCTTCAGATTAGGAAATTAGAACCCAGAGAGATTAGCCAAAATTTCATGGAGGACATGATATTTGAGTTGGATTTTGAAGGATAATAACAATAGTTTACAACTACTGAGGTTTACTGTGGATCACAGGCCATTCTAAATACTTACATGGATTGTCTTATTGAATCTTCAAAACATTTCTGTGAGGTAGCATTTTGGAAGCTAGAAATATATAGTCAGCCTGAAGCTGGATGGGGGGAGAAGAGAGAGAAAGGAATGAATAAAAATCTGGAGGCAGGAAAATCTGCCCTAATTTCTAAAGATGGTGGTGTGACTTAGGAGGTGTGAAGAACGTGTCTTAGGCAGTAATGGGAAACTATGTTAGACAGAGTTAGTCAAAGTTATTGAGGCACCCTAACAACCATATACCCCCAAAAGGCTTTATCTAATGGGCAAAACAAAGAGCAGATATAAATAAGTGACTTGGGGAGGGGAGGATACATATGGAATGGGGATTTAGGCACACTGATTTGGTGGCATGCACTATGAACCCCTGAAGGGCAGTTTGTACTCTCTTCTTGATATCCCCAGGAAACAAAGCTTCGTCCAGCCACTACTGGTTACCACTAGTCACTATGAGAGTACCTGCAGTTTTCTGTAAAGTAGGTGGTTAAGAACAGTTTATCAAAAGAATGCATGAATAAAGGATGCATTGGATTGGAGGTCATTTCTAGGCGGGAAGTGATGAGAGCTGGGACTATGGTTGAGATAATGGAAATGGAAATAAGGAAATGAATCCTGGGTACAATGTCCACGAATAAATAATAAGACTTGGGCACATATTGGACATGAGCTAAAATTCAGAACCATATTTCAGGTTTATTATATATAGCCAACAGCAGTGCCAGAGCAGTTGCATTTCACACATTCTTTGTTGTTTTCAGCAGAAGTTCTGTATTTGGCATAAATTGAAATGAAGCACATTTGAGCATGATGATATTATAATTATTATTACCATTAAAACTTTATCTCTTTACTTTCTACCCCTATTCCTTCAACCCAAGTTCCTACCCATTTTACCATATACCTGGTTTGTTGTCAGAGTCTCCTACTGAATTCTGGCCAAATAAGCCTTCTCATCTTCATAAACCAGCCAGCTGCCTCCTCTCACTGTTTTGTTCAAACAGTTGCTTTCTCCCATGAATACCCTTTCTTCTACCAGTTCATTGCCATTGCCAACTGGAATATTAGTCATCCTTCACAACCGAATCACACACTATCTTCTCCATGTTCTCCGATCAGCCCAGCGGGAACTGACTTTTCCTTCTGAACTCTCATAACACTGTACTTCACCATACTGCCTTGTGCTGATCATTTGGTTAACTGGGTATCCTTTGATCAGAATCTTACTTGTATTCCCTACATTGAAACCTGAACCGTTATTACTGCACTCCTGCCCCTTAGGAGGGAGGGAAGTGAATTGAGTTATAAGGCTTCGAACTCCAGCCTTTGGGTCCTTGGGAAACCAGGACTGGGAGTCAGAAATCCAGGGCATTGAGCTGGATGGAGAATTGATGCAAAAAGAAAATGTCTCTCAGCAGGTATATTATCTGCAAAAAGGTAAGCTTAATTTGTAAATATCTCCAAATCTGCCATGGAGGGTGATTCTAGAATTTCTAGGGAGCTAGGAACTGATTTGTACAGTGCCCATTAGGGATGAAGAAAATGTTATTCATAAGCTGTTATTTTAATGCAGTTTTAAAATATTGTATTTGTTTCCTTGGTGGTTCATTCATAATTTAAGACCCTATTTTGTTCTAGAAAGTCTTATTAGTCCATAAAGTCTGTAAAGACTTTGCTCTACAAAGTCTTCTGTAAAATCAACAGAATTCTACTTGCAGGATTTTCAGAAATCTAATATTGCAGGCTGGAGAGGACTACTATACGAATATTGAGCCAGAACTCTTAAACCTGCCTAAATACGTGTCTGTTGCACAGTATGCTTGGCAATTCTTGAGGCTCCCAGAATATGACATGGGCTCTCGTGGCTGCCTTTGCACATGCTGCTTCCCTTGCCTAATATACTTTTCCTTCTCTTCATTTTTTGGCAAGGTTAACTCATACTTATTCTACACAATTTTGACTCAGATATCATCTCCTCCAAAAAACCTTCCCTGAATCCTCTCATTAGAGCTGCTGTCTGTGCATTGGGCGCCACTCCTGCCTGTTCCCACAATAGCCTGCGCTTTCATCATAACACTCCAGGAGTGGCAGTTGTCATCTAAAGGTCCTTCTCCACAAGCTCCGTGACAATCAGCAGCATACATAGAAGGCCATGAGGACTCATAAATGTTTGCTCACTGAATAAATGCACAGTCTTAATATAGGAAATGTAGATGAAAGTCCCTCTGCCTCATAGAGGGAAGTTGCCAGTATTAAGAGTATCGGAGTAATTTTCCGGAACTGCAATCTATGCACTTGTCTTTTCCCCACCTGGTAGAGAGTAGCTAAACCAACTGGAAGACAGCAGCAGTTTGCCTAAGTGCCTTAAGCAAGTAACAGCTTCTATCCAACCGGGTATTTAAGAATAGTGACTATTTTTACTATGTAGCCCCCAGGAAGAAAACCAGACTTATAAAACATTTTTGTATCTCGGTGAATGTTTGTAATTTTGCTGGCAAACCTACTAAACCCACCACAACAGTCTTTCTGGATTTTTTTTAAATAACCCACTGGAAAAAGCTTTCTAGTTACCAATTTTCACGTGTGTTATACACCAAATATTAATAGATCACATCCGTCTAAATTTCTATAACACCACGGTCTTCCCCCCGCCTTTTCTTTTTTGATTTGACAGGAGCATTACAGGTCTTTATATGATTCAATTTTAGAAAGTTTTTCAGAAAACAAGTGATAAGTGGAACCCATGGCTATGTTGAAGCAGCATTTTCCTTCAGTAAAAAAAAAAAAAAAAAAAAAATCATGAGCTACTACATGTAACGAATTGGCTCTAAAATTCTGAAGGTCTTGCTTTAAATTTTTCCCCCTAAGGTAATAGTATCCGATAATAACTTCTTTTGCTTCAATTACAATAAGAGTGAAGATGGGTAGATAAAAATGCAAGATTTTTTTTAAAAGCCCTACTTTGGCGCAGGGTAGGATGTCCACCGTTTATATTGAGCCCAATGGATGGGAACTGACCAATGGTTTGCGGCTGAGTCTGTCAAATATTATAATCCAGAGTTTCATTAGACGTAAAACTAATCGCTGGTAAAAGTTCACCTGAAGAGGCATTCTGCCCCTAATTTCGTTTGTATTTTTGTTTTAAAGACGTAAAAGCCCGCTGAGACACGCATTCACCCACTGAATTTCCCATCGGTGCGCTGCGCCTCTGGAGCGCCCCTCCTAACCCCCACCCAGGGCGGCTTTGGGCCCCCGGCGTCTCCCCCGCCCCTCGCTCCGGCAGCTGGCTGGGGTGACAGGTGCCGAGCCCGCCTACCCCGGGGCAATAGCACCACCCCGCAATTCTCCCGCCGTCGCCTTTCGCAAAACCGGCGTGCGGGTGGAGATAGTTTGCCTGCACCTTCGCCTGTCAGAAAACGGCGCTGGGAGGGAGCGAGCGTGAGAAAGTGAGCGCGTGCCCGAGAGGGAGAGGAGGACGGAGGAGCCGGCTCCCGGCGTCCGAGCGCCCAGTCTGCCTTGTCCCGCCCGTCCGCCTCCGGGCCCGCAGAGGGTGGGGGCGGCGAGCAGCGAGGCCGGCGGGCGCCGGGGGTTGGCGGGACGCGCGCTCCGTGCCGGCGCCCGGCCTCGAGCCCGCGCTCCCCCCCCCACCACCGCGTGCCCGCGCCGCTGCGCGATGCAGTGTGGGGAATGGCTGGGGTTGGCTGAAGAGCGCACAGTGGAGTTTTAATGTCCGCCATGTTGGCCATGGCGTATTGAAGAGAGCGAGCGAGAGAGGAGCGGAGCGGCACAGCCTCCCACCCTCCCGGCTGGTGTTAGTGCCCGGACGGCGGGCTCTGCGCTCCGCCCCTCAAGTCCCCGGCAGCGGTAGGCGAGTGGGGACCGAACCCCTGGTTCTCCATGATCCCGCTGGCCGGGGCCGTTTCCCCAGAGCGGAGAGGTATCTGCTGCGCCTGAGATGAGTAAACTGTCGTTTCGGGCGCGGGCGCTAGACGCCTCGAAGCCGCTGCCGGTTTTCCGCTGTGAGGATCTGCCCGACCTGCACGAATACGCCTCGATAAACCGGGCCGTGCCGCAGATGCCCACCGGAATGGAGAAGGAAGAGGAGTCGGTACGTGTTAACTCCCCTGTCCGACCCAGCGCCAGGCCCCGCTCTCTCTGCTGCCTGCGGCGGCGGCGGAGCAGCATACCCACACAAAATGGCCGCCATCTTCTCTTCGCCGCCGACTCTCAGTCGCCGGCCGGGCCTTTACCCCGCCTCCCCCGGCCTCGACCCCCGGCCGCCGCGGCCCAGCGGGGCCTCCTCTGAGGCCACCCGCCGACCCCGGCCACTTGTACCCGGGTCCCGCGGAGTTCGGGAGCCCGAAAGGCACAAAGGGGTCACGTGACGAAGCTACCGGCAGCCATTTTGTGGTCTTAGTTCTTGGGTTGGGCCTTGTGCATCCGGAGAGGGGAACGGGCTGGGTGGCGGTGGGGGTGCGGCGAGCCGGGAGCCGCGGAGGACCCGCCTGCAGCCCTCTCCGCAGGCCGCTGGGTGGCGTTCTAGGGCCACCTCGGTCTTCGCGCGCTGCCGGCGCCGGGGAGCGCCGGTTCCGTGCACTGTGGGGGAATTTCACTTCCCGTTGGCCTGGAAAGGTGGCTTGCCTCAGTGGGGCCTGTAATGTTGACAGCACGTCTGTGAGGTTTATCTTCCCTTCACCCCCTGCAGTAGAATGTCGAGGGTGCGGCGTGTTTGCCCGGATGACTTACTTTCATAGAAGATAAGACTTAATATCTATATCCTCTTTCTGGGACTTTTGCATTTAATCCTCCCCAGTTCTAATTAATCGGAGGGTAATAAACTATCCCTGACTTTTCTTTGATCTTTGAGACTATGTTGCAGACATGTTTTGGAGTACGTAGCTCTTCCTAAAGCCTGTAACTTTATTACTGCCTTTTTTTTTTTAATAAAGTGTAAGTTCGCCTTCTTTCTGGTTTCTCAACATAGGGGAAGAAAGACCCAATTTAAGAAGATGTTATAGATCTAGATTTCGAAAGAGGGGGTCCTTATCGATAACCTAACTAAAGTTAAGTGAGTTCATTTACAGAAATCTTAACGTTGAGATGTCTAAATCGGGTGGGTTTCCGTAGTTAACTGTTGACACCTAATAGACATTTTATCATAGCTGTGGCTTTACCTTGTTGTAGAAATTGGGTTCAGACACAAGGATAATAGAATCTTCCTCTCATTTCCCCCAGATCCTTGACAGTATAACTTGATGACTTCTAATCCTAAGGAATTGCATACCTTGGTTTTCAGGTACAGCCATTTAAACAGGGTGCAGTGTATTGACAGTTCAAGGAAATCAAGGAGTCGCTGGATTTGTGTGCTACAATTTTGTTGTGGAAAATTGTACTGTAATACTTCTTGGTACTGTAAGAATTTTAAATGTAGAAATTATGCTTTGTAATGTTGATTCTGAAAATAAAGCTATTTAAACTGTTTGGGTTACTTAACCTTTTCAAGTAAAACAGTTGTGACAGTAAATGTTACTTTTGAGAGTAGTGTTTTAAATCTAACTTTATAGATAAGCTAAGTGATAAGTTTATGTAGTAGTTGAGATTGTCTAGTGTAGTACTGATTTTTCAGCCTTTTATCTATGAGATGGAACCTCTTAATTTATTTTACATGTATCAACTTTAGAGTAGACTGGTGCCATTTGTTTATTTTTTAATAAGTGATTTGTTTTTAAAAATTAAAGTACTTGTGACTGCAGAATCTTGTCTTTTGGTTTTATTTTTGTTTCTGTTTATAAGTTTTACAGATAATACTTTCAAGTTGGGGTGCTGGTGTTACACTGCCATGGAATTTAATTTATAGTTCTTGTTTTGCAGCCAGGGAAGGTGGGGAGAGCCTTGATAAAAGCGAAGTAGGACTACAGCACACTTTAGACATTTAGTTGAGTCTTGCTTCTGTGAATACTTTGAACAGTCCAAGAGGTACAACCTGAAATCAGAGCTCAACTGAAGTATTAATACTTGTTAAATTTTCCAGATAATTTTGTTCACAGGAATAATTTTGACATTTTTATAGTGCAGTGGATATCATTAGTAACATGTGGAATCTATTTCTCAGGGACATCAGGGACTTTTTTCCTTCAGACTTCTTTTTCCATCATCTATTTAAATTTGTTTCAGTTTACATGCAACCAAAACTATGACCAGTGAAACATAGACCTCAGGAACAGATACCGAATTTAATAGAAGGATGTAAACAGTACCAGGTAAACTGCTGCTGTACAGTTCATGCTGTCAGTAGTCGTAGCAGGTCATGTAAGTCACACTATTAAAAGTAGCATGTTACACGCTATTAAAAATGTAGACTAAGCATAAATGTAGTTGAATTCTGAACTAACCTTAGAAAAACAAAACTTCTTGATAATTTGCTGAAGCATGATATACTTCTTAAAAAGATGAATGGTTAAAACAAACTTGCCTTTGACTGACGCATTATTTATGGTGTCTCTTGGAGTGCTCTAGAACCTGAATTGAGGGTCTAGTTTAGAAGAAGTATAATGGCATTTTGATCATGAAAAATAGGGCAGACTTAAATGAGGATGTTTTGTATATACCACTTGATTAAGAAAGCATTTCATGATCAAAATGTATCTGCAAAATTGTCATGTAAACTGTGTTGGGTAATTTTTACTCTATTTTGTTTCTATGGTGAATAACAGAAATCCTAGGTCTTAACACTGAAAATAAAACTTATTAATGTACTACCATTTAACCAATTTTAATAATGTAAGCTGAACACATTGACTTAATTAGGCCTGCCTCTTAATTTTTAAGAAACAGTTTTAAGCAGAAATCCTCAATTCCCCACCCAAAAATGACTTAACTCAGTTTTAAAATTTATTTACTTTTATTACTGTAGGATTGAAAAATAACTCCAGATTGTAATAAATTGAAGGACTTGACTGAGTTTTAGACGTTTAGGGATTAAATGTTTGAATTGATACACTGTAATACATTATAACTTGTCAAATCAAAAAATAACTTTTTTTTAAGTAGACTCCATGCCCAGGGCAGAGCCCAACATGAGGCTTAAGCTCAGGACCCTGAGACTGAGACCTGAGCTGATGTCAAGAGTCACCCAGGCGCCCCCGAGGCAATTTTCAAATAGGAAATCAAAAGACTGTCAGCTCTAAAATGAGATAAATGAGTCTCTTTGGGGGTTAAAAAAGATAGATAAAAGTTTAAGCAAGTGGAGAGAGCAGATGTTTTACCGTTATAGTACTTCAACATTTTTATTAAGATTATAATCTTAAATTTGAGATCGTAACTTTGAAGTTAGGAATGTTCAAATACTGAGTTTAGTGCCATAGCTTCACCTTTAATTGAAAAGACAGCTTTTCCAAGATGTCAATACTATTGATAGGTTTTTATTAAAGTTGATTTATGTTAGTCAAAATTGGAGCTTTACGTTAAATTATAATTTTCCCATATGGATACTTACCCTTTAGGAAAGACATACTGAAAACATGGATTTTAAAGTGATATTAAAGCTCCAACAAATTGGAGCTACCTGGTTCCAATAGTTTAACATTTTCATTGGGATGTCTAGGGTGTTGTGGCTTCATTAGGAATGGAGTTAACCTTTTTAGTTCTATTAACTGCTCCGGTTTGGGTAGGGTATGTGATGTAATTGACATATTAATGATATCACATTGATACTTTACTTTACTTTATACAGCCACCTTTGAGACTGTCAGAAGTAGGGTCTAGCCATTACAATCCAACACCTTGTTTTAATAAGGTTCTAACCAGACAAAATGGTCTCCTACACCTGCTTTTCTCTCCTTAGGACTACCACCTTTCATTATTGGTCCTGTATACAATGTTATTAAACCCAAGTTAAGGACCACTTATAAAGTGGGCAGGTTTTTTTCATTTTTAATTAGGGGGAAATTGGAAATATGTACATCTCTTTGATATGAGGAAAAATAAGTGCTACGTTTTCAAAACAAAGTAGTTTTCTATTTCATAAAAAAATTAAATGACTTTAAATGATCAACTTAAAAGTTTGATTTCTCATTTTTTGAAAGAAACCAAGAATCTCTTTTTCTTTAAAATTTTATAAACTAAGAGCTTTTAGTCCTTGTATTTGAAGCTGTAAAATTAATCTAGCTTTCTCCCTTCTGTCTTGGAAGTGAAGAAAAATATGTGAAATCTCAATTACTGTAGGAGCAAGGTTCAATTTTTTCAAATGGTTTGCATTAGAAAGAAATTGAGAGTTTTTTTTGCATTACATAGTAAATAGTCTATTTAAAATCAAAGATAACTGAGAAGCAGTAGTAAAATTTAATTCTACCCTCCCAAGATTTTTAAATTTTTACATTTTATTCTTTTTCTTTTTTAAGTGAGCTGTACACCAAACATGGGTCTTGAAATTATGACCCCAATATCAAGACTCAACTATGTCTCTACCGACTGAGCTAGTATAGCCAGGTGCCACTCCCTACCAAGATTTTTTTTTTTAAGATTTTATTTATTTATTTGACAGAGATCACAAGTAGGCAGAGAGGGGAAAGCAGGCTCCTCGCCCAGCAGAGAGCCCAATGCAGGGCTCCATCCCAGGACCCCGAGACCATGACCCGAGCTGAAGGCAGAGGCTTAATCCACTGAGCCACCCAGGTGCCCCCCCCACCAAGATATTTTTAAGTAGAAGTTTCTAAGTCGGTGTTTTAAGGGTTACTGGAAATAATCTTGAAAGTTATTAATTCCCACAGTACGCACATAAAATTTTGTGATGGTATTTTTTTTTAGGAGAAAAGTTCCTATTTGTCATCAGTTTCTCAAAGTATTGGTAATGAGGTGGAGCAGGAAGCTCAAGGATAAGCATTACTTCTGGAAATTTCAAATGAAGTTATTTTGGTTTTATCAGTATGACAATTAGATAGACTTATTAATAGAAGGATAATCGAAGAAAGCTAATAGGCAACTTGGGAAGAGACTGAGTACTCTTAACTGCTAAAGGGGCCTCTTGAAAATTATAATTCCTGGGTGCCTAAAGAGCTCTTATTTCAGTGTACTGTTTGATATTTAAAATTTTGGGTTAGTACCATTAGTACTTGGACTTCATTTTCTAATAAAACAATAGTAATGGAAACTGACAGGCTTACGTATCTAATCATATTTTGTGAATGCTTTGTGATCTGTAATGGAGTTTGTGCTGAACTGCCATTTCTTTTTCCTAATTAACAGTACTTAATTAAAAATACCATCTAAATGTAAGATAGCTTAAATTTTGTAAACAAGGAAAATAACCTGTGTTTACACATTCATAGATTTGTGGTTAGATTGAATATTAAACCAACACCCCTAAAAATGAGGTTTTAGTTTTATATTTTGCATTCATTTTGCATCATGGTGTGTGGTAGTAGTAAAGTTAAACAGATGAAAGATTAATGTGTGTATGTACATACATCGCTAATGACAAGTTTTGTTTGTATATATAAAAATGTGGAGTCTGATTATATGATTCAGTTTTCCTGAAAAGTTAGGGGCATTTGTTATAAGCAGTTGATTAAAACAGTAAGTTTAAAGTAAAAGATGGCTTTATAAAAGGAGCAGTAATACCATGGAATGATGGCATAGTTTGTAATTCTGCTTCTTGAGAGAATCAACAAGGAAAAGAGAATTTTATATTGTAATTTGGGAATAAAATGAGTTGTGAGTTTTTAGGTGCAAAAGTGGTATGAAAATATGAAATACTTCTAAAGACAGGGATTAGAGTATGTCTTTTACTTTTTAAAGTAAACTTTTGAATCCTTAAGGTGTGATTTATGTTAGTATTTTATAATACCTTTTCTGTAAGAAGTCAATGAGAAAAATGATTCAAATGTTTTCAATAAATTGCTAAAACTACTTTCCATCAGTTACTTGAAGCTAACTGTGTTGTCTCAAGCACATTTACAAATTGGGGCAAGTCTTTCCTGATCAAGTTTATGTAACTTAAAACCTGTGGTTACAGGTAATGATTTTGAGCTATTATAGTTATTTTAAACATAATGCAGACTGAACTTTGTTCCTTTAAATGTATATGAAGTGAATTTCATCCACCAGCTTCCTAGTAGTAGGTGGATGAAAACAAAGACATGTTGTTATTAAGTGTACTATAACCCATTATTTGAATTGTAGCTGTGATGAATGGGAGTATAATCAGTTCTTCAAAAGATAGAACTCTTCCTCAATTATTTTGTTGTTGAAGAAGTTATCTTTGAAAATTTGGTTCAGTTTCAGTTATACATGGTGGCATTGTTTGCTGAATTTTGCAACATATTAAATCATTTTGTTTGAATTTATTTCAGTATAGCAAGTTCTGGCTGAAGAAATAGGATGTGGCCTTAGAGTGAATCCAGGGGCAAAGATAATGTGAGGTTTAAAACATCCTGTGGATGGGCACACAGCCTCTCTGCTGTCCTGCCTGCTGCTTCCTGCGGTGTATTCAATAAACTTCTATCTCCTTTAAAAATAAATAAAATAAAGCATCCTGTTGATTTAATACAGTCTCAAATATTTTTATATATTGGTATGGATTATTTTCATAATTGTGAAATCACAAGTAGCAGTCGTATATTCTCTGAGAAAATGTAGTTTGGCTTTTGTGGCCTTTGACAAATCACTTAACCTTATTGAGTGAACTCAATAAGAGTGAGTCTCTTATGTGTCTGCGGTCTTCTGATTTACTCTTACGAGGTAGCTCCAAGGAGTGAATAAGGCAGGGTATGTCAAAATGCTGTGCAGATGACTTCTGTTATTACCAAGTACCAATTGAATGTTTAGAATGGCCTTTTTCTTGATTCTGAAGAACAGCTACATTACACAATCCCTTGTGTTTGGGGATTATCTGATGTGAACGTGTTAGATGTGTTCTTTTGCTTGTTCAGTTGTATATAGTTGCAAAAAGGGCTTCTTTAAATTTAGGTAGTAATTGGGAAAATCAGCCTTAGACTTAAGGCTTCATCCAGGTTCCAACAGTTGAGTGGATACATGTATACACCCGAGTCTGAGGTTTTCGTAACTGCAAAATGAAGCAAGGCTATGATAATTTCCTGTTGTAATGAATATATTATGTTACCAATAAATTCAAGTCTGTTTCCAAATGTGCTTTATGTGGTTATAGAAAAGTCATTCAGGGACGCCTGGGTGGCTCAGTTGGTTAAGAGGCTGCCTTCGGCTCAGGTCATGATCCCAGCGTCATGGGATTGAGTCCCATATCGGGCTCCTTGCTCAGCAGGGAGCCTGCTTCTCCCTCTGCCTGCCACTCTGTCTGCCTGTGCTCACTCTCTTGTGCTCTCTCTCTCTGTCAAATAAATAAATAAAATCTTTAAAAAAAAAAAAAGAAAAGTCATTCAATCTTGAATTAATGATTTCATTTGCATATTATATAAACATAATTTACACAGAAATAAAGGTAGTTTGGGTGCATGGATAATTAGTTTCATTTTAGTCTAGGAAGGCTCACGAGTTATAAAGGATTTAAAGAATCTAAGTGGGTGCTGTAGTCACAATGCTTTTATTGTTATGAGAATTCAAAATTGGAGCCAGAATTTTACAGTGATGGTTGCAAATTTGTGTTTTACCTGTAATGTAATGGAGGGTGAAGGGAAACAAAATATAAATATGGCTATTTGGAAGTCTAAAACAAGAACGTGGTCATTATCCTAATAGATAAGTGGAGGTATTTGAGGTGAGGCATGTTTGTTGTACAAAGACTGAGAAAATGAAGATAATCCACTTTCATTCACTTTTGTAGCAAATATTTGTTGTGCATTTGCTTTGAGGCAAGGACTGTTATAGGCCCTGTGGATATGACAGTGAACAAACAGGGTTTGTTTTTTCATGAATCTTACGTCCTAGAATATAGTAGGCTCTATTGGAGCCGGAATTTTTGTCTAGCTTTATTTAACTGATGTGTTTTCAGCACCCAGAATAGTGCCTGGCATGTAATAAGGGTTTGATTTGTTTAACTGAATGAATTCTAATGGGAAAACACCAAAAAAAGAAGGCAAATAAAAGTAAAAAATACAACTTATGTGGCAGAAGAACAAGCTAATTTCAGGTGGAAGGAAGAAGAATGAGTTTTCTTTGCATATATGGTTAAGGAACACGGATCTGGAACTTGAATGGTGGGAATGAGCCAACCCTGTGAAGATCTGGATGAAGAACATTCCAGGCAGAGAGACCCATAGATGCCTGAGGTAGGAATAGAAGGCCAATATGACGAGAGCAAAATGAGAAAAGGGTAGGGTAGTATGAGACTGAGGACCAAGGATAGTCATGGGTACGTATCTGGTTAGGCATTATAGGCTACTACATGAAGTTTGTATTGTTTTGAAATGAAGTAAGCAATCAGAGCATTTCAGGCAAAGAAGTGACATGATATGAATTGTGTCTTTTCAAGATTATTTTTGCCACCATGTGGGAGAATGAGCCATATTGGCAGGAATGAGAGTTGATGGTGACTTTAATTAGAGTGGTGATAGTGGAGATGAAGAGAAATGGATAGATTTGAGGTATATTTTGAAGGTAGAGCCAGCAAAACTTGCTGGTGAATCTGAATGTACTAGATGGAGAGAGAGAGAGAGAGAATTAAGGATTAACTTCTGATTTTTACCTTGAGCACCTGGATAGGTAGATGATTGGGCCACTTACTGAGATAGGGAAAATTGGAGGAGGGAGGATACTGAAAGAATGGACATGTTTGGTTTGAAGTGCCTCTTGTCCATAACTAACTGGCTATGTAAGAACATAGTGCATTAGAACAGTCTGCACTACAACTGTAATTTAGAAGTCATGGGTTGGTACTATAAACTTGAAAGTCTTTGGGAGATAGATGGTTTTTAAAGCTTTGGGGCTTGGCTAGAGGAGTAGCTAATAGAGAAGTAGGAAGAAAACAAGGATCAAAGCGTCTCAAAAAAGAGGGACATTGGTTAACTATGTCCACTGAGAAGATGAGTAAGGGGAGGGTGATTGTTTGATCGGATGTGTGCCATTGGCCCATTTTGGTGGAGTAATGGGAAGGAAAGCCCAGTGAGAATAGAAGAAATAATGAAAGATAAAAGTCATGGCGAGTATAGATGACTCTTTGCAATAGTTCTGCTATGAAAAGAAGCAGAAAAAGTAGGACAGTGGCTGGAGTGGGCTAGGGAGCAACAATGATTTCTTTTAAAAATGAGTCACAATAGGGTGCTTGGGTCGCTCAGTCTGTTAAGCGTCCAACTCATGATTTTGGCTCAGGTCACGATTTCGGGATTGTGAAATCAAACCCCACATCGCGCTCCAGGCTTGAGATTCTCTCTCTCTTCCTTCTGCCCCTCCCTGTGTGTGCACATGTGTTTTCTCTCTCTCTCTCTCTCTCTCTCTAACATTAATTTTTTTAAAAAATCAGTCACAAATTTCCAGCAGGCACAAAGGAAGGATAGGACAGAAATGAGGGAAGCAGAGATAGCCCTTGGTTTCCCTGTCTCTACCCAGAGAGTTTACAGGCTGTAAGCAGAGGTAGGGGAGATCCCAAATAGACCCTGACAGCAGCCTCCTTGAGTTGAAGAGAGAAAATTCAGAGTTTGGGGATACTGAAGTGACTTTAGGGCGGGATACCAGACATGCACAAAGTTCCAGAGATCCCCTTGAGTGTGGCTAAAAACTGATCAGAGCCTATCTGTGAGGAAACTAAAGAGGCTGAGGGAAAAGAAGTTGGAAAGAACTCGAAGGGACAGTACAGGGAGCTTACATAGGGCGAGGAGTATGTTGTGTCTTCAATAGCCAGAGCAGGAAGACATCCTAATACACAGGTTGTCAGATAAAAGCTCTCAAAAAAGTTACTTCCTTAGTAGTAGGCCCCAATTAGCTTTAAAGACTGTTCTGGATACAACCTAACAAAGATTAAACAGTATTCTCAAAAGGATCAAACTAATTTTGGAGAACTTCACTGTGTCCCAGAAATGTTCGAAGGAATACTAAAAGATCCTACAACATAAAACTTAGTTTTTGGCATCCATTAAAAACTTACCAGGCATGCAAAGAAATGGGAAAATACAACCAACAACCAAAGGAAAAAAAATAACAGAAAAGGACAGAAATAACCCAGGTAATAGAATTAGTAGATAAAAATGTTAAAGTAATTATTAGACTTAGTTGTAATGATATTGTCAAAAAGGATTAAAATCATCCTATCCCTTCTTCTGCTTGGCACTTTGTTTTCTAAAACTATTTCCTTCAAACTGTCTGTCCTGGATCAATTTCACGGTAGGGATTGTCATTAATTAGAACAGTTGGTAATTAATCAGAGTACTTCTTCCTCTTTAAAAGTAAGAAGGCAGATATGGGAAATTGCGAATCCGTTATTAGAATTGGCAGTGGGAGAATGAGGTAATTCATCCTATGATTCTGTTTTCTCTGTGAAGTATGAGGTGAGGTCATCACCTCAGAGTAGTGGGGGGGACCTTAAGAGTGACGAAGGTATGTGTAGGAAAGCTAATTTACTAGAGAAATGTGGTATGATTGAAGGACTAGCTGACAGGTCAGTGTTTGTGATTATTTCAAGTGAGACCAGTCAGCTCACTTGAGCGGTTGAATGCAAGCATTAAACTTGAGTTCAAGCACCAACTAGGTATACAGTAGGAGTTTTTCTAGGGCGAAGGTTTGCCCAGCATGGACAGAGAAAGGAGAGGGATGAGAGGTAGATCATCAGATTAACCATGGAATCTAAGCTGGTTGGGGAGGGAAAGGACATCAGGGAGCTGATAAATAGCGGGGGAATGGTAGGAGTCACTGAAATAAAAGGCTCTGTGGGAGGGATGTGCTAGATTGGGTGAAACTAAGTCAGGAGAGGGTGGTGGTTAAAAAGTGAGATGCTTGATTTTAGATGTCAGAGGTGGTACAATTACCAGTGAAGGCAAGAGCTAGAGTATAATCACGAATGGTGCCCAAGGTGGAATAGAGGAAAAGATTAATGTGGGTGAGGTCATGATGGCAGAAGAGTGTTAGTAGTTGAGAAGAAGACTGGGAGCTCTGTGAAGTGACCAAGAGAGTGTGTAATTCAGCTTTGGGAAGAGTGATGGTATGAATTTCAAAGGGGTTATGATTTTCTAAAGGACAGTGAAGACAAAATGGTATGGGTTGGCAGTGAAAAGCAAGGAGGATGAATGGTTAACCCATCTCTATATATGTTTACGCTATACTGGGGTCAGTTAAGTGTGCAATAACATGTCAAAAGAAAAGTACACATCTTAATTAAAAATACTTTATTACTGGGGTACTTGTGTGGCTCAGTTGGTTATACATCTTACTCTTAATCTCAGCCTCAGGTCTTGATCTCAGGGCCATGAGTTTAAGTACCCCAAAAATACTTTATTGATGAAAACCATCATTCAGGCTTTCAGTGAATTGTAATCACTGATCACAGATCATTAACAAGTATAATAATGACAAAATTTGAAATATTGTGAGAATTACCAGAATGTGACACAAAGATACGAAATAAGCAAATGCAGTTGGGAAAATGAGGCCTATATGCTTGATCTATTCAGGGTTGCCACAAACCTTCAATTTGTAAAAACTGTGAAGCTCTATGTAAATATCTTTACAGTGAAGGATTTTGGTATAGTATGCTAATTGAGGATCCAGTAAGTGGACCTTTGGGGTTCTTATTGAGCATCTGAGAACTTTCCTTTCTCATCAGTGGTTCTCCACAGGGACTGTAGTAGTCTCTTCATCCTCAGGACATTCCGGAAAATTGCGGGGATGCCTTTGATAGTCACAATTTTAGGGAGATGCTTTTGGGGTCAAGAACATTGTGAGTTCCGCTGTGAGAAGGATAGCCCTGCAACGCAAAGAATTGCCCTTACGATTTTGACTATCCCCCAGAATATCCTAACGGGTTAAATTTCCATTTGTAAATTATATAGGACCTAATTTCATTTTACATGTAAAGCGTTTTTTGTGCAGTGTATTTATTTTTATATTTATTTTTATATATTTATACATGTATTAACATTTCTAGGATTGCTGTTAGTATATAAAGTAATATATATATATATATATATATAAAGTAGGGAAATGTTGTATTTCATTTAGAACTTTTGTAGGGGTAGTTACCATTTTGGAAATAACTTTGTCAGCATCATTTTTGGGATTTGAGTCAACAGACCTAAAGCATAACGTCTGTTCTTTTTTAACTGTTACATTCACAGTGATTCTTTGTAGACATGTAGCATCTGTGATGGCTTCATTTTGTCTTCCTAGGTAATACCCCAAGTATTTATATGTTGTAGTACATACTTTATTGTAAGTTACTTTCCTTTTATTCTCCTTTGTTTTGCAGTTACGCTCTTGGATTGAATATTCCTTTTAAAATGCGTAAAATAGAATAGTAAAAAATTTAAAAAGGAGCATTAGGTCTGATAGGGTTAAAAATACCTTCTCAACTGGGCTCAAAACATGAGCTATGTAATTAGGTTTTAGTTAAAGTTCTGGTTGTGCAGTTAACCCCAAGTCTGATCTGATTGAGATCCTGTGTAAAGTATAGCATGGTGGCTTACATATAGTAAGTGCTCAGAACTTTTTAACTTACTATTTTAGCTTCACTTTTAGTCCTTGAAGGATAGAAACATGTTTTTTAGGTTGTTTTTAAAAATTTCAACAAATTTCCATTTTAACAAATTCTTTATGTTATGGAGTATTTTGATAGTGAGTATGGATTTTGATACACCTGTAGCTGTATTTATGACAGAATGTGAAATACTAAGCAGGGTAGCAAAAAAAACGTGGCCTTAAGTAGACAAGTGTGTCAGCCAAATGGATTTTCTTCTCAACTTAAATGCATGATTGGTTTCCTAGTGAATGCTGAAATGTATAAAATGTGTTTTGAAGAATTCATCAGGTGAAAAGTTTTCTGCACTTTTTAACAGGCTTTGTACACTTCAGTGATTTATAGTTTTTAAGGCTGTTCCTTCCCACAAATCTACACATTTGAATCTATGAATTCCTGTTAAAAAGTTAGGACAGCCTCTTAGTCTGAAAGATTTATAATTGCTTCTTACTTGATCTCCTACTCTGGTTTTCAAATTTATAACCCCCTCTCAAAGTTGTCAGGGAGATCTTTTTAAAATTTGAATTTGGTTGTTGCTCGATATCTAAAATCCATAAATTGTTCCTTTTTCTGATAGAATAAAATGCAAAAACTCCGTAACAGGGTTTCCTGGGCCCTGATGATCTGACCTCTTTTTCTAGTCTTTTCCCTTTCCCCTGCTTACATTCTGTAGTATTTATTTATTGCTGCATAATAAATCACTCCTAAATTTAGTAGCTTAAAACAACAAACACTTATTATCTTACGCAGTTTCTGAGGGCTAGGAATTACCAAATCTGGTAAATGTAGGAGGGACCACACAAGGCTGTGAATGCCAGGGGATGGGGATCATTGGAGGCAGGCTACCAGAGTAGCCACATGCGAATACTCTCTCTTTCAAAGCCCCCACAGGTCTCATCAAATATCTGCCCCCTCCCTCACATACCCAAAACACTATACTGGGTAAGGCTTAGGATAATTCTGTAAAGCATTCCCCATTCAAACCAGGAGGCAGAAGGTGGAGCGTGGTAGACACAAGAAGGTTCCTGGTCCAAAGCATTTTTGAAATCCAGTTTACACAATTACAGTAGTTCCTTGGTTGGATGTCAGTTCTTGAGTATAATTTATATAAGACCCTCAGCTTTGCCCTTTGGGCATTTGGTTCTGCCCTCTTCTCACTCCTTTTTCATGAAAGGTAGAATGTGTTTGTTACTGAGGTTTCTTAGCTTGCTTCCTGGAACATTCTGGGACTCTGAAGATCTTTTTTCATTCTGTATTGTCTCTTGTCTATTGTTCAAGTTGGCTGTGTTTCAAAATATGTAATTCTTTTTAAAAGTTTGTAGGTCTTCTATGTTTTTTATTGGAATCTACTTTATTAGTTGAATGCCATACCCATACTTGTCCAAATAAGCCTTTTACTATCCTGAGCTGCTGCTGAGAGACCACACCATTAAACCTCCTTTAAAAAAAAAAAAAAAAGTCTTTTTGTTTGAGAGAATCTGAAGTGAGTAGTTCTCTTTACCAGGCCATTTATCTGGAACAGTTTTTGATCTTTCTGAGGTTTTTAACAAAAGATTTATAGTCACTCCCTCCATTTAGTTTTAGACCACATTTTTCTGTTAATGCCGCGGATTTGATCTTGGCTCAGAGTCCATTTCTAAATTTCAGCGTTTGCATCCTGGAGAAATTGCACATTTTCAAAACCATCAAGTCCTGGCTCTTTAACAGTTTTTCATTCAGTTTATTTTTAGTCATTTTTTTTACTGTATAAAGCAGAAAAACAAGTCAGTACTTTCAGCTCTCAGTTTAAAATCTCCTTAGCTAAATCACCTGCTTTATTAGATAAATTTTTCTACTTTTCACATAACTAAAGGTAACAGTGTTACTAAATTTCCTGCCCTTATCTGCAGAAATCATCCCTTTTCTTAAAGGAAACACCATGAAGCTTTTATTAAGGCCATGATCTAGTTCCAAAGCCATTCGACATTTTCAGTTTTTGTTATATAGTGAGGACCCAATATCAACATATGTGTTTGTTATTTGTGGCTGCATAACTAACTACTTATCCAAACCCTAGCAGCTTAAAACAATCTGACCTACCTTTTCTCAGGATTAGCAATCTAGGAGTTGCTTTTTTTTTTTTTTTTTAAAGATTTTATTTATTTATTTGAGAGAGAGGCAGTGAGAGAGCATGAGCGAGGAGAAGGTCAGAGGGAGAAGCAGACTCCCCGCGGAGCTGGGAGCCTGATGCGGGACTCGATCCCTGGTCTCCGGGATCATGACCTGAGCCGAAGGCAGTCGTCCAACCAACTGAGCCACCCAGGCGTCCCTAGGAGTTGCTTTTTTATGTGATTCTGGCTGGGTATCTTCAGAAAGCTGTTCAGGGTTGCAGTCATTTCAACTGGAAATTCTGCTTCCAGGCTCACTTATGTTGGCGGGAGCCTTCTGTTCATCACATGGGCCAGATACTACCTGTCTGTTCTCACAACTTGACATCTGGCTTCCCCAGAGCAGATGATGCAATAGAGTGTGCTTATGTCAGAAAGTGCATAAAACAGAAGCTGCAGTCTTTTTATAACTTTATCTTGGAAGTGATACACCGTCATCTGCTATATGCTACCAGAAACCCTCTGCTTAATAAACTGCCTTTGCTTACACTGTTCCTTGTTTCTTTCCATGGATTCACTCAACAAACTCCTGTTTGCTATCAGCTTTGATGAAGCCTTTCTTGACACACCTCCCAAGCCCTGTCATACAAAACCTGAACTTGTAGAAAATAAATTCACTTATCGTTTTTTCTTATACTGAAAGCCCTTTGAACACAGAAATAAAGTTGTATCTTAAACACTTAATATTGTTCTGACACAAATGTTTCTTAATGTTTGTGTTCTGAGAAGATCTAGGTATTTCACGATTTTTTTGTGTTCTAAAATGATAATCAGATATCTGTTTTAACTATCTGTGCTTTTGGAGTGAGGAATGAAGTCGGGTTTAAGCTATAATTTTTGTGTATTTTTGTCAGATTAGGAAGAACATGAGACATTTAATAATTACACCAAAAGTTTAAGCCAGAGAAAGTGTCATGACCTTTCCAAAAATATGTGTTGTGAAACACTGTGCTAAAAGTACTTATTTTATATTGTGTTGATTTAGCAACTATTTGTAAGCTTATACTTACAGAGTATAATGATAAATATTATGGGCTCTGTAGACATGTCTTTTCCTTCAAGGGCTTATAATTCATATGGTAAATAAACTAATCTGAGGCAGTCGTTTTAAGTCCTTGTTTTGAAGATCAGAAATACCTATTTTTACTCTGGGTAGTTTATCACTCAATCTAATAAAACTGTGGAAACTGACTTCTGACATTAAGTTCCTAAAATGTCATTTTTTCTCCCGTTGGAAGTAAATATGAATAAAATCAAGTAAGATCAAAATCAATCATTTTACTCTAATTCAGTGTTTACATTGAAATGCCTTTTCTCTGATCTAAAAGTGTTCTTGCAAACCAAGATTTTGGCTGCAAATACCACTTTATTACCTTCTTTGAAGTTTCCTTTTTCTCTACCATAGTGACATCTTGAACTGTATACAAATTCTGTATGAATTTTTTGCGCATAGTGAATTTTTCCTTTGCAATGCAATTCCAATAAAATAAGAGCTGTCTTTTTTTTTTTTCTTCGTATATCGGTAAACATCATAGAATCAATTCCACAAAGGTGTGTTCTTTCGTCTTGAGTTTTTCTGTCACTATCTAAAAACATCTGTTGAATTCTTTTTGTTGTTTTTGTTCAAACTTCTGTGTTGTGATTTTGTAGAATACACTGTAGAAATTCCTCCTAACTTCTGTAGTAATGAAACATTTTCTTGGTATTTTTTTGAAGATTTGACAGAGTAAAGAAATGTTTGATAGGATTAACATTCTCCCCTGGTCTTTATATTTTTAGAATTGGGTTTTTTCATATGAAATTTCTCAGTTGAACCTCGGTTTTTGTTCATATCTAGAAATATTAGGAAGAATTCCTAATACTTTGCATCACTTGGAAGAAACCAATAAAATAACTGTAATGTCTCTTTAATTCCGCCCAGCTACCTTAAGTCCTTCCTGGAATAAATCTTAAGTTTGAATAAAAAAGATCTGTAATTTCTAAGAAAGTGGCATGAAACAAGATAACCATTCATTCCTAGTATATATGCATCTTCTAAACATATTACTGGGGCCTGTTGGAGAGGCATCCTTACAATATAAATACGTTATGCTACCATAACATCTTGATGTTATGCTGTCCTTTCACTAAGTTTAATGCACTCAGATTTACTGTGAATTACAGTGGAGAAGTCAGAGAATGGGGATGAAAGTTCACATAGGCTAGCAAGAGCATAAAATACCCTGAATAAAAATTCTTAAGTAGTTCACATGTTATCATCTCCATTGCTACTTCCCTAATTCAAAGTACTGTCATCTCTTGCCCAGATTTAAGAACCTTCCTAACAAGTCTTCCCAAGACTGCAGTTCCTACCTTCCCCAGTATTAAAACCAATGGTCCTTTGGAAACTGAAATCTCATTGTGTCACTTCCTGCTGAAAACCTGTAAAGAGCTCCTATTTCTCTTAAAGTGACTTGTATATTAGGCCTTCTGTAATCTGGCCCCTACTTGCTTTTAGTTCCTCCAAAGCCTTCTAGGTCCCACCATCCGCAGGATCATTTCTGATTTATTGCCATGTACTGATTCATTATTTCTGTACAGATTGGTTTAGTAATCTCCCACAGATCCTCACATCACAGCTCTACGTCACTTCCTTAGTTATCTACCTATTAGGGTAGATCTGTTACATGCTCCCATAACATAACTTTTTTAGCAATTACTGTTATAAATTTCCATTTCATTTGTGTGGTTATTTAATTAATCTTTACATATGATTCTTAGTTCCAAGTACCTTTAGCATTGGAACTTAATGCCTTCATTATTTGTTGCATGAAAGGCTGGATTGGCCTATTAATTTACTTATGTGTTTCTAATTCAATCTATCCCAGAATTGGTGTTTAGAGATTAACAGCATAAGTCCCGTTGTAATTTAGAATTACATGAGAGTAATGATGTTTCCATCAAATTTTCCTGCTGTATGGTTACTATGTGATTAGACAAATCATATAACTACTAGACCTCACTTTTATCATTTGTAGAAGGAACTAGAACTAGTTGATCTATAAGCTTGCTCTGACTCAGATGTTCAGTGATGTTAATGGTTTCCCCTTCATCATCAGGAGAAAGATTGATTTTTTTTAAGATTTTATTGATTTATTTGAGAGAGCAAGCATGAGTGCACAGGTGGTGGGAGGGACAGAGAGAGAGGGACAAACAGACTCCCCACCGAGTGCAGAGCCCAGCGTGGGCCAGGACCCTGAGATCATGACCTGAGGCCAAGTCAGACACTTAACCAGTTGAGCCACCCAGGTGCCCCCAGAGATTGATTTCTAACTTCATTGTCCATTGGGTTGATTTGGAGGTTCTGTTCTATGTGACCCCACTCCAGGATTCAGCTGACAGAGCAGCCTCTATCCTGAACTTTGCTGGACACTGTAATAGAGGAAAGAACTCTGAAAGATCTCTTGTGTCAGTTATTCAAATGCTCTGGCCAGAAATTACATGTCACCTAGGCTCACAGCTCACTGGTCAGAATGAGCCACATGTTTGCACCTAACTCTGAAGGGACCAAGAGATACAATTCTACCATATGACCAGAAGGCAAAGAAAAAAAATGATTTGGCAAACAGCACGAATGACAGATCTGCCCTTCTGGTCAACCAAAGATTTGAATCACTGTCTTTACCACAAAATATACTCATCTACTCCACCGTGAACCCATCCCCAAAGTCCAAGCTAAACAGCATCAAGCTTGAAGTATTAGGATTTCCAGGTGATATACATATTTCTCTACATCGGTTTGGATCTATTTCCTCTTGATCTGGAGATCTGTGAATAAAAATACTATCTCTACCCCTGCTGTACACATACCCCATATACATCAGAAAAAACAGGGCCATGATAAACCACAATAAACACTCCCATTTGTATACTAGAAGATTGAGAGAAACCCAGCACTCCTTAATCCATAGCAACTCAAAAATCCCACCAGGCTGACTTTATAAGGGTCCCCTTCCCCTGGCTATGGGGAATATTTTTGTTTATATACTAGATCTCTCCTGGAGGGTCTCCTCAGTCCATTGTTTTTTGTGGTTTTTGACATTCTTTAGTTCTCCATAGTCTTCCTTCACCTCATCTGAAGTAGATATTGGAAAGTAAGCCCTTTGGGGAGCTAATGCAAGTGTACTTTTAAATCAGATTTTAATCTCGGCTTTTGAATTTTGATTGTCAGCAGCACAACTTGGTAGGCTTCTAATGTGTTTCCATTTAGTTCTGTATGCCAGTAGCCTGTATTTATAGTCCTTTATCAGATGTCAGTCTCCTAATTGCTAGTAGCATAAACCTATTAACTTTTGCTGGAAAGCTACACTCCTAAGTGTCCACTCTTTTTCCTGTGAGCATTATGTTCAGCTAAAAGCAAGAATGCAGTTTTAATTGTGTGTCTGCTTTTGAGACTCTAATCCATTCAAATGTTTTTTTGTTAAGTATCATGGCCCCACTCTGATTTAAACCTTATCCTCAAGGTTGATTACTCTTCCTTTGTTAGCCAAAGGCCTTCTTGATTTTTACACTTACAGCTTGGGTTGAGAAGCATTCTTAAAATGCCACAAGTCGCTGAATTTTTGGACTCTTCATTCCTGCTTACCAACTGATCTGTTTTAAAAATTTGTTTGTGGGGCGCGTGGATGGCTCAGTGGGTTAAAGCCTCTGCCTTCGGCTCAGGTCATGATCCCAGGGTCCTGGGATTGAGCCCTGCATCAAGCTCTCTGCTCAGCAGGGAGCCTGCTTCCTCCTCTCTCTCTCTCTCTGCCTGCCTGCCTCTCTGCCTACTTGTGATCTATCAAATAAATAAATAAATAAAATCTTTTAAAAATAAATAAATAAAAATAAATAAAAATTTATATTTATATATATGATATATAAATAAATATTTATATAAACAAAAATTTGTTTCTTATAATACCAAACACAGAGCAACTAACACATCATTTTAATGTTTAGGGGTTTTTTAGCCTCTTCTAGAGCTACAGGTTTATTAAGTACATTATTTGCTTCTTAAGCTATCATAACTGACTTTTACCAAGTATTTTGTGCTGCCTAATATGGATTTCTAGCCTTCCATCCTCTGAGAAGTTTCCTTGCTGCTTGGCCCCCAAATTAATGGCATATATTTTAGCCTTTGTGTTATAACAGTATCCCATTTCTAGAACCAGTTTATGTCATTCAGGATCAACTAGGTTATGATGTAATAACAAACAAGCTTTAAAGTTTATTTCTTATTTTGTGTAACATTTTTTCATGGATCATCTGGGGAACCAGGCATATGTAGCAGTCAAGTATGGTGGCAGGTGGGAGGAGATTTCAGATCTTCACCATCAGTTAAATACTCCGGCCTAGAAATAATAAGTTGCTTTGATTCACAACTCATTGACCAGGATTAGTCACCTAGCCCCACCAGCCACAGAGCCAGAAAATGCAGTATTATTGTGTGTCTGGAAGCCAGCCAGGAGTAATTTGATGAACAAAACTAAAGGCTATCTATTACACTTTCAGTATTTATCTTTGTGTACTGGAGGGAAAAAATGAAGAAGGGGATATTTGAGGACATTTGTGGAGACAGATAAAAAGTACACCTTTAGGGGCACCTGGGGGACTCAGTTGATTAAGCAGCTGACTCTTGGTTTTGGCTTAGGTCATGATTTCAGGGTTCTGGGGTCAAGCCCCAGGTTAGGCTCCATGCTCAGCAGGGAGTCTGCTTAAGATTCTCCCTCTGCCCCTCCCCCTACTTGCTCACTCTCTCTAAAATATATAAATAAATCTTTTGGTTTTTTTAGGTATACCTTCAGTAAGCTATGTTTTATCTCTTCTGAACTTAAGATTTTTAACCTATCCTTCACTCCATTTAAATAGTAAATTTTGCATTCTGACGATGGTTTGGTCAAATTATAATGTAAATATTTTATTTACCTAAGATGTTTATTTTGGTCATCATCATCAGATTGGAAAAAATATAAATTCCTAACTAAGTACAGGTGTCTAACACAACCCCTCTACTACCATTTACTACTGGAAAATTAATTTGCCTTTATGGGGTTAAAAAAATGTCAGGGTCTGCCACAGTTTACTTCTTTAAAATGAGATCATGGAAGTATATGACTTACTCTTGTTTAGATGTAGAATAATCAGACTTTCATTCTGATCAAATTTAATGCAGCTCCTGAGATGATACAAACTTTTTAGCATGATTTGCATAATACTTCTGTAGGAAACTTGTCTTAAATATTATCTGGAAACTTTATTTAGTTATTTCATCTCTTTCTGCTATGAAATAAGAGAATTTGTATAATGTTTCTAGGAGCCTAAAGACCTTTGCAAGAAAGAATATAATTTTCCTTCTCTTATGGCTATAAATACCAACTAAATAGAGATAATAATTAAATGTGTTAGAATTAAATCTAAAACTGCTCTAAGTATGTTGTTCAAGTTTTGCAACCTTTTGCCCTTCCTCCCCAAATGAAAGTTCTGCATATTTCTCTCATTTCCATGAAACCAGATTTATTTTAGGTAGCATTACATTCATTAGTTTAAAAATGTTCCAGTGAGTTATCTCGCATCCATTGTGGGGTAAAGTGTATGGTAAAAATAATCTTTGAAAAGAATTACTCCCATTAATTTAACTTGATCAGGAAAGCTGGGAGGACAGGGATTCCTTAACGACTGCAGTGCATGTTTCTTTTTTCCTTTGGTACTTTAAAATGTCTAAAGAGACCTCATTCTTCGGCAAAAGCTGAAAAAGTGAGTGTGGCAACTATAGTATGGTGCCTGAACTTAGTCATTTAAAGAACATTGTCATGTAAGTTCTACAGTGAATGAGATTTGACTATCTTCCGAGGTTAAAATTGTTTTAACAGTGACAGTTTGCCAATAAAAATCAACTGGAGTTTTAAAATAACCTCATTTGGGGCACTGGGGTAGCTCAGTTGGTTAAGCATCAGACTCTTGATCTCAGCTCAGGCCATGAGTTCAAAGCTTGGCGTTGGGCTCCACGCTGGGCTTGGAGCCTACTAAAATAAAATAAAATAAAATATCCTCATTTATAGGATTAATAGGAGACAGGCTATCGTTAAGAAAACATAAGGTAAATTTGGACTTAATCTTATTAATTTGTTGACCCAAATATAGCTATTGTAATTTCTATTAGTAATGTAGGCCATAATCTATTGAAATTTGCTATTATAATAATAATACACCACCACTTTATAGACATAATCTCATAATCTCTTCAATGCAGTCTTTATAAATTAGGTAGCATTTTCTGCCTTTTACTAATAAGGAAAAAAGGCTGAGTTGGTGTCATTATTTATATTACAAGAAGCTAATAAAAATGTGTGCTAGGTGTAGTAACTGTCAGATTTGGGATTCCGATCCAGGTTTTTGACATCAAAACGTGTTGTTTTAGAAAGTATGCCTTGTATATCTTCCTATTTGATAGAATAATCTAATAAATATAAAAAATCAGAAATTTCCATACAATATGTTTTATAACTTACAAGAAGATAATTTGTGGCACAAAATAGTGTTAAACTAATTAGAATAATTTGAGATTATAAAATATTTATTTTCCTCTAACAGTGTGTTAGTTTAAATAAAGGGGGAGTTTTAAGTTTGAGGAAGTGAAGGATACAGACATATAATTAAACAAGAAAGCTTTGAGACTATCAGAGCTCCTTTTATTTTTTAGCCACTACAGAAGACACAACTTTAGAAATTACACTGGGGGTTTTGTGGTTTTGGTGAAACCAAGGGACTTGGTGTTAAGGGAGAAATTTTTGTGTATTTAGTGTATTATGAACTATGATTTCTTCCTATATTAGCCATGTTATAATGTTTTCCACAGTTACCTTAAACATGGGCAAATCTTAGCATTCATACGAACCCTGAAAATTTTTATTTTTGATGGGTAATAGAAAATATTAATAAGAACAGTGTAACAGCTAAGTCTCAATTGGTACATTGACTGGTGGGAAAATAAAATAGATAAATCTGTTATTTTTGATGAAGGAACAGGGAATGGTCAAATTTAGTCTAACTTGAGACTTTTCAATCTGATATTATGTAGCTCCTTATCTCTCCAGGGTGCTAAATCATTTAGTATTCTTTTGACTTCTTTTATGGTAGATTATATAATTGTACCTAAATAAAGTACTTTATTTTTTTTTAAAGATTTTATTTATTTATTTGACAGAGATTACAAGTAGGCCAGAGAGGCAGGCAAGGAGAGAGAAGAGGAAGCAGGCTCTCCACGGAGCAGAGAGCCCGATGTGGGGCTCGATCCCAGGACCCTGGGATCACGACCTGAGCCGAAAGCAGAGGCTTTAACCCACTGAGCCACCCAGGCGCCCCTAAATAAAGTACTTTAAAGCCAAAATGAATTCCTTCCCAATTCGCTTTTAATTCAAAGCTGATTCTCTTCTCAGAGGGGAAACTCCTATTTCTACTATTTCCATGAAAAGATTATTTTGTTTCCACATTTGGTAAATGTGGTGTCAGATGTATTGTAAGTGAAGTCTTCGAAGTCCAGAAGAAGTACAAATTTTGATGTAATTCTACTGTCTAATTTAGCAAGATAAAACAAAACAATACTAAATAAAGGGAAATAAACTTTACTCTTTACTGTAGACCTCTGTATCTGTAGGGATGATAGATGATTAAAAGTAGTTAATTACATAGGAAACATATGTATGTAGTCTTGGTTCTCCTAGGACTTTATCTTCCAGAACTCCATTCTTCATATCCACAGTGCCTGGGTATTACTAGAATTAACCTTTTTGAGCAACGATTTAGTAAAGCATTCCAAGAGAATCCTGTAAGAGAAGTTAGGAAATTGCTGTTACTTTCTCAAGTTACCTGGTTATAACTTTCCACTAATCCTTGAAGCCATAATGTTGTTCTTCATCTCTCCAGCTGTTAAAAATCCTTTCTGCTTCTCTCTTAGCATTGAGTCCTCCCTTGAGTACCAACCAGAACTCAGCCATACATGGGGAAGGCAAAAGAAGACAAGAAGGAGGAATTAAGCCACAGTAGAAAGACCATAGGGTTCTGGAGTCAGACCTCAATCCAAATTCTACTTCTACCACTTCGGGCAAGTGACTTAATCTTACTGAGCTTCACTTTCCCTGTAAAATAGGTATAATAATACATCTTAAGAATAAAGATGATGTATCTAATACAGGGTCTGAACATAGAGATACAATTTTATATAATAAACTTACTTCCCTCTTCTGTCATTTTTACCATGTAAGTAGTAGAGCATGGTTGCCTTCATGTCTGTCAGTGACCCACCTTACTACAACCCAACTGCTGAATCTTCAGAAGTAAACAGCGGAAGTAACTATCAATATCAGGATTCTCCAAACTTTGCGTAAGAGTCAGATAATATTTTAAGCTTTGCAGGCCTTACAGTCTGTCACAACTACTCAGCTCTGCTATTGTAGGGCACAAGCAGTATGGACAATATGTAAATGAGTAAGTGTGGCTATGTTCTACTAAAACTGTTTACAAAAACAGATGAGCTGGATTTGCCCACTCACCCCCGTTATAATTTGCCAACTACTAATCTGTATTACTGTCCATAAAGCAGAGTTCTGTTGTCAGATTTTGTAGTCTAAAAACGGCCCCCTGTTTTAAAAATAAACTTATTGAAAAATACCTCAGTATGAAGTTGAACAATGGAGTCATAAGGTTATGTTTCCCAAAATTGATAGACTGTTATTTTAGAAGAGAATGGTTTTTATATGCCTTGGTTTAACATTATAACTTTAATGCTTCTCATAGTTTTTAGTCCTGAAAATTAAAAGCTGGGTCCCACCAAACATTTAGATGAATCACACTAACAGTGGTCAGTGAATAGTTGGACATGTTGACTTCTATATTACTGATTTGGAAAATCATGGTGCATTTTAATATGTGCAAAATGTGTGAGGATTCTTCTGTAAAGAAACTGTTCGACATTGCTTATCTGTCTGTGCATTTCCCAAAATTAATCCCAGAACTCTTCATATAACAATGATATCTCTAGAACAACTATTCGGAAGACAGTATTCTGGTAATGTCTAGTTTAGATAAGGAAATTAAGAGCCAGAAAACTTTCACTGACTTAGGAATCAGAGATTGTGCAGTTACTTGGCAGTAATTCTGGAAGAAGTACTTCCATCTCTTCCTCTTACTTTCAGGGAGACTTTTTTTTTCCTTAAAAAAAAAAAACTAATTCAAATAATTTCAAGCTTACAAAAAGTTTGCAGGATAAAGAGTAGTATACCCACATATAACTATTGTTAACATTTTGCCCAATTTGCTTTATTGTTTGTTTTTTTTCCACACTTATACATAGACACATGTACATACACACAAATATTTTTCCAAACCAATTTAAGAGTAAGTTGCCTATATCATGGCGCTTTATTCCTAAATATTTCAGTGGAGTTTAATCTTTTATGATACAGACAATTTTTGAAGATTACAGTCCCTTTGATTTTTTTCTTAATAGAGGATCCCATTTTGAGTTTGATGTTTTCTCAAGTAGATTCAGGTTTTGCACTCCCAGGTAGAATTTTACATAAAGGATGTTGTAGTCTCATAGTATCACATCCTGAGACACATAATTGGTAACGTTAGTTTTGATAACCCAGTCAAGGTATGGGCCAGTTTCTCCACTATATAGTTACTAGTTTTCCCTTGCAACTAATAAGCAATCTATGGGGGATCTACATCCTTTTGAGAATTAATATAGTGAAGTTGTTAAGAGTTCATACTAGGAGCAACCGGGTGAAGCAAACATCTCAGGTCATAAATCTCTGGGTCCTGGGATTGAGTCTGTTTGCCCCTCTCCCCACTTGCCCTCTCTTTTTTTCCCTCCCTCTCTCTCAAATCTTAAAAAAGAGAGAGTTCATACTAGAGCCACAGCTGGGTTTGAATCCAGCTAATTATATGAACTTAGGTAAGTTTAATGATAGTGAAATAGGGATGATAGTTCCCACGTCTTTCTACAATATATATATGTAATATAGAGAAAATATATAGTGTCATGAGCTTTTAATGAAGTAAGATATACGAAGCTTGGGCCTGGCATTGATTAGTGCTCCATATATGTTAGCTATTACTATTTCAGTTCTGGAAAGGTGAATTAACAGACATAGTAATAAAGCCTAAAGCTTTATAACCCAAAGTTAAAAATGAGTTTACAAAGTCTTTTCTTCCAAGTAGATTAATATTTTATCCAAGATGAATGGCTCTTTAAAATGTTATTGAGCTTGTTCTCACTCTTGGTGTTCTTTCCTATCTGTTGTGCCTTGTCCCTTCTGGTATGTGTGAGGCAAGTAGTTTAGGGATGAAACTCCTATCAGGAAATTTTTTTCTGAATTCTGATTTGCTGAGTGTTCAATTCCATAAAAATTTTAATTGAATTTTTATGAAATAAATATTTTAAAAATCATCTATACTGTTTTCTATTCTACCACTGTGATAGTGTTATATAATAGTTGTAAGAGACCTTCTGAAAGGGATAGATATCCTAGTAGAATTATAAAGAATAGAGAGAGGTTTAGATGGACTTAAAGACAGGAAACATTACATGTAGATATTACTAGAAAGGTCTATTAGATGTCCCCTGTGGCTTGAGAGTGAAATTCAGAGTAGAAAGGTGAGGTAAGGTGTTGGACCAAAAGAAGTAGCTAGAGCTACATCATGAAGGACCCTGTTTGCCATGCGAAGAAGTTTGAATTTCATCATGAAGGCAGTAGAGAACCAAGGATTAAATGTGAGAACAATGGAATCCAACCTTTAGAGAGACCCTGGCAGCTACAGCTATAGAAGGTAATTGGAGAATAGTATGATACCAGAAGTAAGGAGGCTAGTTGCTGCCTGAACTGAAAACAGTGGGATTAAAAAAAAAAAAAAAAAAAAAAAAGGTACTGAATAATTTCTAGACCTAAAATGAGTGAGAATTCTAGAGGATCTGATGGCCTTGTTTGGAAACAGGGAAGTCGGAAGCAGTTAATTCACTGCACTAGGAAATGCTGGAGGAAGAACAGATTTGGAGATTCAGCAGATGGGGATGTTCATGTTATATGAAGTCTATTTGTAGAGCATGTAGTAAGAGGTCTTTATACTATGCCTAGAGTTTAGCAGAAATCTGGGCTGGAAATGAGGATTTCTAATCATGTCATCAGCACACGAATGGCAGTTAAAGTCATGAAAGTGGATGAAATTACAAGAGTGAGTATGTTCAAGGGCTAAGGACTAAGTCTTGGCATAGCTTTTGTTTGTATTGGATTATATAAACATGCTTAGTTTTACACAAGCTTAAATTACTCAGGCTGTTGATTTAAGGTAGTAACCCTCCAAAATGAGAAACATCGTTTGTATTTTATTTGACTGCATAAGTTAAAAGGCATTAAATAATGGCAGATGACTAGCTCTCCAGGATATGTTGGAGGTTTAGAAATCATCAGCATAAAGATTATAACCAAAAATAAGAGCTTCTTGAGCCTTTTTAAATTTAATTTTTAGGGAAGCATTCCACTTAGATTGTCACTTGTGAGAATAGAAACTAATTTTAGTCCCTTCCCCTTCACATTGCCAATTATCACATGGGCCTGCAGGCTCTTAGTAAATGCAGCACAGCTCAAGTCTAAAGAGATGTAAGGGCTACAAATAAAGGACATGAGAAGGCAAGCATCAAAACTGAACTGAATTTTGCCTAGGGCTGCCTTTGACCACCATGCTACTTAGTAACTTTGTGTCCTGAATATTTTCTGATAAAAGTACTAAAATGATGAATGTTTCACACTAAAAAGAAGTAACAAGACTGTACTGTTTTACCTGTACCTTAGCAATCTTCTACTGTTTTATACTCTAGAAATAAAAGTAATTTCAGGATATTGAGCTTTAAGTGGATGGAGGGGTAGAGGGTAATAGTCCTAAGACCTTTTACCATTTATTCCTTGTAGAAAATAGTAAGTATTGAATCACTCTTTTTCTTCCCAAGTAGTCCATATCTTCAGCTGTTTTGACTTTTCACCCTGAGCATTTTAAGGACAAAAGCAAAGTATGTTCATCTTAAGTTTTTCTTTGCTTTTATGAGATTTAATCTCAATTTTTTATGAGTTCTGTTCCAAAACAGTATTTGTGGGCCTTAAATAACAGACACAATTCACTGGCTCATTTATTCAGTAAATATTTATTGGATATTTGTGTGTGTTAGGCACAGTTCTAGAGCTGAGGTAATGCTAAGCAGAAAACAAATTCCTACCTTCATGGATCCTATATTTTAAGGAGAGAAGACAAGACAGTAAATAAAACACTAAGTAAATTCTGTAGTCTGTAAGGAGATAAGTGCTATAAAGGAAAACTAAAGCAGGGGGCAGATAAAGTGTTCCAGGGTTAAGAGAGGGGAGAGAGTGCATATTTTTTTGTAACATTTTGGTTATAAAAATCTTCAGACATACAGTAAAGTTTCAAGAATGTACAGTGACCACCTCTATACCCACTAGGTAGATTCGCCTATTACATTTTATTCCACTTGCTTTATCACACATCCATTATCTCCATTTTTTTGGTGCGTTTCAAAGAAAATTGCAGATAGAAATTGCAGATAGAAAGATAGAAATTGCAGATAGAAAATTGCCTGTTTTCATAAATATTTCAGCATAGATGTCATTAATTACAGTTCAGTATTTACTTTTTTTTTCTTTTGAGGTAAAACTTACATGCCTATTCACAAATAAGTAGTCAATATTAGCTGAACTTTGACAATTCATATACTTTCATAGCCCAACCCTCATCAAGAGATGGAGCATTATTGCCATCATCGCTGAAAATCTCTTCATTCCCCTTTCCAATCAATCCCTGATGCCACTCCCCAGAATCAAGTACTGTTTTTATTTTTTTCACCATAGATTAATTTTGCCTGTTTTAAAACTTCACATAAATGGACTCAAAGAATGTGGACTTTATCGTATAAACCTATTTTTACTCACCTCAGTGTTTTTAGGATTTACTCATATTGTTGCATGTATTAGTTTCTTTTTGTTATGGAATAATATTCCATTGTATTACTCTGCCGTAGTTTGTTCATCTCTCCTATTTCTATTGATGGACATCTGGATTGTTTCCACTTTGGGACTATTATTGAATAAAACCATATAAATGGTCTTATTCAGGTCTTGTGGGCTTGGGTAGATACCTACCTGTGGGATTGCTGGGCCATGTGGACTGTGTATTTTTGGTTTTATGAGATCTGCCATACCTTTTTCTCACTAACACAGTGTATGAGAGTTCTAGTTATTCCACAACCTCACCATCATTTGACAACATCATCATGTTGTCAACCTCAAGTTTAGCCATTTTGGTGGGTGTATAGTGGGGGAGGTGGCAAGGAATTGATCCAAAGATGACTTTTGAACAAAGACTTGAAGAAGGTGAGGGAGCAAGCTATTTAAGTTTGGGGGGAAGAAGCAAGGAATTTAGTATACAAGAGCAGAGTGAGTAAAGAGAATGGTAAATGATGCCAGAAAGGTAATAAGGAGAGGGAAATGCAAATCATGCTGGACCTCATAAACAGTTTTAAGGACCTTTTCTTTTATTCTGAATGAGGTATAAATAATTGGAATACTTTAAATGGAATAATGGCATAATTTGACTTACATATTAACAGATTGGCTATTCTGTAGAAGAATGGCCAAAAAGGGACTCAGGGAAACCAGTCAAAGTTACTGTAATGAGCCAGTCAAGAATTAGGGTATTTGGATGTAGAAAAACTACGGAGTCCTTGCTGGAGCCATGTTCCTGAACAGGCATTGATGTTTTAGTTCTTAGAAATGTCATTAGAAAATAGAGAAAGTAATTCAGCTCAGTGCTTTTGTTCAAGTAGCAGTGGAGTTTAGCTCTGCATGCATAAGTAATTGGGATTAAATTTCTTGAGTAGCTTTTTACAAATTAGTAATCACTTATTTCCCCATAAGGAATCTTATACATTGTTGCTTATAATATCCTGTTTTTAATTCCATAACCCAAAAGTTCTAAATGTAGTCTTAATTTTATGTCTAAGTGGGAAGGTCATTATTTGCTTAAATAAAACCTTAATGAATAAGTGAATATAATTTAATCTTTGTTTAGGAATTTGTACAGTATAACTTTGAATAGCTTTTTTTGGTTTGTTAATATGTATTAGATATTAAAAAGTAAACAGAAAGTTCTTTTTATTTTTTTCATGCATTTTATTTAGACTGTTACCATTTTTCTATAATGATATTTTATAAAGTGTTGTAATAAGACAATATTGTACTAGATGCTGAGGAGGTTAACAGGATAATTATATTATCTTCATCCTTAAAAAACATCAGAGCCCCCAGATAATACAAGAGAATACATCTTTTAAAGGAAAAAAATGTATAGGTTAATTAAACATAGTGTCTACATTTTGGAGATCAGTATATAAACAAATAATTACAGTTTCTAAGTAGAGACTGTAGTACTGTAGAAGCACAAATTGGGGAGCATTTCTGCTGAGGGGAGAGGGAGGAAAGATAATTTTAAACCAGACCTTGAAGAACAGGTGGGAATTTTCCATGGTGGAGTGGGGGCATGGTGAATGGTGATGTCAGCAGATGTATCCATCCATAGGAGCAAAGGCACAGAGCAGATGTTTAAGATATATTTGCAGTAATGTCTCTTCAGACAGGTTTTATCTACAGGTAGCTAATGTCACTCTCATTTAATCAATAAAAATGGTGTTTTCTGATTTCTCAAATACAAGTGACATGCCCTGTTCAGAGCCAGTTAACCCTTTCACATTAACTACTAGTGCTTTTAACAAAGACCACAAAAAGCCACCTGGAAGGACAATATTTTTCTCGGGGTAAACAAAAATAACAAAGAGGAGATTAAAAGAAGAAACGTTAACTGCTGGTGCAAAGAAAAGGAGGGATGAGTAGGGGTAAAAAAAAAAAATACAAAGAGGTAGCAGAGTGATTTGCTGGATTTCGGGTTTGATGAGGATTCTTGAGTAGGTGTCTGTCTGTGAGACCCATGCCCTTTCGGTGTACTAGGCAGGCTGAAGTAACAGGAGTGAATACTTTTGGAGCCCAGTGCCAATAGCAAGGTTCATAGAGACATGACAGTGTGCCCTGAACTTCAGTCTAAAGATCATTATTTAGTCTTTTCTGATCCTCTTTTATTGTTTGTATTGCTGCGTATAGAAAACATAATTACAGTGCAAGAAGTTTTTTTTAAGTTATTTGCTGAATAACTTAATCATAAATTATAGTTTATCTCATTCCATTTTATGTAAGATCAAATATTAAAGAAGTCTTTAGATTATTTAATTTTATTTACTTTGTTTCTTCTAAAAACCTAACTTGAGAATTTATGCCTCTGTTATTTTATCAAAAATTTGAATTATTCTTGGTGTTTTGGTGATTCTTACAACTGTGCTTAATATAAATATCCTATGATACAAAGAAATTTTATTTAACCACTATGTCAAACATGTAAGTGGTCTTCAAATATAGTTATCCCCTTTTCTTAAAACAATCTTTTAATTCCCATTGCTGTAGATGTTAGCTTAAATGTCCCTTGGCACTAGTGAAAATTATATTGTCCTTGAAATCCTTTTCCTTTTACCATAATACACTGTACTTTTTCTTCATAGAACCTATCACACTGTACAGTTTATTTTTAGGACTGTTTTATTAGTATCTGTTCTCCCTACTAGAGTGTAAGCTGTGCAATGTTAGGAACTGTGTCTGTTTTAGTTACAACACTATGTTCCCAGTGCCAGGCACATGGTTGGCACTCAATAAATAAATATGGACTAAGTTAATAAATGAATAAAAGCTTAATCCTAGATATTCTGTTCCATATCTCTAGTTTTTGTTCTATACCAACATTTCCCAAACTGTATTACAAAAGTTCTCTGAGTTATTAATAGCTATTTTCTGAAAATGTAAATCTGTGGTCACAGGCCTGAATGACTATCCCCGCTCTGGAACAACCACAATTTACGTTAGCATGTTAAATGCTCTTAGAAGTCCTAAAGTTTAAAAAGAATATAAGTTTAGAATCCAGCATTCTTTTTTTAACCATCAAACTCTTTATTGGACTATTTGAAGTTATTTGAACACAGCTGGCCTGTTGTTGCAAGTAGATTATTCAGAAATTTCAATGACAGTATCTTCAAGGAATTTCTAACTTTTTACATAATTGTAATTTAAAATTGGGATATTTTAGGTATTTAGTCAAAGCATTCAATAATTATTGAATTCAGAACTCATTCTAATTTATTTCATTTGTTACTTGGCTTCACCATTCTATATCTTCCTACTCAAAGCAAGAATCTCATTTCCACTCATAATTTAATGTTACTATTATGTAATTTAATGTTCTGTTTCCTAGAAATAGATGAATATAATTTTGGATTTTAAAAATACTTTACCTGGAAAGCTACAAGTGTATTTTACTGTTAAACTAACTTAAATGAGAAAGGTTTTACTCAACCAAAATGTCTTCTAGAAATTATCGATGTTTGAGGAAATCATTTAGTGAAATGTACTCATATTTTTTGTCAAAAAGTATTACAAGTACCTTTTAGGAAATATGAGAAATGAAATTACAAAAGAGCATTTCAAAATTGTACCACCTGGAGATAATCTGTTAACTTCTTGGTGTACATACTTTGAAACTTTATGTATACGTCTGTGCATGAATTGATAGATATGTACATATGTCATTTATTCAGCAAATATTTAAGCACTAAGCTTTGTGCCCGGCACTGTTTTAGGGTGGCTATTAAGCAGTGAACAAAACAGGCAAAAATCCCTGCCTTCATGCTACTTAGGTGGGGCAGGGGAGAAGGGGGTGACAACAGTAAACAAGTATATGACATGTCAGAGGATGATAAGAGCTTTGAAAAAATAGGGCAAGGAAAGGAACAAAGGAGTGTAAAGAGAAGGATTCTTTTGTATATATGCTCATCTTTTAAGACTTTTTTCTGAATGTGCTTCTGTTCAGTTGCATTTTTTTCCTTTAAAAAAGAGTAATTAATATAAATACTCTGAACATCCAGTTTTCAGATTCTTTTTTACTTTATAAATTGATGGTTTTTTCCATATAATGAATATTATTCTGAACCATTTAAAGGCTACATATATTCCATTTTATAGAATATGGCCTATTGTCTATATAGCAACCAGTGTGATCTTTTTAAAACCTTTCAGCCACTCCTCCTCTTCATAAAAGGACAGATCCTTAATATGATCAGTGACTGCATGACTGGGTGTTAGTCCCCTGAGCAGAGAGCATCTGTTACTCGCCCTCCTCACTCACTGTGCAGTAGCCATATAGGCCTATGTTTGATCCCCTTCCTGTCTTAGAGTTCGCAGATATACATGGAGAAAGCATAAATAGGAATATATAAAGTTACAGTTACACCTCAGTTGTTGAAGAATACTTTTGTAAGACTCAGAAGAACTTAACCATAAATGCTGTGTATTATACACTTTTAGGATCCTTAGTACCCTGTTCTTCTTTATCGAACTTTTTATTATAAGAATTTTCAGGGGCGCCTGGGTGGTTCAGTCGTTAAACAGCTGCCTTCAGCTCAGGTCATGATCTCAGGGTCCTGGGATTGAGCCCTACATCGGGCCCCCTGCTCAGCAGGAATCCTGCTTCTCCCTCTCCCACTCCCCCTGCTTGTGTTCACTCTCTCACTGTCTCTCTCTGTCAAAAAATTTAAATTTTAAAAAAAAATTTTTCAAACTTAGAGAAAAGCTGAACAGCTATAGACTCAAACTGATTCCAAAACTGTTCGTGTTTCATGTATTTTTTCTTATTGTGTAATAAAATATTTTTATAATTGAACCGTTTGAAAGTATGTTGCACACATCATGACACCGCCTTAGGGGAAATAGTTTTCTTGACTGTTAAAGATAGGAGAAAATTGTGTGAAATATTTTATAAAACAAAAAACTACAAATAAGATTTTTTTAAAAGCAGTAACTATTCACTCTGATATTGATAAACAAAAATTTGAGTTCACAATTATGGAAAATGGATAAAACCATAAGGAAAAATCTTTCTACAGAACACTGTTCATACTAGAGAAAGTATAAATGGTAACTACTAAGCATATGGAAGACTCTCTAGCTTTTCTAATAATGAAAGATGTATTTGCTACCATATGTTGGATAGTTAGTAGGTCTCAGGCATTTTTGTCTTAACCACAATTCCATATGGTGGGTACACAGTGTACATTTACAGGTAATAAAACATACTGGGTTAAATCTCTTGTCTCAAGTCCTAGAGCTACTAAACCATGGTGCCAACAATTCAAACCCAGAGCCTCTTGATTACCAAAGTCCACGTTCTTAACCAGCTTTCTTTATTACCTGTAAAAATCAAAACACTTTAGAGGTCCTGCTTCCCACCTAGAAAGTAACTGATGGTTCATCTAGAAAAATAAACGAGAAAGCCAGGAATATTCTGAAAAAGAATTATCAAGGAGGAATTGCCTTACTAGATAATAAAATGTAGTATGAGGCTAAACTTAAAGTTAAATACTGGCATGAGAGTTTGGGTAGAGTAGGAAAAAAGTTAGGAATACTCTCAAGTGCAAGGGAAATTTATTCTATGATATAGGTACACTTATAATCATTAAAGGGAATAGATTTTTTTTTGCATGACAGAACAAGTGGCTTGCCATTATCTCTCCTTATACAAAAAATAAAAAGATAAACTGTATTTCTCACATGTTCACTTACATAAGAAATTATGATAGATTAATTATTCTGAATTAGGAACAAAATGCAAATTAAGAATACTGTACCTTGCTTTCCCATGCCCTTCTTGAGTTTGGTATGTATATGGGGCATAGGTCAAAGAAAATTTGTCTTGACATTTGAAGGAATCTGAGAGTAGAATAAGTATACATGTGACTGACTTCCCAGCTGGAGCTTACAGAGGCACCCTTTGTCAATAGATAAGGGCCAGTAGATATAAGAACAAACCATACCAAAGTATAAGAGGGTACGTTTAGCCATTAGAGAGCAAATCAAAGATCAAATTGAGTTATAAAAAAGAAAGTATTTGTTTACACCCTAGTTTGTGACCATACAATTTATACCTGTTATTAAGCATGACAAAATCACAAGGGAGAAGATTAATGTGACTAATAGAGCTTTCTTGCATGGAAAAAATACTCTAAACAAAATGAAAAGTCACACTTCAGGAAAATATTTGGAAAATTTATTACAGGGGGCTAATTTCCTTAATATAAAAAGGAAATGATATATTTAAATGTTGAAGAAAAGTAGTTCTTTTGAAAATGAGCAAACAGCAGCATTTAAGGGAAAAAAATGGTCATTATAAAAAAAATTAACCTAAAATGACAAGATGGGTGATTTTAAAATTTAAAAGAGTCATTAAGAAGGTATTATAAGGACGGGCGCCTGAGTGGTGCAGTTGGTTAAACGTTCAGTTCTTGGTTTTGGCTCAGGTTTGATCTCAGGGTTATGAGATTGAGCCCCACTCAGGGTCCACGCTCAGTGCCGAGTCTGCTTGAGATTCGCTCTCACTCTGTCCCTCCCACTCGTGTGCTCGTGCTTTCTCTCTCTCTCTCAAATAAATCTTAAAAAAAAAAAAAAGATATTACAAGGAATGATAGTGTATGTTGTTGGAACCTCTCATATGCCCTTTGAGGACTTTTTTGTAGTTGTCCTACAGATGTTTTTACAAATCCACAAAGATGTTTTGTATATAATAGTACAGGTATGATTTTTGTAGCATTCAGAGAGAAGAACAGGCATTTAGGTCGTCTCCAGGGGATTTTTTTCTAATTAATTAGTGTCTAGTTAAATAAATTATGGTACATCCATATAGTGGAATGCAGTGCAGGCTGCTACAAAAGTTGTAGAAGTGTCAGTATAGAAGGATCTCCAGGATCTAGTGAACCAAAGCCTTAGTGATAAAGCTCTGTATGTTGCATAGTAGAATTCTTTATGACTTTTAAATCCTATATGAACATATATTTTTAATTAAAACAGGGTACTTGTGAGAACTGGAATTTTCTGTTTTCATACCATTGGAATATTTTTCATCTCTGAACTTATATTTTATATATTTTTTAAAAGCTAGTTTAAATTTAATGAAGTGTTTACCAAAATTCAGTAATGATAGGGCTGACTGAGAACAGATATTTTTATGGCAGCTGGTGGTACCACAAACAGCTAAAATCTTCCTGTGTGGTGACTAAACCAGAGTTTACTTGAGTACCTGTTATACACCAGGCATTATACTAAACATTTTTTGCACATTTATCTTACTTAAATCTCCAACCAGCACTATAAAGTAGATTATTTTTATCATTCTGTAGAAAACAGATTTAGAAGACTAAAGTGTCTTTCCAGGAGTCACAGACTCTGAAGCCTATGCATTCGACCCCTATACTAGGCTCTGGAAATTCATAAGGGGTTATTGAGACAAAAGACCAGATTTGAATATATCAGTTTCATCAAATGAAAATGGAAAGGATCCTCTGCCTTTCTTTGAAAAGATCGTATTAGTTGGTTTGTATGAAAGTGCTTTCCAGATTTATGAAGCATTCTGTGTAAAGGAGATTAGAATAATTTTTTTTAATCATCCACCGCCTGCTTTCTTCATACAAACGTAAATGTTTTAATCCTTTTTCTTTGAATCTCATCTGTAAAATGCAAACTCAAAGTGACAGTTTAGTTTTTTGGAATCTTTAGTATAATTTAACTCAATTTCAGTATAGTACATTTCCTAAATTGAGGATGTATGTGGTGTATCCAACAAAACCTTAATTCTGCTTAAAATGTGCTTACCACTAATTGTATTGTTAGCATCCTCTCAAGGCTACTAAAATCCTTCTGGTTTTAAAGCATATGAACAAAAACATCTTAATAAGGCTATACATTCTGTTCACTATTTTTTAAATATATAAACTTATCTATTTCTTCCTGTTTCTAGGAACACCATCTTCAGCGGGCTATTTCAGCACAGCAGGTGTATGGCGAGAAGAGGGATAATATGGTCATACCAGTCCCAGAAGCAGAAAGTAATATTGCTTACTATGAGTCTATATATCCTGGGGAATTTAAGATGCCAAAGCAGCTCATTCACATACAGCGTAAGTAATTACTCTTTTAATTATTACATTTTCTATAGCTATTTTCTGCTTAACTCTTGACACATTTTTACCTGTTCAAGGCCATTTTTGGTGCCCATTTTCACTTTTAAAATTGAGATTTGTGCCTGACAAAAGAGATGGCATTTTCATCCTAAGTTTTTGGTTTCATCTCAACATGTGATCTTATACTACTTTAGACAAATAGGATAAAGAATATACCTGAGATGTAGAAATGGTTTTCTTACTATTCAGAAGTAGTGGGGGCTCCTGGGTGGCTCAATCGTTAAGCATCTGCCTTTGGCTCACATCATGATCTCAGGGTCCTGGGATCAAGTTTCACATTAGGCTCCCTGCTCAGTGGGAACCCTGCTTTCCCTCTCCCACTCCCCCTGCTTGTGTTCCTTCTCTCATTGTCTCTCTCTCTCTCCATCAAATAAATAAACAACATCTTAAAAAAAAAAAAAAGAAAGAAAAGAAAAAGAAATAGTGATATGAGCAGCCTTAAAGAACATCTTAGTGAAAGTCACGAATCAGCAAACTTTTTCTAAAAAGGGTCAGATAGTGTTTATCTTAGCCTTTTTGGGTCATTCAGTCTGTCACAGGTCTTCAGTTGTACTGTTGAAAGAAAGGCAAAATCAGCAGTTGACAATAAGTAAATGGGCATGGCTGTGTTTCAGGAAAATTTTATTGAGAAAAAACAGATGGCAACCCAGTATTGGCCCATGGACCAGTAGTTTGCCAGCTTCTGATCTGTGATCCTACTAGCTTTTAGTGTTCTAGGTGGTAACTGGTCTCACTTGGTAGTGATGAGTTCTTCATTAGCACTAATCCTTCGATGGCTATCACATTTGATGGTGAATAACTGAGAGCTTACAAACTTCAGAGAATACATTTCATTTACTCAATCCCCATGTAGTTGACAACTTTAAAACATAGTTGAAAGTTTACTAAGGTAAGAGGTGCCTAGGTGGCTCAGTCGTTAAAAAGTTTACTAAGGTAAATTGGGACAGCTTTCATTGTTGTGTTGTTGACCTTTCTAATGAAGAGGGTTTTCCAGTGACCTGTCTAAACTTTTTTTAGGACCATATAAATGTGTATTGTTTTTAGAAATTCTTTAAAACTACTTAACTACTTTTCTCATTTAACCTTTCCTCCATATGATCTAGTTTCTGTCATGAATTCTAAATATTTATTTTACTATTTGTTAAATACATAGTGCCTGTATTGGCTCTTATCAGTACTGTATTGGCATTTGCTATTTTTAACTAAATGTTTTTTCCTCTTTAATTTCAACTTGCACCTTAATTTATTGATTTCATTTCGAAGAAAATATTTTTTTCTAATTTACTAAAGGTTACTTTGAAGTGAACTAAAATAAAGTGGCATGTGCTTTCTTCCCCACTCACATGTTTAATTACATATAGGACATAGACACAGACATCTTAAACAAATTTGACCAATATTAATCAAATTATTATTAAATTATCTATTATTATAAATAATAGTATATAGATAATAATAAAATTATTATTAAATTAGTAATCAAATAACAGCAATAAAATGGCAGCAGAATTATAGTTTATTTGGGGAGGAAAGTATAATTAGTACAAATTTGAAGTATGTTGTCTCTGGAAAGATATATACACTGGAATATTAATCAAGATAGTCTGCTAATTAGTATTAGCTACCATTGAGTTTCTTTTAATATTTTGTTTTAAATAATTATAAATTCACAGGACAATATATGTTGCTTTGTATGCCTCAATCAAGATAACTCAACTGTACCATTGCCACCAGACTCCATGTTGTTACTCCTTTATAGCCAAACCTAGACCCTGGCAACCACTAATGCGTTCTCCATTTCTACAATTACATCAGTTCATGATTATAACATAAGCAGAATCATGCAGTGTATTTCCTTTTGAGATTGGCTTTTTTTCACTTAGTGTAATATCCTTGGTATCCGTCCAGCTTGTTTCATGTAATATAGATCATTTCTTCTTATTGGTGAGTAGTATTCCATAATATGTTTGTTTAACCATTGATCCAGTGAAACAGTTGAATAGTTTCCAGGTTTTGACTATTACAAATAAAGCTGCTATGAACATTCATCTGCAAGTTTTTGTGTAAATGTAAGTTTTTACTCCTGGAATAAATACCTTCGAGTTCAGGTGCTGGGTCTGTTTTTAGTTTGACAAGAACTTCCATAGTATTTCCAAGAGTATCTGTGCAGTGTTACATTATCTCAAGCAGTGTGTGTGTGATCCAGTTTCTCCTTCTGTATTATTGTTGGTATTTGGGGTTATCACTTTTCTACTTTAGCCATTCTAGTAGGTACGCAGTGATATCTCATTGTACTTTAAATTTGTATTTCTCTAAATGGCTAATATGTTACATACATCTGGTGAAATGATTGTGCATATGTTTGCCCATTTTCTAATTAGATTATTTTAACAATTGAGTTTTAGGATTCTTTTATTTATATATTCTAGACATAAAGTCTTTGTCATACATGTAATTTGGAAATATTTTCTTTCAGTATATAGTTTGTCTTTTCATTCTCTTAACAGAGTTTGTCACAGAGAAAAAGCTTTTCATTTTGATGAGATCAAGTTTAATCAGTTTTCCTCTTACAGATCATGATTTTGTTACCCACTCTAAGAACTCTGCCATTCCCTGAGTCTGAGTTTCTCCTGTGTTCTGTTCTAGAAGTTTATAGTTTCACGTTTAAGTGTATGATCAGTTTTGAGTGTGTGAGGTTTAGGTCAGGGGGTTTTTTGTTTTAGGTTTGGTTTTGGTTTTTACCTCTGGATGTGCAGTTGTTCCAGCATCATTTATTAAAACAGCCATCCCTCCTTCACTATTTGCTTTTGCTTCTTGGCCAGAAATCAATTAGGCATATTGATATGGATCCATTTCTGGGTTTTGGGTTCTATTCCCTTGATTTCTGTTTATGCCAAGATAATACCACTGTTTTGATTACTGCAACTTTATAATAACTCTTAATATTAGGGAGAGTCATTCCTTCTTTATTTTTTTCTTTCATAATTGTCTTGGGTATTCTAGAGCCTTTCCATATAAATATTACAGTAAGTCATCTGTGTCTACAGAGAAACTTGCTGATATTTTTTTTAAAATTAGATTAAACCTATAGATCACTTTAGGGAGAATTGACATCTTTACTATGTTGAGTTTTCAGTCCATGACCACAGTATGACGCTGCAAGTATTCAGGTCTTCCTTGATTTCTTTCGTTAACACCTTATAATTTTCATTATATATATTCTGACCATGTTTCTTTAGATTTATAACTGAGTGTTTTATTTTCTTTGGAGCAGTTGAAAGTGGTATTGTATTTTTTATTTTGGTTTCCACTTGTTCATTGTCAGTATACAGAAATGCAGGTGAAATTATTTACCTTATGTTCTATGGCCTTAACTGAATTGCTTATTAGTTCTAGGAGATGTTTGCAGATTCTCTGGGTTTTTTTTTCACATAGACAATCATGGTGAAGTCTGCAAATAAATACAGTTTTGTTTTTCCTTTTCAGTCTCTCTGTCTTTAATTTCTCTTTCTTCCATTACTATAGTGGCTAAAACTTTAGTACAGTGTTAAAATATAAGTGGTGAGAGCAGACATCTTTGCTTTGTTCCTGATCTTAAAAGGAAATAGTTGAGTCTTTAATCATTATGTATTATATTACTTGTAGGTTTTTTTGTATTTGCTTTTTATGAGATTGTCATATATGTGATTTGGAAATCTTTTCTCCCAGTGTATGATGTGTCTTTTCATCCTCTTAACAGAGTCTTTCACAGAGCAAAAGGTTTTTTTGATGAGATCTGGTTTATAGATTGGGGTTTTTATTCTTAATGTACTGAGAGTTATCATGAATCGGTGTTCAATTTTGTCAAATACTTTTTTTACATCAATGGATAACATGTGATTTTTCTTCTTTAGCCTGTTGATATGTTAAGTTACACTGGTTGATTTTCAGATATTGAACCAACCTCACATACCTGGAATAAATCTCACTTGACTGTAGTGGGTTTTTTTGTTTTGTTATTTTATACCTTGTTGGGAAGGATTTTATTGGATTTTATTTTATCTTGTTGAATTTTGCATCTAGGTTCATGAGAGATTGTTTGGCTATGTATATGTGTGTGTGCATGTGTGCATGTTCTTTCTTATTTGGCTTTAGTATCAGTGGCCCCATAAAACAGGTTGGAAAGTGTTCTCTTATTCTGTTTTCTAGAAGAAATTGTGTAAGATTTATGTTAATTCTTTAGAAGTTGGTATTGGCTTTTAATACACTACAATAAATAAACAATTATTAGAGTATAGATTTCTGCAAAGTTAAAATTGAATTTTGTCTGCCAGGCAGTCTAGTGAATTGCTTACGAGGGATATGTTACCTGAATTATATATATGGACTGGTTTATTTTAGTTTCCCGGATTTCTATTGTGTAAATCTCTTAAGCTAATGTTACACAAACTCTCCATGGGAGTTTTTAAAAAGGTGATAATTACTATTCTCTAACAAAAAGCAATGGTCAAACATGTTTGAGAATGATTGCATATTTTATTCCCTTACCTGCCCCCTGAGTCATAAGGCATATTATCATGTTTATGATATTTATATTTATAGGCTCTAGGAGTCTTGTGGCTAAGAAAAAACAAAAACGAATTTTAAGCCAGCATTTTTCAGTTTTATTTATTACATGTTCTCTATTAACACTTCATTGAACATTAGTTTGGAAAAGTTCAACTCGGTCCTTATCTTCAACTGACTTAGGGACTTAGGGAAGAGATCATAATTTTCTTCCTTTTATCCAGTCAGAGCTTTGAAGGAAGAAACCCATATTATAACCATTATCCCCTTCTTTAGTTTCAGAGTTTGGGTACTTTGTAAGCTATTTCACTGAGTGCATGGCACTCAGCATCTCCTGATCCCCAAAATCATGTAATGTTGTTTCTCTTTTTTATTGCTGATGTGTAAGGCTTCTAGATTATACAGATAGGACTTCTTTCCTATTTATACTGGAAGAAAGGACAAAACAGTTCTGAACAGAATAGACAGGAGTAATTTTTTCGCCCCCTGCTTTTTGCATTTGGGTTTCAAGTCTCTCCTGTTAATCCTGAAAGGAAGCCTTTTTTTAAAGGGTAATCTTGATGTACATTTATATATGTATATATGCCTGTGTGTGGAGATACATACATATATATGTGTGTGTATGTATGTATACACATACATACACACACACACACATACACATTTGTAGCTCTGTCCACTGGAAGAGCCAAGAAGCAAGATTATTCAGTAGCAATGAGCACACCTAGCACCTCTTCTTTAATCCATTCTCCATTAAATAGGACCAATAATCTGGAGTAATGGCTAATTCTAGGACTGTGGAAGGGGAGGTGCACGATGAACCTGGGGGGTGGGGGGAGATGAACCTGGAACTTCTTATTATATCAGAAATTAATCATTTAAAAAAAAATGACAGGCATTTCACAAGGACATAGGAATTTATTCCACTGGCTGGTTCTGAAACAATTTAAGCAATGGAATAATTAAACATAATGAATTGTAAAGCATTGAAAAATGTAGGAATTCAAAAGTCCATGCTGATAATAAAAAATGGTGAAAAGTAATCTCATGCTGCTTCTGTAGTACAAAGCCAAAAGCTGAGTGGTACAATGTGAAGAGATTACTGGAATTGGAAGATCATTTTTGCAATTATTGTGACCAAGATTGACTCATGTAAGAATCATCAGTGTGTTCTCAATATAAGAGGAAATTTTGATGAGAAACAGGATATTTGCATGATCTTAAATGTTCATCAGTTACAAGGAGGGGGGAACAAACAGTAGTTATGCAGTGAAACAATTAGGTAATTTCTCGACTGGTAATGAAGATTATCACTTATGAGGAACAGATGAACATTGTGTGCCTCTAGATGTAATACCATGAGAAGGTCTAAGAAAGTTGAGTATGCAGTATGCCATCTAAGAATGCATAGTCTAAACGTAATGGGAATAATAATAATGTTCTGAGGAGAGGGCTATATTCTTCAAAACATCAGTGTCTTAAAAGACAAAGAAAGACTATGGAAATGTTCCAGGGATTACACTCTATTTCTAATTCACAATTTGTGCCATTTCAGGGCCCAAATATCCTTCCACTGTTGGTGTTATAGACATACATACTGAGTCTGAGCTACATATGGCATTTGTTACATAAATATTTATATACATTTCTACTATATATTCTACTATACATTTATATACATTGCTACTTGACTCTAAGCATAAGGGCAAGCACTGTGTTGTGTAATATTCTATCTTCTTTAAAAATAATCAGTTTAGGGGCACCTGGGTGGCTCGGTGGGTTAAGCCTCTGCCTTCAGCTCAGGTCATGGTCTCAGGGTCTTGGGATCGAGCCCCGAATCGGGCTCTCTGCTCAGCAGGGAGCCTGCTTCCTCCTCTCTCTCTCTGCCTGCCTCTCTGCCTACTTGTGATCTCTCTCTCTCTCTCTCTCTGTCAAATAAATAAATAAAATATTTTTAAAAAATAATCAGTTTAGGAGCTCCTGGGGGGCCTAGATGGTTAAGCATTTGCCTTCAGCTCAGGTCATGCTCCCGGGGTTCTGGGATCGAGCCTCGCATCGGACTCCGTGCTCAGCGGGGAGCCTGCTTCTCTCTCTCTCTACCTATGCTGTTACCCTGCTTGTGTTCTCTCTCTCTCTCTCAAATAAATAAATAAAAATAATAAAAACAATCAACTTATATGTATGTACTGTTGTGTTCTTGCTTAGATTTATTTTCTACTGTATTTTCTCCTCCATGTATGGAGGAGATACATTCTCCTCTGTGTATTTTGTTTAACCATCCACATATCTGGGTTTATCCCTATCAAAATATTTTTAAAAGAATTAGCTTCTATATTATGGCTCCTGTTCTTAAACAATTATTGGCTAGCTAGGTCACATTTTAATTGAAAGAACTTAATTACAAGATGCAATCCATTGCCTATTTCTCTGTAGACACTGTTTTCTACTTTGAACACACTCAGTAACATGACCCAGAAAATTTGAAGATTCTCCTCTTTCTAGGACCATGATAGCTATGTTACATCTTTATCAGCTGCATTTGAGCTGTCATTTGGAAGGGGCAGGTTGGGCTGAAGCTAAATTACACTTTCATCATTGGCTCTGGGTGTTTTTGGTCAAATGAAATCCTAAAGTGAATTTTACATGTTAGCATTTTTCTGGGGCTTTAGTATTTTTATGTCTAAACAAGATTTGGTTCTCATATTTTAAGATCTTACATGTGTTTGCACATCTGTAAAAGGAAAGCTTCTTGCAGAGGTGAGAGCAATCTGACCCTCAGGTACTTGTTAACTTTCCTTAGAAAAGACACTGAGCTCCCTAACCTAGGGATCTTCCTTTCCAGTCTTGATTGCCTTCTCCAGTATGTTGGATGTGACTTGTCATTCGTGATATAATATATGTCAGATAAGGTGATATTAGGTTAGCTTGTTTTGTGAGTAATTCAGTTTTGTAGTATAATTTGCTCTGAAAAAATTTATAGTGGAAAATGCCAAGTAATATATAAATAAGGCCCTAAACATATATAAAATATGCCCTTAAGAAGCAGAACAGTGGGGACGCCTGGGTGGCTCAGTTGGTTAAGCGGCTGCCTCCGGCTCAGGTCATGATCCCAGCGTCTTGGGATCAAGTCCCACATCGGGCTCCTTGCTCGGCAGGGAGCCTGCTTCTCCCTCTGCCTCTGCCTGCCACTCTGTCTGCTTATGCTCTCTCGCTCTCTCTCCCTCTCTCTCTGACAAATAAATAAATTAAAAAAAAAATAAATTAAAAAAAAAAAAGCAGGACAATGCTAATTGGTCCCTATCGGTTTGGCTTTCTGGGTTGTCAGGATCACCGCTGTTTAATAGAACTTTAAATGATGATAGAAATGTTTTATAATTTGTGCTTTCTGGTACAGCACTAGCCACATGTAGCTATTTAATATTGAAGTGTGGCTAATCTGACTGAGGTACTAAAATTTTAATTTAATTGATTTAAATTAGCTAATGGTTACTCTGTTGAACAATGCAGATATGAATTGTTTTGGTTGGAGACCCAAAAAAACAAGTGTTTTAATTTCATAAACAGTATTTAATCTACCTTAGGATCTGCAGAAGCTCTGTTTACATTGCAATAACAGAAAAAACAGATCATGGAAAGTCATTGGAGGGCCTATGGGTGTAAGAAACATGGGTGTGGAGGTGTTAACATACAGAGATTTTCATGAAGGAATCTAAATATTTTAATTAGGAATATTACAGAAGTGTAATATAGGTCAAAGTGGAAAACAAACAATGATATATGTTCAATTCCACAAATATTTTATTGGATTCCCATAGGCCAGATACCTTGTTAAACTTGAAGCAGGGAGGACAGGTTTGAGGTAGCCAAAGAGTCCCCTTTTGTACCTATCACAAATATCACTAATGGATGAGTGCATATTTTTTTGAGGGCTTTCCCCCCCCACTTTAATAGAGGCAGTATCAGAATGCTTTTTAGTAGAGTACTGCAAACAGATTTGGCGTACAAGATGAACATGTTTACTGTCTTTGCAGAGATAAATAAGTCACAATGCCTCTTCTCAAGGAGCTCCCTCATATTCTAATATTTATCAAGTAGATTATAAAGTATGTGTAGAAAATGGTACAAAAGAAGGGCATTGATCTAGAATAGGAATTTTTAACCTTGGTGCCACAGTTTTTAGGGATATTTGAATGCCTTGTAATTTATGCAGAATGTTACATGTTCACACAGTCTTTTTCTGGGAGAGGGTTCATAGCATCAATAAAAGATTAAAGTGGCTGGGAACCACTTCCTAATTGGAGGCAGTCGGGAAGGAATTCCATAGGACTTGAAGTCAGGCTATTTGTGGTCATTTGCTAGGTGGGCAGGCAGAAAACAGCCAATGTAAAGGCCTAAAGACATGAAATAAATAGCATGCTGTAATAGGTGAAATTTGAGGGGCGCCTGACTGGCGCAGTTGGTAGAGCACATGGCTCTTGATCCTTGGGGTTGTGAGTTCGAGCCCCATGCTAGTGTAGAAATTACTTTAAAAAAAGAAAAGAAAAGAAATATATGAAATTTGATACTGCTACCTCATAAAGTATTGGTGAGACTGGAGAGATGAAGTCAAAAAAGTCCTCATACAATGCTAAGGATTTGGATTCTGAGGTGATGGGAAGTTAAGAGGTATTAGGGAAAGGTGTGAGACATTTTGATATCAAGCTATTTAATAGTTTACTTATTGTTAGCCTAGTTTAATTTTGATACATAATTGGCATTTGATAATACAGTTTAGAGCAGTGGTTCTTGGCCTTTTTTCCAAATCTTAACAAATATAAGAAATACATCACATTTCTATCACCATGACAATGATTGTCATGCGGAAACAAGCCCTCCTAGCAGGAGTGCACGCATTGAGAGATAGCTATTACTGTTATTGGCAGTGGCTTCTAACACTTCAGCTTTAAATACCATTCCCTAAGCATTTGGTAAAGTAGTTATATAATCTGTTAACTTAAATATTCTAGAAACAATCTTATTGAAAGACCTTTTATAGCAAACTATATGAAATCGCTGATATTTTATCATTTTTAGCTATCAAATTTTCATATAGCTGCATCCAGTATATTTAATAATCTCTTTATTTTCTTAATGGCTTCTAGTTTCTTTGTTTTTGAGATGGGAGAAGGGGTCACATCCATTGTCTTTTATGACTGTATGTCTGTATTAACAGTAACTTTAAATGTGGGAAGCATAAATTTCTTCTTTCTTTAGAAAGTTTAGATTTTGTTTTTATCCAGACATCTGTTGAGAGGTTTTTTGTCAGTGGATTCACATAGTAAATGATTGCTTATGGTTTCTTCTGTCAGCTTTTAGTTTGGATGCTGAACAGCCTGATTATGATTTGGATTCTGAAGATGAAGTATTTGTGAATAAACTGAAAAAGAAAATGGACATCTGCCCATTGCAATTTGAGGAGATGATTGACCGTCTAGAAAAAGGCAGTGGTCAGCAGGTACAGCTTCACTGTATATATAAGTATGTGTTTCCATATATATGGTAACAGGATAATGTGGGGGTGAGAATAAGTGAGCAGACTCTGGAATTAACAAGCATGAATTCACATCCCATTTCTGCCCTGTATACTAACCTGTATAATCTTGAGCAATAAATCTAAAAAAAGGGTCTCTAAAATAGAGATGATAAACATGAAACGTGAAAATTAACTAAACTAATGTTTATAAAGCGTCAGTGACTGACATGTATAAGGCACTCCACGTTTGCTGTTGTTAATACAGTTGTTATTTTGATTATTGTCATTAAAGTTTGAAGTACTTTTGAACCTTATATGAAAATGACATAATGATTTTACATTTAGCCAGTCAGTCTGCAGGAAGCCAAGCTGCTGCTAAAAGAAGACGATGAATTAATTAGAGAAGTTTATGAATACTGGATTAAAAAGAGAAAAAACTGTCGGGGGCCATCTCTTATCCCATCAGTAAAACAAGAAAAGCGAGATGGTTCCAGCACAAATGATCCTTATGTGGCTTTTAGAAGACGTACTGAAAAAATGCAGACTCGAAAAGTAAGTGAATTTAGAAAACTTTTTTTGTAATTTTTTTTTTGATTTAAGAAAAATTATTTATACTTATGAATATCTCTGCATTGGAAGGTTGTATTTTAATTTATATTTAAATAGACTATACAAAATAATGTGAAAAGTATTAATTTAAAATGAATCAACCTTAGGATTCATTGCACAGCTATCAATGATAAATTTTAATGTTAAACTATTTAAAAATCACATATAAAACTGATTTTCTGGTGATCCATATTCCCTTTCAGTGTCTTTAAATTCTAACCAGCCATACAAATATATGTATTCTTATATATTAGTAGCTGTATTCAGAATGCCACTAGTTGGAAATGTTATTGACAAAAAGCAACTTCATATTTGCAGAATCGCAAGAATGATGAAGCCTCTTATGAAAAAATGCTTAAACTGCGTCGAGATCTGAGTCGGGCTGTTACTATTCTAGAGATGATAAAAAGAAGAGAAAAGAGTAAAAGGGAACTATTGCACTTAACACTGGAAATTATGGAAAAGAGGTAAAGTATACTTTAATATGGTCAGTAAGTATGGTACCGTTAGCATTTTGTGTATTAAGGTATGGTACTTAAGCAATTAACCCTAGAAATACCTCCCTTTAATAATAAGTAGAGACTGTTAAATGTGTGATATGATACACTTTGGATAATTTTATATGTGTTTCTCTTTATTTTCATTAAAATTGATTGGATTCAGTAAAATTAAAATATGGCAGGTATAATCTTACTCTTTTGTCTTCATTTGAGTTGAGAGCAAGGCTGGGAGGGAGAGAATATTTGTCAATTTTAAAGTTTTTAATTTACTCAGTAGATGGTACTGTTTTTTGTTGTTTGTTTTTTTTAACATATGCTGAGATTTTCAACAGAAGTAAAAAGAAGGGAGGGGGAAAGTCCCATAGTCTTAACATTCATCCGTTTGTCAATGTACACAGTGAAAATTTCAAGCCTCACTCCCCTATTTCCTAGTCAGTCACTCCAAAGAAAACCACTATTAAGTTTCTCACAATTCATTTTAGGAAAATTAGTTTTAGGATACAAGTAATTCAATTTACTAGAAAGTTCCTCAGCACCATTTTAGGCATTAATTTCAGCATCTCCACCAAATCTTTCACCAAGATTGTTAAGTTAAAATTCGAACCTTTGCTTTTTCCCATAGTCATCTATTCATGGTGCAAAGATAAAGCTATAAGCCAAAAACTAAACAGAAAAAATAAAACCAAAAGATTATGTAATCTTTATTTTTAATAAGCATTCAGCAAATTGTCAGTTTAATCTTACCTTAAGTATACTTGGTGTTTATAAACACATCTCAGGTGTTGAAAGTCCTAAGAATTTACAGAACTAACTTTAACTTTTGCAGCTTTCTTTTTTATAATTTCAGGTATAATTTGGGTGACTACAATGGAGAGATCGTGTCCGAGGTTATGGCACAGAGACAGCCAATGAAACCTACTTATGCCATCCCCATCATCCCTATTACTAATAGCAGTCAATTTAAACATCAAGAAGCAATGGATGTGAAGGAATTCAAAGCAAATAAGGTGATAAACATTTTTGTGATAATAGTAGCTGATAACAGAATGGCATTTTATCATTAGAGTGAAAAAGAAAAATACATATAAACCCTACCATGAAATATGCTGCAAAGTCAGCTTTTGATTCAGGACTGAACGATGCACCAATAGGAATTGTAAAGACAGATACCATATAGATGAACTTTTTAATAATTTACTTTTCCCAAAAAGAACCATAATGCCATAAACTACCTACAAATATTTAGCATATGTACACAACCACGATAACTTCCCATGATCTTTTTCTTCCCAACAAGTATCATTTTTGCCTCTAACCTTTCTTGCTTTGTGCATACTTCATACTTCTTCTAGCCTTTGTTTGCTGTCTGTCACCTGCATACATATTTCTTTTCTTTTTTTTTAGAAGATTTTATTTATTTATTTGACAGAGATCACAAGTAGGCAGAGAGAGAGAAGGAAGCAGACTCTCCGCTGAGCAGAGAGCCCGATGCGGGACTCGATCCCACGACCCTGAGATCATGACCTGAGCTGAAGGCAGAGCCTTAACCACTAAGCCACCCAGGCGCCCTGCATACATGTTTCTAACAAGCACTGTGTTCATCAGCTCAGTCACTCTTGCTTCTGTATTTTATCCTTGTGTTGTCCCTATTTCATGAATTCATCTCTTTATCACCTAAAACTGTCCAGATTCACTCCAGAAAGCCATTATTATTTAGCTACCAAATCCTTTTTTTTTTTTCCCATAACACCTCCACATTATAAGTTATCTGAGATTTGCTTTAGGTATATGTAAAATTATTTGCATTATTATTTTCCCAAACTTGACTAGATCCCCTTTTTTTATTCTCTCCTGGAATTTTAATAGAAAATTAAGAAAAAGGTACAGGAGCCAATGGAAATTACTAACTGCAGTTACAGGATTTCAGAAGCTGAAGAACTTCTGTTCTCTTCTTTTACTTCAAGTGCAACAAAATATTTTATGAGATTATGTTTAGGTTGTAGGAAAATTACCCATATTTCACAGAGACCAACCTATAAGATTTTACAATACAAGATGACAAAACATAAGCATTTTACATGTCTTCTGAGTATGAATGACTTCATTATAGCTCTAAACTTCTTTTTTTTTTTAATTTTTCTTATTTTCTTTTTATTCATTATTTTTATTATGTGTAATGTATTATTTGCCCCAGGGGTACAGGTCTGTGAATCGTCAGGCTTACACATTTCCCAGCACTTACCATATCACATACCCTCCCCAGTGTCCATAACCCAACCACCCTCAGCTCTAAACTTCTTTTTTTAAAACTTAACGCAAACTACAGGTTAGTTGAACATGGCTTCTAATTTTGATTCATATATGACTTTATTGCAGCAAGATAAGGCCGATCTTATCCGACCTAAACGTAAATATGAAAAGAAGCCCAAAGTCTTACCATCGTCTGCTGCTGCTACTCCTCAACAGACGAGTCCTGCTGCACTGCCAGTCTTTAATGCTAAAGATTTAAATCAGTATGACTTTCCCAGCTCAGATGAAGAACCTCTCTCCCAGGTAAAGATAACGAGTTTCTCTGTGAGTATAGAGGAGAAATAGAGGAAGTCACATGTTTTGACTCACTTCATTTTATTTTAAAGGTTTTGTCTGGCTCTTCAGAAGCTGAAGAAGACAATGATCCCGATGGTCCTTTTGCTTTCCGTAGGAAAGCAGGCTGTCAGTACTATGCTGTAAGTTTCAAGTTCTCTTTTTTATAAGTTCTCTTTTTAAATAACAAACTGTTCACCTTTAACTGACAAAATAATTTGGATTTTTTTTTTTTAGCCTCATTTAGACCAAACTGGCAACTGGCCTTGGACTAGTCCTAAAGATGGAGGATTAGGGGATGTACGCTATAGATACTGCTTAACTACCCTCACCGTACCCCAAAGGTGTATTGGATTTGCACGAAGACGGGTTGGGCGTGGTGGAAGGTAAGTATTTCTGTATTCTGCATAAGGACAGTAGGGACATAGACAGTAGGGTAATCAAATCTAGAGCTTAAAGAGAGGGAATTCTTCTAAATAGCTCATTTGTTTCTATTTTCTATTCTTAACTGATTTTTGACTGAAATACTTAAAGAAACTGCAGAAAGTTGTTTCAGAAGTTCTGGGAGAAATTAGGACAAAGGGTTGAATAAGCTAAGAAATGTCATGTAACTAGTACACTAAGTTGTTTAACTCCTCAGTGAAAAGGCTCCAGAATGTGGCGCTTGGTGTCTCAGTTGGTTGGGCATCTGACTCTCGGTTTCAGCTCAGGTCATAATTGCTGGGTCGTGAGGTAGAACCCTACATGGGGCTCCACACTCAGGGCTCAGCATGGAGTCCGCTTGAGATACTCTGTCTCTCCCTCTGCCCCTCCCCCTGCATGCTGTGTATGTCTCTCTCTCTCTCTTTCTCCTTGTCTCAAATAAATAAATAAAATCTTAAAAAAAAAAAAAAAAAAAGGCTCCAGGATCCATGCACAACCTGACTTTGACATCCCAGTTTATCAGGATCTAACTACTCTTCTTCTTTTGTTTAAACATGATAGAACTCCGGGGTGCCTGGGTGGCTCGGTGGGTTAAAGCCTCTGCCTTCAGCTCAGGTCATGATTCTAGGGTCATGGGATCGAGCCCCACATCGGGCTGTCTGCTCAGCAGGGAGCCTGCTTCCTTCCTCTCTCTCTGCCTGCCTCTCTGCCTACTTGTGATCTCTGTCAAATAAATAAGTAAAATCTTTAAAAAAATAATAAACATGATAGAACTCCTATATTTCTATATGTCTTTATGTGAGAATTTGTGTGGGAGGCAGGAAGGAATTACAGAGCACATGAAAGTGAAAAAAAGAAAGATACTCTCATGTAGGTGAAAAAAAAAGGCAAAACATACTATCAGGGTGTTTTCAGAAAGAAACTTTAGGCCATAATTTATAGTGAATTATGGCTTATACATATTTCTTTCATTTTTCAAATCTTAATTGCAGCTTTTAATCACCTAAACATTAGTTTAGAATTGTCTGGGCACTGAAGTATATTTTATTTAATGCTTTTCCCCCATTATTATGGTGACATCAGTAGTAGTGAAAATTCTGTTTGTTGGCTGTATTTTATTCTATACTAGCATTAGTCAGTTCTAGTATTTTAAGATGGAATCATTTATAAATATATAAATAACATAAAAATATATCTTCTACAGTAGTGGATCTCAAATATTTTGTCAATAAGAAATTTTAGTGGCATAAGATATCCCAAAGATCACATAACCTTTTACTGCTTTTCTCCTACCTCCCCTACCCCTGCCAAAAAAAAAAAAAAAAAAAAAAAGTTTTGCTTAATAGAGAACAGATATTTGGAAAGTGTTTTGGTGCTTTGTAATGGAAATAAAAATCTTTGGGTCAAAAGCAGTTTGGAAAGAAAAATAATCTCATGTTTTATCAGTAACTTCTACTGATAGACCAATTCAGGAACTATTAGAAGGCACTTGCTGATGTAAAATGAATAGTGTACCTTATTCTCTAAGGTGAATTACTCTTATTTAATCAGATCATTATAAAGTAAAAGAACTTTTATCAGAAATTGAGAATTTACAAAAATTAATTGAGAATGTAGCTATTATAGGGCCAAATACTGAAATAATCAAATTTACAGCTTATGGCTTTGGGGAATTGGGAGGGTCTTTTTTATATAATTTTTGAATAACTATTTTACATATATGTTCCTGCCTTATTTTTAACAGGGTCTTACTGGACAGAGCTCACTCAGACTATGACAGTATGTTTCGCCATCTGGATTTGGAAATGCTTTCCTCTCCACAACATTCTCCAGTCAATCAGTTTGCCAATACCTCAGAAACAAATACCTCGGACAAATCTTTCTCTAAAGACCTCAGTCAGATACTAGTCAATATCAAATCATGTAGATGGCGGCATTTTAGGCCTCGGACACCATCCCTACATGACAGTGACAATGATGAACTCTCCTGTAGAAAATTATATAGGAGTATAAATCGAACAGGAACAGCACAACCCGGGACCCAGACATGCAGTACCTCCACGCAAAGTAAAAGCAGCAGTGGTTCAGCACATTTTGGTATGTTTATTTGTTATGGTGTACATTTCTATAGAAATGTCAGGTTCATCCATTTTCTGAATATGTGGTTTATTATATATTAAGGCGAAAAGTTCCTTTCTCTCAAAATAATGAGAAAAAAAGGACCTAGGTTAAGTACCTATTTGAATTCTCTTTGTACATCTGTTTTCACTTAAACACACCCACATGCAAAGGTGATTTATTACTACTTAATGTATGACATTTGTTTCCTGGATACACTCTGTGAACCCACAATTCACAATTCAGCAGCTATATTTTCAAAGAGTATGAAAAGAAAATGGGCCATTAATTATGACTATTTTATGCTTGGACACTAATCTAGTCTTTTATTTAAACTGTTTAAAAGTAGACCAGCAAGTTAAGAGATAGGTAAAAAGCCTTATCTGCTGACAGTAATGCAGAATAATTTATAAAAGAAATTTTTCAGGGAACAATACTTAAAGGATTATTTTAAATTTTTAGGATTATTATAATTTTGGAAACATTTCCAGATAACATCTACTTTAACATTATGACTACATTGTGAAATGTTTCTAAAATAAATGCTGTTTTTAAATATTCTTAAAATTTTAGTTTTCTCTTTGAAAGCATAGATCTGTGTTATTTGAGGCATGTAGGCTACAGAAATTCACTGTTAAAATTATGTTACCACAGATTTTTGTAAAGGTAATTTAAGCACAGATTTTGAAGGGACTATAAAGATATTTATTGTGTCACCCTAATTATCTGGTAAGGCTATAGTTAAACCTTATAATAAATATGAAATGTGCTGCTCATTCTTAAAGATCTCCAGAAAAGTTTCCATAAACTAATTTACTTTGTGTTTAGAAAAAAGTACTTCTGTGAAATTTAAGTCTTTAGCTCATAAAAGAAATAATCACATTTCAGAAATCAACTTGATGATAATTTAAATTATCCTGAGTCCTAATGGATTTAGGATAGTCCCATTAACTTCAGAGCGTATACTTTGGAGAGTCAGTTCCTCTTAGCTATTACAGTCTTAAAAATCAAAATAAAACACTTTTCAATATGAAGGATGATTCATATAGTGTGCGAGTTTAGAGATTTTAAAAGTGTAAACTTGTGATATGTTTTCCTTGGTAGATATTTAAGCTGTGTAAATTCCTTGAGATTTCTTGTAGAAAACTGGCATGTTTCATCAATCCCCATCTTCTTGCCCCTTAAAGTAGAGAACTTGAGGGGTGCCTGGTGACACAGTCAGTGGAGCATGAGTCTCCTCATGAGCCCAGAGCACGAGTCTCTGGGCAGTGAGTTCATATTCCACGTTGGGTATAGAGATTACTTTAAAAAGTAAAATCTTAAAAAAAAAAAAGAGAGATCTTTTAATGATCTTTTTTATGTAAATTGTTTTACTATACTACATAAGTAAACATCGATATTATGAAACTACTTGATTTGTATTTTCCAAAGAATATTAAAAAGTGAACATTGAACCAGTAGTATTACCAAAAGTTTAGCTGAAAAATAATTTTTAGTAATGGTATGATTTTCTTTTTACTCATGTCCTCCCCCATATAATATGATACAACCTTTAAAGAGTGGGTTTATCAATTTTTTTGTTGCACGTAACTGTTTTCAATTTTTCCTTAATTTTTACTAGATCTTTTGTTTACTTAGAGAATAGATGCCAACAGATTACTATTTTGTAATCCTTTATTCTTTCCTATTTGTGAATATTCCAAAAACCTAAAGCTTTTCTCTTTATGCTCTACAAAGTTACATTATAGTAGAGGCCCTATCATATGTACATTTAACTTAGGTGAATTCAGCTATAGGTCCCTGGAGAAGAAAATAAAATTTTAACAGTTCAGAAGTTATACAGAGTTCTAAATACAATGCTACTGCAAGAATACGTTGGGAATGGCAGAAGTGAATCTGATATTGTTGCTCTCAGAGTGTCTGTGCCTCCATTTTGCCTCATTCTGAGGTTAGGCATCACACCTCCATCAGTAAATTGTAATTTTAAAGATAAATTTTTCTGTATAGCATGGCCCCCAAATACAACGTGACTGTGTCATCTGGTACTCAGCCACAGAACCTGATCTAGTCTGATACCAGAGGAAAAACAGTCTTTGCTGTGCTTATTGAAAGAGATACACCCATCATGGGACACTCTAAAGGAATATTCAAGGCTTAATTTTTACGATACTGACTTTAGAACCTAACCACTATATGAGATAGGAGTCAGTTGATACATACTTACTTGTCTGCTGCTTAAGCAGACTAAATACTTTGATTTAGCCATTTTTTATTAGTCATTATTTTAAATATTAGTATTTATATATATGCTATGGCATAGTGATGCCCTCTGGACTGATTTTCCTTTTTCTAAATATCACCTATAAGAGTCCATTTTTTCTCATTTTCAAATAGGAAATTCTAAATGAGGATATCAGGAGCCCATCATTTTTAGTAAAGGGCATGAACTTTAACACACCAACCTTGTAGCTTCTGGTGCTCAGAATTTTTTTGCTTGCTTCCCAGTCTTGGCCATTTTGCATAGTTGTGTGGCCAGATGGGTGACCTGGTTAGTCAGGTGCTAGAGTGCTTGATCTTGATAACACATAGTAGAATGACACAATGTTGAGGAACTTGGGGAGACTTAAATATATGTGTATTTAGAATTTCTAGGACTAGATTTTAGTACATATGAACAAATTATGTATGTATTTTATTTTAATAATCTTGAGTTAATATGTGATTGGGACAGTTTCCGAATACAGTCTACTGGTTTTTTTTTTTCTTTTAATCTATAAAAGTACCTTTGAAAATTTAGTGTTTGTTCAGTGACTATTCATTTGTTTGTCTTTAAGCTTGGGGGATATGACATGTCAGAATTAATACATTTCTCATAATTAGAATGCTATAATTTAGAAAGACTAAATAGAAAAGTGATTTTTAAACCACCATTATATGTTCAGGATTTGAATTCCCAGTTCCCACTGAGATTTCATTAGTGTTCTAAGTAATTTTCCTAAACTAAGCTCACATATCTCTACTAAAGATTTGGTTAATTTTCATAAATTAATAGAATATATGTAGCTGGCATGATATCTTCTATGTCTTGGGATTTGTAGCTTACTTTAATACATTTTACTTCATAAAATTTGTAACATTCAGTTTTCAGAGGAACTCCAGATTCAAGCATTGAGTATTTCATTGGTTAGAGTTTATAAATCCGTAGGACCTTAATCCTTATCCAAGTGTCTTTCACAGTTCAAAATTACACCCTTAGCGGGATGTGAAGTAGCACCCATAGTAGTAGAATTGATAGTTCTATAGTTGTGTGCTAAAGTGCAAGATTAGACCACAGATAATCTCATGTTCAGGTAATTCGCAGCCAGATGAATTCAGATTAATTCATGTTTGGCCATCTAAGGAAATACACCATATTTTTCTTTTCAGGTTGGATTTCTGGGTGGCTGTTAAGTGCTTATGAACCTCAAAACTATCATTCAAGCTTACTGGCTAGGGGATCATACTTTAATACTCTCTGAAGTCATTTTATTTTATATTTATATCTTTAAAGTTACCTTTTCCTGTATTAAAAGAATTTTCTGCCTATGTACTGCTCAAAGAAATTTCTAATCAAGTGTTATCTTTTAAAATAGGTGTTTAGGTTTATTGGGTTTTTTTGGTTTTAGTTTTGGGTCTTGTTTTTTTTTACTAACAAAACAATGTATATTTCAGTGATCTTAAATCTGTCTTCTCAAACTGGATTTTCAGATTGTTAATTTTTTTCTAAGTACCTGTCACCCTTACCTACTCCCACTTTGATTATCCATTGGTCTGCTCCAGCTGTGGGAATGTGACTTAAAGGGCAACAGCCTGAACTATTCTAGGTGTTGGCGTGCCTCACCGTAGTTTCCTGTCCAAGTGGACTGGTAACATCTTAACTTACTTCACCTGAATTTCTACTCCAGAGAATTGTTAGCAACTACCAAACTACCAAAAGGTAGTTTCTGACCTTTGTCTAGATACCTTAGGGAGGGGAGATTCAACAATTTTCTAGATCAGGTTATTCTAGAGTTGGGAATCTCATTTAAAAGTTTGTCCATATATGAACAAAAGCTGCCTCCTTAAATTTAAATCTACAGGTTCCTCTTTTGCCCTTAGAAGCATCCTGAATAAAATTTTAGTCACATCCCTCACATGACTCTTCTCCTATACCTAGACACCTAGTCAGGAGCTATATATGTGAGGTGTGGGGTTTTTTTTTTAAGCTCTTGATTCATACTGATGGGTACATTAAAAGTTTAATTATTTTTTGTAAGTAATATTAAATCTAAAACTTTGGTCTGTTTCTTTTTATATTTAAAATTTCAATGGTTTGGGGGTGGGTTCCCCCCCCTTCTATTATTATCTATCTTTGTGACCTCAGATGAAAGTTTCTTCATCTTTAGTGTGAAGTTGGAGGAGGAAATCACCAAGGATGCCTCCTGACCTAAAAATTTAGGGTTCTATGAAATGCTTCTGATTCTAGGTTTGGTCATCTGTCCATGAAACCATGCTATCCATCTTCATGTTAATTGCAAACTTGACTACCACACCCTGTCTGGAGGTAGACCTAGAACCGTAACACTTTCTACCTTGATAGAGATTAGGGAAATATGGTCATTTCTATTTATTTCTGCTTAGCATTTGATTAGACTTTGAATTATAATGCCATCTGAAGTCCTCAGTTTTCTGTATAAAAACAGTATAAAACCCGGTTCAGATTGTATTTGCCCCAATTTACACCTTACCTTTGTCCAGGCTTTCCAGCTTACTCAGGCAGCCTTTTGGATTGGAGATTTATTTCTCAGAAAAAATATAAAATCCTTGCATCACGTTGCTGAAAAGGGCTTTAGTGATCACCTAACTTAGATCTAAGTATTTTGGATAAACATAACTGAGCCCCCAAAAGTTTAGTTACTTGCCCAGGTACACTCGGCTAGTTATGATAGAGATGGGAGCTTAAAAAAAAAAAATCAAGGTCTCTTGGCCCCTAGGTCCATGGATTTTATTACTATCATTTTCAGCTTATATGTTGCTCAGTATATACAGTTATTCTAGATCATTTATGAAAAATGCCTGTGGAAAACTTCGTAATTAGACTCCGTATATATAGAAATGCTTCTAAACAGTAGGTTGACAGTATTGTTCTAAAATCATGATGAGTATTAGTTCCATTTTTATTTCTAAATCTTGTATTAGGAAGAACTTAATAGTTGTTTAAAAGTGCACTTCACATGACCCTCAGAGACCGAGGATTAAAATGTTGACTTAAATTAGGGAGGAAATGTTTGGAACTTTTTTCAAGTCAGTTTCTAATTTATTATTGCTAATAAAACATATACAAACACAAAGTTCTAAATAGTATTTTCATTCATATAAATGGAGTTTTTTGTAAATAGAGCTTCAGTGAATGCTAAATTACTGTTTTTGTAGATAAATAATGACCTGACCTTGTAGGAATGATCCTTTTTTAAAAAAATTTACTGAACATCCCCTGCTAGGAAATTCAAGACTTAGGCAACTCACTCAAACTTTGGAAGTTAAAGTGTAAATCTCAAAAACATACTAGAAAAACTATTTAATAAACTAAGGATCTTTAGGTTTAAACAGTTGCTTTTTATGGATTTTTTTAAAACATAAATAAATGTTACATTAATTATAAAGAATCAGGGCAGCATTAATTTTTGTATTTTCTTCAAATTTTGATTCAGCACATTTCTATTATATGGAAATGGTCATTTTGACACAAAATTACTTTATGTCAATATTTAGAAGTTATCCTATTGTCAATAAGTCTTCCCTGTAGTATTCAGATCTGAGAAATACAACATAGTAGGGAAAGAAACGCATCAAAGGACAGATATCAACTAAAGTTTTTACAACAACAAATTATGTTTTTGGTCTTGTAGCCCAAGAACATAGTTCAAAGGTAAAGCCTGTGTAAACACTAATAACTTCTGGAGTTCTATTAAATATCATTTCATAATTTTCTGATCCATTCAGAATATGGTAGAATTTCTACCTAAACATTTTGTAGTGGTACCACTCAGAAAATCTGTATCATGGAAGATAAAGATGCTTTATGAGTTATGAGTGAAAATTATAAAACGTGATGAAGTGATATTCTCTTCAGCTAAATCATTAAAATGCAGCTAAAGACAACAAATTAGGTGATAATGTTTTGAAAACATTAAACTTTAGATTGAGGAAATTTGCATTGCATGATTTATAGATTCCCTGGTATTCAGGGATGCATGATAACCTTTTTTGTGTTTTGAAATAATCCTTACCCAAACATCACAGGTTTCTTAAAGAAGCCTTTAAAGTCAGATGTTATGATTGTATGTGCCCTTTTTTTTCCCTTTTTTTTAATTGGCAAAAATAAGAAAAAAGAAAAAGGTTTCCTTTTTAAAAACTGCACACACTTTTTTGGGGGGTAATAAATGAACATTTTTTTGTTTGTTTTTTTTAGAACTGAGCTCTCCATAGACAAACATAAGTAGCATAACACAGTGTCTTTCCTCAGACATCATTCTGTACAGTAAATCAACATAAACAACTCCGTTCTTATTGACTGGATTTTTTCCAGGTGGGTTAATTGGGTGGGGAAAATTAATTAACCTTAACATTTGGAGCCTCTTTTCTTCCTGTTAAAAGGATGAGTTCTTTAAAAAAAAAAATAAAATAAAGGTAATAAACCAACAACCTTATATTCCATGTAGAGGGAATGTTTGTAATGGCTAAAATTAGAAAAAATGTCAAACAATTAGTATTGATACACAGAACTGTTAGGGATCATCTGAATGCATTGGTAAACGAGAAACCAAATGGTAACTATCAGATTTCTTCTCAAGCTCAGTGCAAAGTTGAATTCCAAATAAGTGGATTTAAAAAGCTGGATTACCTTTTTACACTGTCTAGCACAAGTGTCACAGCTTACAAAAATAATGGTTCTGAAACTTGAGAAGTGAGTTCTCTTTCCTATGTTGTTATAACTCGGGAAGTTTATAATTTCGTGTTGCTTTGAACTCAAGCCACTCCTGTTAAATGTGGTTGTAAAAATGTGGAATTTTTCCTATGGAAGTGATCTTTAGCAGGATCATGAGCCTTTGTCAGATACTTTAATTATGCACAAAAGTTTTTTTAATGCTGAAATTTGTTTTGGTACTGTAAGATGTGTGCGCTCTGTGTGTTTTTATAAAGTGTTTTCCTTGTTTTATGTTCAGCATTTACAGCCGAACAATACCAGCAACATCAACAGCAACTGGCACTAATGCAGAAACAGCAGCTTGCACAAATTCAGCAACAGCAAGCAAATAGTAATTCCTCCACCACCACTGCACAGGTGAGGGATTTGTCTGTCTTATGATTATCCCTCATTGTTTCCCACCAGAGTTCATCTCTAATTACCAACTGTTGTCATAGAACCTTGCATCTAACCAGCAGAAAAGTGGCTTTCGCCTGAATCTACATCATAGCCATTGTATACAGGGTTTAGAAAGAACATTACAGGTGAGTATGGAAGCTGTTGCCTCTGCTCCTTATTTTAAAAAGTAAAAACGAAAAAGCATAGTTAAATGAGATCAAGACACTGTTTTCCAAGTCTATCCTATAGACTATGAATTTGCCTCTTTAATATATAATCCCACCCAGCTCATTATGTTGGATATTTTAATTAGCATTAAAATTTATTTGAAGTTCTCATACTAAACCTCTTTTACTATTAAATCACTTTTAAACCTCAAGCATGATAAATGTTTGCCATTTAAACACACGTAAGACTTAAAGGCTGAAATTCGAATCTCAGCATCATTTTATGTATTTGCAAATCACTGAAATGTTTTACTAGCATATATCTTGTCTGACACTTTGTGTCGGAGGTTTACTGTTTCCACATTATAGGTTTCTTTTCGTAATAGACTGGTCCATATTACATATTGTCACATATGAAAACCAAAATTCATAATGTCTGGGTTCTTAGGTCGTTTGAGCATTCTTCAAATTTGTGACTGTCAAAAGAAATGAATATATTTCAGTGGTTTGCTACTCTGGTTTATATTCAGACTGATTGTGGATTACCTGTGTAGCTTTAATGTTAATTTATTGAGACCAAGCAATGCTTAGATTTGTTTTGTATTTTCTTTTTAGGGTTTTGTTTCCAAGACTTTGGATTCTGCTAGTGCTCAATTTGCTGCTTCTGCTTTGGTGACATCAGAACAACTGATGGGATTCAAGATGAAGGATGATGTGGTGCTTGGAATTGGGGTGAATGGCGTCCTTCCAGCCTCAGGTAAAGATAAAGACATTTAGGGGCGCCTGGGTGGATCAGTTGGTTGAGCATCTGACTCTTGATTTCAGCTCAGGTCATGACCTCAGAGTCATTTGAGCCCCGCAAGCCCTGCTTTAGGCTTCATGCTCAGCAGGGAGTCTCCTTGAGATTCTCTCTCTCTCTCTCCCCTCCATCCCTGCACGCACATGCGCGCACGCTCTCTCTAAAATAAATCTCTCTCTAAAATAAATAAATCTTAAAAGGGCAAAAACATCTAAATTGTTCTGATGTTTGTAGCATACCTATAATAAACAGCAAAGTTGTACATTGTTTCAGTGCTGCTTTCTTTTTCTCTAGGTGTATACAAGGGCTTACACCTCAGTAGTACTACACCAACAGCACTTGTACACACGAGTCCATCGACGGCAGGTTCAACTTTGTTACAGCCTTCAAACATGACACAGACTTCGAGTTCCCACAGTGCACTGAGTCATCAAGTAACTGCTGCCAATTCTGCAACAACTCAGGTTCTGATTGGGAACAACATTCGATTAACTGTCCCTTCATCAGTTGCCACTGTAAACTCTATTGCCCCTATAAATGCACGACATATACCTAGGACTTTAAGTGCTGTTCCATCGTCTGCCTTAAAGCTGGCTGCCGCAGCAAACTGTCAAGTCTCCAAGGTTCCATCTTCGTCCTCTGTAGATTCAGTTCCAAGGTCAGTAGTTACTTGAAGCCTGTATGTTTGCAAAATATGAGCTCAAACTTAAATCATCTGGCAGTGCTCTCTACTTATTTGTGCTTTTTGTTCTTTTCCTTATATACATTTATATATACATATATATATACAAATATATATACATAATATATATATATTTATATATACATTAAAAATGGATAGATGAGAATTCCTTACTTATTCAGGAGCTAAACAGATAAATGTTATAATTCAGTATTGTTGAAAATTTGAATTAAATGATGTACTGAATGTTGCATATGTGCTTTGGACATCACTTTGTTAGTATAATGGTAGTTTACAGTGATCTCATTTCCCACCTTTGGGGTGGGGGGAGTTCTCTTTAGAATAGAATGTTTCTTTTGTCTGTTTTCTTCCGTAGCTTCTCATGTGAACAATTGATATAACCCACCCGTGGCTTATGCTAAGCTGCTCTTAATAATGTAAATAATGTAAAGCCTAGGCTTACAGTATTAATGCCAGGTCAACTTTTACTCAGACTGTTATTTTTTATGCTAATTTGTCTTGTTGGGTTTCAGTAGATGGTTTACAGTGTCTGCTGGGGCTCTCCTGTTTTAACTATTAATGGTAATTAGAGTCCTATTTACAAAGTACTATGAGAGAAACAAAAAGAGAAAGACAGGGATTTTTAGTTTAGTTAGAAGACAAGCATAAAAGTGTAAAAATTAAGTAATGGTAACTGTAAATAATAAGTGAAAATCATTCCTGTATTACAAAGCATCATATCCTTGTCAAATTAATTGTATAGATTATGGCTATAATTTCAATATAAGGAGAAATCTTCTCACACCAGTGATACTCTGGAAAAGTTCTACAAAATAAGATCAGATTTGATCTTGGTTGGGCAGAAGAGAAGAGAAGCTGACAAACACATGTGTTCAGAGGTTAACGACTAGTTTGTCTAGAGGTTTGGGAAGGCTAGTAATTGAGGTTGGAATGGTAGGAGGGCAGACTTTGGAACAGCTTGGATGCCAGGCTGATAGGTAGACTTCCTCGGCCGGGAGTGGCCCAGGAGGGAGGAGGAGCGGGCTTTGCAGCAACGGATTGTAGCCTTAAGTTTCCAAACCCATGCATCCCTGTCTGCTTCTCAGCTTAATAGTCCTCATCTGCTCCATTCAGAGCCATTCTTACTAGCATTCTGGGTCTAGTCCTAACTAATCAGTTATAGTTATTAAATGTATAATACCTGGTTTTCATTGCTGTAGAATTACATAAACATGGAACACTCTGAGTGTATGGTAAAGTTTAAATCACTTATTTTAGTCCCTTTGTTTTAAAGATGAGGGAAATAAGATCCAGAGAAGTTAATGGATTTCTGCAAGCACGCTCAGCAGTGTAGATGCTAGAATGGCTTATGAGCCTGTTCTTCTAATTGCCGGCTCAGTAGCTGTCCTGCTCAACGGTACATACGAAGTCCTGACAGGAATGAACCTCAGTCACATCTGTTCCTTTTTCAAAAATTTTATGAAAGGTTTAGAAGAAGAGGAAAGTGAAACTATCGGCTAAATTGGGAATTCTTTATGTTTCTGACAGTTGGGTTGCTTGGCTGCTCTTACAGTTTTGTTGGTCATGTAGTTGAGCATGGAATTGATGGTGGACAACAGCCCGACTTCTGGTTGTATATGCCTAATAATACGCTATAGAAGCCCATAGTCCTCTACTTGTGTCTTAGCCCCAGAAAGAGTCACATTTCTTCCTCTGATTAAAAATACTCCCTGTTTTTATAGGGAAGATAGTCTTGATTTTTTGAATTTGTGTTTTGTTCCGTTTGTTGCTGATGGGTAATTGAATTGAACTTTATTTCAACAGGGAAAATCATGAATCAGAAAAGCCAGCACTGAACAACATAGCAGACAACACAGTAGCGATGGAGGTGACGTAGCTTCCTCAGGAGCCGAGCTGCAGCCTGGGGACTTGACTCGGTGCTATGCATCAGTAGCGTTTTGAACGCAAGGGATGACGGAATGCAGCACATGCGTTTCTGTGGCAGCTGTGGGGACTTGACAGCAATGCTCATCTCTCATGCTTCAGTTTTTCTTTTCTTATTGTTAATAGGAGAAAATCAACATCTGTAAATTAAGAATACAGCAATTACCTGTACAGTACTGCATATTTGTAATACCCTTGTATATATGTTACTTGAATACAGAAATGTTCATTTGTGATGCTTTGCACTTGGGGGTGGGGGGTGGGAGGGAAATAAATTGCAACAAAGAGTGTGAGATGTGAGATTGTATAGAGATGAAGTGTCATCACATCATGTGCATGGTGCGGAACCTGCTGTTTTATCTATTTATTGTGCCGTGTTTACAGTTTTTTGTACACTGTACCTTCATTGGTTCCTGTGCTGTAGTAAATGTGTTAGGTAGCTGTGGACTCCTTGGTATTTTGTAAATGGTATAACATAACTTGGTTCCCCTCTGGGTCCCTGAGTTTTCTGTGTATCATGTGAAAAAATGGTGACATACATACAGAATTTTACAAAAAAAAAAAAAAGGCATCAGTTTAAAAAAAAAAAAATGGGGAATGTACTGTTAAATGGGGATCTTCCTGGTCTACTATCATTAGGACAAGTAACAAGCTAAAAATGAAGTCTCTTGAATCTTCCCATCCCCACTTGCCCACAAAGCTGTGGGCAGTTTCTGGTACTTCAAGCACTAATGTTATGTTGCTGCTCTACAAACAGCCCAGTAGTCCCATTTCCTTCCACACCAAAAAGTGTTAAATCAAGTATGCAAATGGAGTCCTTACAACTGGAGTTTATGTTGTCTTGCCCTTTTTTTAGCACAAAAAAAAAATTGTACTTTTTTATTGTCGAATTGTTTAAAAGACTTCATTCTTTACTTGTTCTTACAAAAAGGATATAAGGGAGAAGAATGCAGTAATTGCTGTACGTGTATCATCATTCCAGTTTCTAAAAACAGCCAGCCAGCTTTTTTCCTTTTAAGATTCTCCAGAAGGCTGCAAGGCCAGAACCACAAATATCGGGTGCCTTCCTTTGGAAATATTTGACCTCTCTTCTGTGAAGAGAATGGTACTTAACAGACTACTACTAGTGCTTTGTCAGTACCGAAGTCTGAATGCCCAGTCCAATGGCATACATTATCCTTAAGGTTTTTAATCCCACCTGGAAAAATTGTGATAGAATTCTCACAAAATAAACCCAGGGCATTACATGTTGACAAACTAATGTGTAGTGGTCTTTTGCTTTTATTTCCAACCCAAGAACTTCGTGTGACTTCAATTAAAATCACCCAGTAAGACAGGACATGGGAATGGGAGGTGATGACTTTAAGTTCATTTTTTTCAACAGTGGTTACATTATTAAATGATTACATATGCTTAGATCCTAGAACAGTGGGAAAAGGCATGCCCTCATGGAGTTTGTAATCTCATTGATAAGGTTTAAACTGTATTATGATAAGTATTGGGGAAAAAATTAATTCAGGGAGTTGGGAGAAGCTGTGCTAGGGTGGGGTGGAGGTTTCTCTTTCAAGCAGGGTGGGCAAGGAAAATCTTACAGACATGGTGACTACATGGTCACTATTGATCAGAGACTTGAACTGGGGGGGAGCATGCCAGGCAGAGGATAAGTACAAAGATCCTGAGTTGGGAGTGTGCCTGGCTTGCTAAAGGAACAGCACCACGACTGTGCAGAGGGAAAGAGGAGCGTAGGGTCGGTTAAAGTGTAATGCGAAATCCGCTGATGGAGGGCCTGGTAGGTAATTTTAAGGACTTTGGCTTTTCCTCTGAGAAAGAAGTTTGAAGCAGAGAAGTGATGTGATATGAACAAGTGCATCTGACTTTGGTGTTAGAATTGACTGTGGGGCAGCCCAGTGAGGAAGCAAATCCAGGATAGAGACAAGAGTGACAAGGATAGTAAGGATACCCTAGTGGGCCCATGGGCTGTCTAAGCAACAGAAATTGAGAAGAGGCCAAAAGGGAGTTCCAGGCAGGGCTTTACAGGGGCTTGTGCTCCTGCACAAAGGAAAGAACCCTCAGGGTGACTACCCAAAGAGACATCATGAAGAGTTTTTTTAAAGATGAAACTCAAATGGGTAAAGAGTGATGTCTCAACATGTAGAGGAAGGGATTTATTCGCACCTGTGCCCCTAAAGGTCATGCTTCTTGGTGCATCATGTATCCAATTAACATGTTAAGTCTCTATCCCCCAGGCATGATTTTAGTATTATAATGAGGAAAATTGGTGAAATGTGAGCCCTGGGGTCCATCTTGGTGCAGGCTGGTTTGGTCTGGTCTTTGCCTGTCTTTGTAGTAAGCAGCCTCCCTCCACATTGCTGCAAAATAGAGTCTCTCTACTCAAGAGACAAAGAGTTGTTGGGTTTTTGTTGCTGTTTTCTGTATTTTGGTTTGGTTTGGTTTGGTTTTTTTTGTTGTTGTTTTGTTTTTGAATGTAGAGGCAGCCTAGGGATGCTGATTTCACAGTCAGCTTTGAGAGGACCCAAGTCCAGTCTCTGCTCTGTGTCAGCAGTGAGAAGTATTCGGATTCTCTTCATATTTTAAAGATCAGCCCAGTAAATTTTGTTCACTGAATAGACGTGAGGTACATGAGAGAATGAAGATTTAAAGCTGACTCCCAAGTTTTAAGTCTGAGCAATTGGCCACAGTTGAGAACACTGTAGAAGGAGTGGGTTTAGGAGAAGCTCAGTTTGGAGCTGTTAGAGATCCCCATTAGACATCCAGATAGAGTTGTTAAGCAAGCAGTTGCGTATAAAATCTGGGATTTGGAGGAGAGGTCTGGGCTGGAGATCAAACCCTCAGAGTTCTCTTCACAGATGAAGTTTAAAGCCATGAATCGGTGAGATCCCCAAGACCGTGGGATTAAATCTTGATGTAAAAATACATTTATCACTGATCACATGTTTTAGAGTTATTCTTACCTTTAAGAGAACTCCCTGTCTCAAAGGGATAGACTTCCAATTTATATAACTACTTGTCTTAATTCTGTTCTACATTCTTTAAGGAGAAAAGACAAAAAGCTGCCGTTCAGTGCTAGTGGCTGATAAGTGTGACTAAAATTCAAACTGCTGGCTTAAATGTACACAAAAATAGTTAGAATTAAAATTGCTAAACAAAGTCCAGCAGAGAGAGTGAGGCCTGGGCTCCTGAAGTCCCCTCGTAATGCCTACTGTTCATGGGCAAATTTAGAAATGTATTGAAGAACAAGAAAATGAGTCTTCATCAAGCATACCCTTAGGAATTTGAAATGAGTCTTGCAGCAGGGTAGGGAAGTGACAGTCAAGTAATCATCAACATCCATGTGGCACGCCTTCATTTTAGCATAGCAACACTGAGATGCAGAAAGAATACTAATTCATATTGTTTGCATTTTAAAATAATGAAGTTTATTCAAAACGGAAACTCCAGCCTCTAAATTTCTTGTGGGTTTTTTTTTTTTTTTCCGTAGCCTTCATTACCAAGTTCATAATAGCCAAAAGTGAAGGGTAATACAACAGAACAATTTAAACACTAAGATCTTAGAGAAAGAGACAAATAGATCAAGGGAACTTGGACATCTAGTCTAGTGAAAAACAACTATCATTTACTGAATATTTACAATGTAACATCCTATGCATAGTAATTATTTCATTATTTCATTTAATCCTTACAATAATCCTTTTATATAGATGCAAGGATTATCACCATATTATAGGTGAGATTCACTCAAAGTTATATAGTGAGTGGCAGACCAGGATTTGAACTCAACTGCCAAATTCCAAAGCTGTTGCTATTTGCTTCCCCCTACTTAGTGGCTAAACTCAGAAATAGGCTTCTAACATAATTTCTTACTAACCTTTGTTCCTGTTGTGCTCCTAAAGAACTGCTGATTCTGTTACCCTGGTATTTGTTACACTTTTGTTCATTTCATGAGAAGCCCAAAAATCCTCCCAAACGGATTTCTTTCTTAAATACAAATTTTGTTTCTTGGAAAGGACTATGTAAATAGTGTTTTCTGAACCCCAGATTTAAGAGTTCTGTGAATATTGTAACAATCTATAATATGCTACAACATTAATGTGTAATATGTTACAGACAGGTAAGCAGGATTGCAGGATTCCACACTCCTTACTAAGAACAGATCTACTTGTATCTATTTTATATATTGATGTTCTTTATAAAATATAAATTCAACAAAAGGATTCTGCTGTTTTTAAAAAGTTTGGAAAAAGTGGCAATAGAGAAATGGACAAATAGCACATTGATGCAACAAACATTTATGAACTGTGCCAGGCACTATTAGATGCTGGGAACCCAGCAATGACTGAAGTCCCTGCCCTCAGTGTTGGGGACATTTTCATAGGGTATGCATTGGTCATCACTGGAAGAGCCAGATGACAAATCTAGTATTTTCTCACGAGTATATTCTGAAAATTAGACACAAAAGAAAAAAAAAAGTTTCATATAGGCAAATGTATAACTGTGCATTTTGGAAGAGAATCCAGTCTTAGAGCTAACAATCCACCCTACTTCTGTAGTTCTATAAATCAAAAGGGGGTTGGTATTTAGGACTATTAGTATCACAGAGCATTCATCTTTACTGAAGACTTGATTGCTGACCACATGTATTAGCTACCTATGGCTGTAATAATAAATTAGCAAATGATGGCTTTAAGACAACAGAAATTTATTCTCTCACAGTTCTGAAGACCAGAAGTCCAAAATAAGTTTTTGGTGAGTTGAAATCAAGCTTGTCCACAGGGCTATGCTCCCTTTGCATTGGACACTCTGGGCAAGAATCTGTCTCTTGCCTCTTCCAGCTTCCGATGGCTGCCTGGCATTCCCGTCTAGGTAGCAGCACTCTAGATCCTGTCCATTTCTGTGTTCACATTCCCTTTCCTTTCTCTTGGGTGTGTCTGAAAACTCCCTCCATCTTTTATAGTTTACATGCAGTTGCATCTAGGGCCCGCCTACATGACCCAGGATAAACCCTTCAAAGTCCTTAATTTAATCACAACATTTTCCCTGGAAGGTAATATTCACAGGTTGTGGGGATTAGGACTTGGATATATATTTGAGGCCACCATTCAACCTGCTATACCTCGATACTTTGTGGCTCCAAACATCCTACCAAAGGATAATAAAAAAGCAAAACAAAATTCACCTTTGTAACAAGCCATTGTTTTAAGTAGCTAGAATTGATTTTTTTTTTAATTCTTATTTGCCTATCTCAAGAATAAAAAAATCCTTAGGTTTCCTGAAAAAGTAGCTAGAATGATCACGGATGTAAGAGAATTTTATTGTGGATAGATTGAAAACATTTGGTCTCTAGTCTGGAAAGATGAAACAAGCTATGACTTAAGTCATTATGATGGATATACAGAGAATGAACTTGATTTTGTTCACCAGATACTGAAATTCTAGAAAACAAGAGAGCCTCCCTGCCTTACCCCCACACACAAGAAAATATTTATGATTGGAGGAAGAACTATGTAAGCTTACAGTGAGTGAATTTAACTTAATCAACTGTGCTTAGAAGTTAGCTAAATTAAGTTCAAAACAGGTTCAATGTATGTAGTAAAACTGATATGCTGTTATGGTCAAACTAGGGATTCTCTAAGATAAATCTTTATTCCAAAGTGGCCATCATAAAATCATCTGATTTCCGTTAGATTAATCTGATTTGACTCGTCAGATTTTACTATTTATTACTTGAGTTCTTGACTCTAAACTCCATCCCTGTGCAATTCCATATGCAAACTACTAACCACATGGCAACTTAAATGTAAACTAATTAAAATTAAGCAAAATTAAAGACTCAGCTTCTTAGTCACACAAACCACATTTCTAATCCTCAAAGGCCATTTGGCATAGTAGCCACCATATTGGACACATTTATGTCACTACAGAAAGTTCTAATAGACAGTGATGTTCCAAAGCCATAGATAGATAGATAGATAGATAGATAGATAGATAGATAGATATCAATCATTTCCACTTGAATGTCTTTTATCACACTTCAAGCTCAGCATGTTCCATGCTAAGGTCATCTTTCCTCTTCCTCCTCACCCCTTAAGAATCCACATGTGCAATTTGGTTCTTCTCCAGTGTTCTCTATGGCACCACTAAATGGCACCACCATTTACCCATCATACTGAGCAAGAAACCTGAGATCCTTAATTTTTTTTCCTTCTACCTAACCTCCCACATTCATCAGGTAAAAGTGATTTTTAAAAATTGTTACACGTCTTTGCATCTCTATTAGTGCCACATTGTTCAGACCACCATAATCTCTCTTCTGGACTACTGCTGTGGTTCCCTAACTGCTCTCCTTGCTCCCAGTCTTAATTCTAAACCTTCCCCTATCTCATTCTGCTGCCAGAGCATTCTTTCTAAAACCCAAATCTGATTATGTTGAATACTCTTGGAGGTGAGTTCCAAACTTTTTCACATGATTGAAGACCATCTTTGGCCATTTTCCCCTTCACATTTTCTACTCTGGCCCTATAATAGCTAATGGTTATTGAGCACTTACCAAGTGCCAGCACTGCTTAAAGCACTGTGTTTGCATCATCTCATGTAATCCTTGCAACCAAGGCCACTGGGTATAGTTGTTCGTTTTCTGCTCCTACTATGTGGGCTCATATAAATGGTGCACTTCCAACTCCCCACTGCACAGTTTACAGATGAGAAAGCAACCTACCTCAGGTGGGATATAACTCCCAACCATTTTCACTCCTGAGTCCACATAGGTAACCAAAGGCCATATTTTAAATAACAGTCTAGCTTTCATGAGGACAAGTGCAAAGTATTACATTTGTGGATAAATAATACAAACCATATGTAGAATCTTGTGCTTTCAAAGCTAAGAGTTGTAAAAACCGAAGAGCTTTCGCTTCTAGGAAGAAATATTTCCTCTTTCTTCATCAGGTTTGAAGGTGGAAGAAATTCTTACAATTGCCCACCCTTTTCTAAAGTGAAGCAGCAAATCTTCATGTTATTTGTTGGCCTTCCAAGAAATTTCATAGTCAAGACATAAATGACATCCTGATAGTTTGATTATTATGAATTTGGGGGCTGAACAGAAAGGTAAAAAATAAAAAAGACATAATTATTAAATCTCATTTAGTAAAACCCAATCTTATGTTTTTGTAGTTTTCTAAACTTTTGTGGAAGTAATAAAGTATTTGGTCCGTAAAACCAATGTAGGACATTTAAAATCACAAGAAAAACTAACCTTAGTCATGTACAAATTAGTATTTTATATCATGGTAAAATTAGAATGAAGACATAAAGCTGGTTGTAAACCAATTTTATTAACTTTAATTTGTACAAAAATTCATTTATTCAGCAGGAACATTATACCAACTGTGCTCCACTACACATTATAAAATCTGTATTTCTAAATCAAACTGTTAGAGTCTTTAAATCATGCTTTAAAACTCTGAATGTGAGTTTCTAATTCTGGCCAAGATGGAGTAAAAAAGATCAGATTTACTCTCTCACCTAAAACACAAAACCTTACAAAGTACATAAAACACTCATTTTTAGGTATCAAACATAGGCAACAGAGGATAGTGAGCCCTGAGAGAGAGAAAAAAAATCAGTTGAGTTCTGAGGGGACACTGCAAGAAGGAGGAACTCAGAGCCTAGCAGTTGAGGAAAGAGAGTTGAGAAGATGGAACTAGAAGTCCAAGAGGTCAAGGGCCAGAGTTCACCGAACAAGTAATACAGAGTGCTGAAAAGAAAAACAACAACAGAGATTTGCAGAGGTCCTCCCTGATTATTCAGTGGTAAACTTAACAATGCATGTGTGTGAAGAAACTGCACAAGGATGAAGAAAAGCCACCAGAAAGATTTAGAGGCAACAATTCTTAAAGCTTAGTCAGGGCTGGGAGCAGTTTTTGTACTTAGTGGGCTCACAGTGGAAACCCTCATAATTCATGAGGCATCAGGCAGAGTACTCAGAAGGTTATTGCCTCAATAGTAGGGCAAATTAGGCTGTCTGCACTGGGTCTGCCTAATCTGAAATGCTAACTTTAAAAGAATCAATCATTTCCAAAAAATCTACTTCCCAAAATCAAGCTCAGGATTTTTTTTTTTAATTCTTAAATTAAAATTTTAAATTAAAAATTTGTAGGGGCAGGGTGCCTGGGTAGCACAGATGTTTGGGCATCTGCCTATGGTTCAGGTCACGATCCCCAGGTCCCGGGATTGAGTCCCACATCAGGCTCCCTGCTCAGTGGGGAGCCTGCTTCTCCCTCTGCCTCTCTCTCTCATTCTGTCTCTCATGAATGAATAAATAAAAATCTTTAAAAATAAAATTTTTTTTAAAAAAGGTTTTTTTAGGGGCACCTAGGTGGCTCAGTTGGTTAAGCATCCACTTTCAGCTCAGGTCATGATCTCAGGGACTTGGGATTGAGCCCCACGTTGGGCTCCCTGCTCAGCAGGGACCCTGCTTTTTCCTCTCCTTCTGCCCCTCCCCCTGCTCGTGCTCACTCATGCTTGTGTACTCTACATTTCTCAAATAAATAAAGAAATAAAATCTAAAAAAAAAAATAATAATAATCTTAGCACCCCACAACGTAAAATTCACAATTTCTGGCATCTAATTCAGAATTATCTGGTAAGCAAAGAAGCAGGGAAAGAAGCAGGGAAATACAGCTGAATCAGGAGAAGAATCATGTGGAAGAGTTTTAAATGGCACAGATGAAAGAATTAGTTGATTAAAAAATGTAAAATCTGTTATAACTGTATTTTAAATGTTCCAGAAATTAAAGGAAAACTTGAGTATAATAAGTGCAGACATTGAAAATATTACAAAGACTCAAATAGAACTTCAAGATCGGAAAAATACAATGTTTGAGATGAAATTAAGAGTAGATTAGAAACTGCAGAAGAAAAGACTAGTAAAATTGAAAACATGACAATAAAAGCAATACAAAATAAGACATGGGTGAAGAAAAGATAAAAAAAAAAAACAATGGATCAGCTGTGGTATAATTTCTAATATATACATAATTGGAGTATAGAAAAGACAGGAAAGGAGGGCCATACTTAAATAATGACCAAAACCTTTCCAAATATGATCAAAACAATTCACAGACCTAAGAAAATCAATAGGCCACAAACTAAAAAAAAAAGAAAGAAAGAAAGAAAGAAATTTCATTAAAGCATATCATAAAAAATTGCTAAATATCATTGATAAAGAGAAAATTTCCTAAAACAACTATTAAAAATAAATAAATAAAACAACTAGTTAAAAAAACCACACAGACAAACAAAAATAAGAATTACAGCAGATATTCACTGGAAGACATGAAAGCTAAAACAGATGAGCAATATCTTTATTGAACAAAAACCTATTAATCTAGAATTCTATATTTAGCAAAATTACCTTTTGAAAGTGAAGGTGAAATTTTTTTTCAGACATACAAAACTGACAGACTTCATCACAAGCAAACATCCATTACCTCAAATATTAAAGCTTTCACTGAAGCAGGTGAAAATATTAGATTAAAATCTGGATATATACATATAAAGAATATTAGAAATGGAAAATATGGGGGCACCTGGGTAGCTCAGTCACTTAAGTGTCCAACTCTTGATTTCTGCTCAGATCATGATCTCGGGATTTTGAGATCAAGCCCCACATGGGGCTCCATGCTGGGCATGGAGCTTGCTTAAGATTCTCTCCCACTATCCCCTTTTAAAAAAAGGTTTAAAAAAAATGAAAAGTATATATGCACATATAAAAACCACTTTTCTTTATTTTTAAAGTCTTTTTAAAAGATAATTGACTTTTTTTTAAAGATTTTATTTATTTATTTGTCAGAGAGAGCAGGAGAGACAGTGAGCGAGCACAGGTAGACAGAGTTGCAGGCAGAGGCAGAGGGAGAAGCAGGCTCCCTGGCGAGCAAGGAGCCCAATGTGGGACTCGATCCCAGGACGCCGGGATCATGACCTGAGCCGAAGGCAGCTGCTTAACCAACTGAGCCACCCAGGCATCCCGATAATTGACTTTTTGAAGCAAAAATAACAGTGTATTATGGCATTATCGCAAAAAGAAAATATATGACAATAGCACAAAGTCATGAGAAGGACAGGAGTAAAGAGTCTTATGCTATACTTGAAGTGGTATAATATCACTTGAAGGTAGACTATAATGAGTTAAAGATGTATACCAGAAGTCTAAAAGCAACCACTGAAATAACAAAACAGAATTAGAGCTAATAAGCCAGGAAAGAAGATAAAGTAAAATCATAAACAAGATTCTATTGACCCAAAAGAAAGCAGAAAAAGAAAAAAAGTGGCATAGTAAATAGAAAACAAATATAAACATAGTAGATTTAAACCCAAACCCATAAATAATATTAATTGTTAATGAGCTAAACAACCCAATGGAAAGGCAAATATTGTTTAACTGTATAAGAAAGAAAAACCTGGGGCACCTGGGTGATGTGGTTTGTTGAGAACTGACTCTTGGTTTCAGCTTGGGTTGTGAAATCAAGCCCCCCATTGGGCTCTGGGCTCAGAGCAGAATCTACTCAGTTATTCTCTCCCTCTCCCTCTGCCCCTACCTCCAGCACACACTCTCTTTCTCTCTTTAAAATAAATGAATGAATCTTTTTAAAAAAAAAAATTTTTAAAGAAAAAAATCCATCTACACAAGCCTACAAGAAACTCATAAATCTAAAAACACAAAGGGGATAAATTATGTTAACACTAATCAGAAGAAATCTAGAGTAACTATATTAATACACTAGACAAAGTAAATTTCAGAATAGAAGATATTGCCAGTAAGAGAGTGAAGCAAACCAAAATAGACTCTTAACTATCTGAGAACAAACTGAGGGTTGATGGACAGGAGGTGGGTGGAGGATAGGCTAAATGGGTTATGGGTATTAAGGAGGGTACTTGTTGGGGCGCCTGGCTGGGTACTTGTTGTGGCTCAGTTGTTAAATGTCTGCTTTTGGCTCAGGTCATGATCCCAGGGTCCTGGGATCAAGCCCCACATCAGGCTTCTGCTCAGAGAGCCTGCTTCTCCATTTCCCTCTGCCTGCTGCTCCCCCTACTGTGCTCTCTCTCTCCTCTCTGTCAAATAAATACATAAAATCTTCCAAAAAAAAAGGAGAGTCCTTGTTGTGCTGAGCACTGCGTGTTACGTGTAAATGATGAATCACTCAATTCTCCCATCAACCAACTTGACCTAATTGACATTTATACACTTTGTCCAACAACTGTAAGTACACATCTGCTTCTAAATGCACATAAAATATTTATCAAGATAAACCATACTGTGGGCCATAAAACAAGTAACAATAAATTTAAAAGGCATTAAATCATACAAAGTATTTTCACTAACCACCATGGAATTAAATTAGGATTATTAACAGAAATCTAGAATCTTAAATATTTGGAAACTAAATGACAAACTTATAAATATATGTGTCAAAGCAGAAATCAAAAGAATTAGGACATTTTGAACTAAAGGAAAATGGAAGTACACATATCAAAAGTTGTGAGATATAGTTAAAACAGTGCTTAGAAGGAAACTTACAGCAAAAAGAAGAAAGAAATCAATGTCCTAAGTTTCTATCCCCAGAGAAAACCAGAATAAGAAATGCAAATTAAATCTACAGCAAACAGAAGAAAGGAAATAATGAGTATCAGAATGGAAATCAAAGAAATTTTTAAAAAGTAAAACAATACAGAATATCAATGATACCAAAAGCTGGCTCTGTAATTCAGTAAAATTGATAAATCTCCAGTCAGACTAATTAGAATAAAGAGAAAGAAGTATGGAGTATGAGGAATATGGGAGGAAATATCACTACAGATTCTACTGAAATTAAAATGATAAGGAAATTAAAAATTATATGTCAATAAATTTGACAATTTAGGTGAAGTAGAAAAATTCCTTAAAAGATACAAATTGCCAAAGCTCCGTCCAGAAGAAATATATTTTCTTAGAAAATTTTCTCAGAAAAACATAAGCATCAATAAAAAAAAATCTTGGGGCACCTGGGTGGCTCAGGTTAAAGCCTCTGCTTTCGGCTCAGGTCATGATCCCAGGGTCCTGGGATTAAGCCCCACATCGGGTTCTCTGCTCTGTGGAGAGCCTGCTTCCTCCTTTCTCTCCCTGCCTGCCTCTCTTGCCTACTTGTAATCTCTGTCTGTCAAATAAATAAATAAAATCTTTTAAAAAAATATAAAAAAATCTTTAAAAAATTTTAGTAAATCAATTGTTTTATATATATTTGAAGGATACTACATTATGACCAAGTAGGAAACACCCAAAAGTGACTCTATGGCATAGATAGGCGACTGATACCTGAAACACAATAGTTTCCCATAGTCCAAGTGTGTCCTTGTACAGTGGCTGAAATTTACCCCATAGTTCCTAAGAAGGTGTGGATAGAACTTAGATGGAGCCAGAGCTGTAGACACTCTGTATTCAAAGACAGAAACACAGTTATACATCAACAGCCAACATCCAATGGGACAATTTATATCCTACTATGTGTCAATCATGATCAGATGACAACTGAAACCCCGGCAGCTCTGGTTCAAATCCTGACTGTACAACTATGTAGCTGTGTGACTTTGTGTGAGTTACTGAACCTATCTAAACTTCAGTGTTTTTAATCTCTAAAATGAGAGAAATAATAGTACCTACTTGTTGAGACAATTGAATGAGATCATAAAAGTAAAGTATTCAATTGGGCCAATGTTAAACAAAAGAGAAAGAGAGAGAAAAAGAGACAAAACCTATAGTGCCTTCCTTTAAAAATAACTGAATTCTGTCAAGACGATGCAGTCAGATGGGGTCTGGGAAAACAATTTACAACTTAGTACTTGCTCTGGATCTTTATTTCTTTGCCAAGTAAGTTGACACACAGATGTACTCTTTATCTCTTGCTGTTCCTGTGATTAAGCAAAATTAAGCGAGTCTCTCAATTCAGTGTGCCCCAAATTGCAAAAGGAAAAGAGACACAAAATCTAGCCACTAATGTGTTAGAACCAGCACACACTGACTTATGAGAACCAATTGTTAAATTTTTAGGAATTTTATGAACTGGTTGCTAAACAGTATTAAAAAATAAATTATATAAGCTTACAGGTAAATAAATTACATAATAACAAAGATAACAATACAAGAAAAAACTACAGAACACTATCCCTGATAAATATTAATGCAAAATGTTAGAATTCAATAGCACTTTAAAAGGATTATATACCAGGACCAAGTGGGATTTATTCTTGAAATGCAATGATGGTTCAACATATAAAAATCAATCAATATAACACATTAACAGAATAATGGGGAAAAATATATTACCATCTCAATTGACACAGAAAAGGCATTTGACAAATTCAATCCTTTCTCATGACAAAAACACTCAACAAGCTAGAAATAGAAGAAAACAATCTCAACAAAACAGATGTAGATAACACCACCACTAACATCATATTCAATGGCGAAAGACTGAAAGCTTTTCCTCTAGTATCAGAAACAACACAAGGTTGCTTGCTTTCACCACGTCTATTCAGAATAATACTGGAAGTCCTAGCCAGAGCAATTAGGTAAGAAAAAGAATTAAAGAAAAAAAAACAAAAACGCAAGCAAACTGGAAAGAAAATAATAAAATAATCTCTGCTTATAGATGGCATGACTTTTTACACAGAGAACTCTAAAGATTCCTCAAAAAACTTGTTAGAGGGCACCTGGGCGGTTCAGTCAGTTAAGCATCTGCCTTTGGCTCAGGTCATGATCCTGGAGTCCTGGGATCGAGTCCTACCACCGGGCTCCCAGCTCAGCATGGACTCTGCTTCTCCCTCTGCCCTTCACCTCACTTGTGGTGTCTCTCTCTCTCTCAAATAAATAAATAAAGTCTTTAAAAAAAAAACTTTTTAGAACAAATAAACCAATTCAGCAAAGTTGTAGGAGACAAAATCAACACAAAAGTATTAGTGTTTCATACACCAACAATCAACAATCTGAAAATCAATTTTAAAAGTAATTCATTTACAATAGTATCAAAAAGAATGAAATACTTAGGAATAAATTTAACCAAGAAGGTGAAAGACTTATTATATACACTGAAAACTACAAAACATTGCTGGAAGACATTAAGCAGTCACCAATATATGGAAGAAGAGCTTGTGTTCATGGACTGGAAGACTTAACATTGTTAACATTATCATTGTTTAATCCAAAGTGATCTACAGAATCCATGCAATCCTTCTCAAATTCCAAATGCCAACTTTTTCAGAAAAGAAAAGTCCATCCTAAAATTCATATGGAATCTCAAGGGATGCTGAATAGCCCAAACAATCTTGAAAAACAACAAAGTTGGAGATCTCACACTTCCCGATTTCAAAGTTACCAACAAAGCTACAATAATAAAAGTTGTGGTGTTGGCATAAAGACAGACACATAGACCAATGGACTAGAATAGAGTGTCCAGAAATAAACCCTCATTTATATGGCCACATGATTTTTCACAGGAGTGCCAAGACCATTCAACAGGAAAAGCATATTATTTTCAACAAGTGGGGTTGGGACCTTATACCATGTACACAAATTAACTCAAAATGGATCAAAGACCTACATGTAAGACCTAAAACTATAAAACTCTTAAAGAAAACATAGGGTTCCCCTTCATGACATTGGATTGAGCAATGATTTCTTGAATATGACACCAAAATCATAGGGAACAAAAGTAAAAATAGATATATTAGACTACATCAAGATTAAAACTTTCTATGCATCAAAGGATGCCATCAACAGAGTGAAAAGGCAGTCTATAGAATGGGGGAAAATGCTTTCAAATCACATATCTGATAAGGGGTTAATATCAAGAATATATGCAATACTCCTATAACAACAACAAAAAACAACCCAATCAAACAAGAAAGAAAGAAAGATGGAGGACATTGGGAGATGGAGCAGAGAAGTGAGTTGGGGGAAATCGGAGGGGGAGACAAACCATGAGAGACTTTGGACTCTGAGAAACAAACTGAAGGTTTTGGAGGGGAGGGGAGGGAGGGGTTGAGTGAGCCTGGTGGTAGGTATTATGGAGGGCACATATTCCATGGAGCACTGGGTGTGGTGCATAAACAATGAATGCTGAAACACTGAAAAGAAATAAAATAAAATGGAAAACAACCCCAAACAAACCAACCAACCAACAAACAAAAAGCAAATGAATAGAAGTATCTTCAGAAAAGTTATAAAGATATCCATAAGTATATGAAAAGATATTCAACATCACTAATCATTAGATAATTAGAGAAATACAAATCAAGACCACAAGGAGATACCACTTCATACCCATTAGGATAGTAACTATTTTATTTTTTAAAAAAGCAGAAAATAACAAATGGCAAGGAACTAGAGAAATTAGAACCCGTGTGCACTGTTAGCAAAAAATGTAAAATAGTGCAGCTGCTATGGAAAACAGTATGGCAGCCCCTCCAAAAATTTAAAAATGGAATTACCATACAATCCAGCAATCACACTTCTGGATATATATATATATATATATATATACACACACACACACACACACATACACACACACACATACATACATATATGTATATATACACACACATATGTATAGCAGTATCTCAAAGAGTTATTTATATGCCACATACATAGCAGGATTATTCACGATAGCCAATGGGTAGAAGCAACCCAAATGTTCATGAACAGACGAATGGATAAAGAAAATGTGTTATTTACATATACTGGAATACAATCAAGTCTTTAAAAAGAAGGAAATTCTGTCCCATCCTGCACTATGGATGAATCTTGAAGACATTATGCTAAGTGAAATAAACCAGCCACAAAAGGACAAATACTGTGTGATTCCACTTACATAAGGTACCCAAAGTCGTCAAACTCATAGAAACAGAAAGCAGAATGGTGGCTGCTGGGGGCTAAGGGAGGGGGAAACAGAAGTTGCTTGGGTACTGAGATTGAGTTTTACAAGGTGAGAACAATTCTGCAGGTGGATTGTGCAAAAAGGGGAATATACGTAACCCTACTGAACGGTACACTTACAAATAATTAAGATGGTAAGTTTTTTTATTTTTTATTTTTATTAACATATGCTTTATTATTTGCCCCAAGGGTAAGGATGGTAAGTTTTATGTCATGTGTGTTTGGCACCATTAAAAAATGTTAAGAACAAGGAACTCAGACCCCTGTGCCCTTGGGGTCACATCTGTTATATTTATGTGGTAAACACGCTCTATACAGGGGTCTTCTCCACATCTCTTCTCAGCCTGGCATTTAGTAAGGCCGCCTTGACAGCTTGAAATCAGCCAGGAGGAAGGTATTTATCCCCACAGAAATAGATAAAGGCTAAAAACCGTTAGTTGTTTATTTGGAGTGCTGGTTGGTGAGCATTCCCTAGCACACCACGGGGTCTTGCAGAGAGGCAGGTTCGGGCCCTCTCTGCCACTTAAAAACACACTAATCACTGACATAGTCACTGACCTAGGCCCTTCTTTTCTAAGCCCCTTGGACGGTGCTGGGGGTCGATGAGGGTGGGTGCTGAGATCCCACGCAGAGTGTTACTTTTGTTCCCTGGTCTCAGGGAGAAAGAATGTATAAAAAAGATCATTAGGACTCGATGGAGACAGTGTGTCAAACCCACAATTCTTTATTTGAGCCTCTACACAACTGCCCCGTTATTCACAACTACCCTTTCTCCCCAGCACAGCCTAGACCAAAGCCCTCAGGCTGAAGTCCCCAGGCCCAGCCCAACCCGGCACACCCCACATCTCCAGGTACAAAACCTCCTTAATTATTATCAATGGAGCCGTGGCCCGAAGTCAGCAGTTCTGAGATCCATCCTAATGTGTCCTGAGGGGGAAAGATCCAGATCTTCAAGGCCATAGGTCGTAAAGACGGCCTGATAAAACATCCCTGACTCTTCAAACTCTTGCTAGTTGCTTGCCAATTTGGCCGTTTTGATTAGCAGTCTGAGTTCTGGAAGGAAGTCACTGGTGCCCCCTCGTGGCAAACTTTGAGGAGGTGCGAACCCAGAACTGCCCAGAAAACAGGGAAAACCAAAGGGTACATCAGGTGATGGGGCAAAGTGCAAAACAGGGCACGCCCTTGGGCTTCCCCTTTTGTTATGAAAGGAAGCAGAGTGGGGAGAGAAGGTCTTACCATCTCTAAAAACGCTACTATATCTGTCAGGCTTTAAAAAATATTCTAAAGAGGTGCCTGGGGGGCTCAGTCAGTCAGGCCTCTGCCTTCGGCTCAGGTCATGATCCCAGGGGCCTGGGGTCGAGCCCTGCATGGGGTTCCTCCCCTCGCTCCGTGGGGAGCCTGCTTCTCCCTCTCCCACTCCTCCTGCTTGAGTTCCCTCTCTCGCTGTCTCTCTCTCTGTCAAAAAAATAAATAAAATCTTTTAAAAATATATTCTAAAGGAACAGAGACAGCTTGTCCTTGTATCAGGAGCGATCCCACGGCAAGTGCTCACTCAGGCTGAGCCAGCGGCTCCTGGGCACAGTTTCGCAGAATCTGGGGGTCCAAATGGCGGATTCCCAAACATGAGCCAAACCTTACGGACTTCGTTTCTCTGGGAACAAACATGTAAAACAATCTCCCTGGGTGCTTCTTACCTGAAAACCAGCTGAATTCAAAGATGAGTAATGAAACTCAGGTGCGTTGTCCTAGTCGTGATGGCCGTCTGCACCGGAAGTCTCTCATGTAATCTGTCCCACGTCAAAGGAGACCGAAGGGACGAAACAGTGACCTAGGACTTGGGACCCTGAATGGATCCCGGTCCAGAAAGAAGGCACGAGTGAGGCAACTGAAGAAATTCAAAAAAATACCTGAAGCTTAGTTAACAGTGTTGTTTCAAGGTCAGTTTCCCTGTTTTGATAATAGTAGGATGATGATATAGAAGATATTCACATCTGGGGAAGTTAGGTGAAGGGTTTTGGGGAATTCTTTGTGCTGCTTTTATTTTTATTTTTTGCAAGGACATCATTATTCCAAAAATTTTTAAGTTACAAATTTAAAAAGAAACTTGGGTCTCCCACTTGGTAAGTGCTTTATAGCCTTGCTACCTGGAGTGTGGCCCGTGTCCAGCTGCATTGCTGCACCTGGGAATTTGTCGGCACTGCAGATTTTTGGCAACCCCAAAGCAGCACGGAACCAGAATGCAGGTAATTCATAGGCTCATTCAAGTTTGCAAAACACCAAAAAGTTTATACACCATTAACTCTTCTAACAACACTATTTTCCAACAACAGAATTAGCCCCATTTTACAGATGTGGGGGCTGCAACTCTCAGAATTGTCACTTGCACTCTTTCCCATGAGCAAATGACTAGAAAGGCCAGATGTGAACCCATGTCTAACGTTAAAACCCATTTTCCCAAAGTGCTACTGCCATCCTGTTGTAGATGTGACATTTACTGTTATATGCGAGACGAGGACTCAACGCTTACTGAGCCAGTCTTCCGGCTTCCATGTGAAGGCAGATATATTTCAGGGCGCATAGCCCTGTGAGATCAGTGTCACAGCTCCGGTCACTCTTTGCCCATGTGTCAGTTTGGAACTACAGGTGTTCCCTGGATGAATGAAATCTGAAACCCAGGAGGCAAAGAGAGACTGAAGAGGCAGACCACTCCCAGTTGGTATGTGGCCGTTTTAGCAAGAGAACCTACAAGTGGGGCATGTCTTGGGTAGTCACAAAATGAGTACATTTTTGCACCCACATTTTGCACCCAGATCTTAAAAGTTTATAGAGAGGACTTCACTGGTTTCAGTCATGCATTGGGTCCAGATGGTCTCAACACTTTACTCTCTCAAGACTATGTCCTTGAAGCAGCTAGTAGGGTGGGACTAGGAGGCTGAACATATGTTCCCAGGATGAGGGAGGGGGTGAGACTCCGGTTGCTCACATCCAGCTCTCGGGTCCACTGGAGGGCCCATCCTCCAGATGACTCCCTCCGACACACTCCCGCAGCCCACTTCACTGCAGTTGCCCGGCCCCTCGGGCTGTCGGCGTGCTCCTAGGCTCAGGATGGGCCCGACAGACCTTCTGCACGGTCCCTTCCAGCTTTCTGTCACCTTGATCCAGGCCCCATAGCTAGTTGGAGTGCTGGGGTGAGAAATAATGGCCAGCGTAGGCCATCCTCTAAGGTTCCTAACCCTCGAAGTAAGTGACCTCTGCCATGTCCCCCTTCTCCACGTGACCGCTGCTGTGTCCAGAGGCCACAGGCCCTTCTCCTCCCAGACCCCTGGCCTTTATCTCAGGCCAATAGGATGACGCTCACAATGGAGTGACTGGCTCAGAAAGGTCTGCGTCAACAAATGAATTTCTCAGCGTTGGCTGAAAGGGCCTGTGCAGGACGGCTCCCCGGATGTGTGCGTGTGCCCCAAGTGAGGCACAAAGCAACCCCCAAATGGTGACATGGACGTGACTGCAAACTGGCAGGAACATCTGCCTGGTGTTCATTAGGTCTCATCACACACGTGATGAGGGAGAAGCTGCCACATCAGGAACAGGAAGGCTGCAGCCTAACGCGGGGACAGGAAGGTGATTAGGGCCACACCGAGTCCTCACAAGGCATTGGGCAGCTGCTCAGAGACAAGTGGGGTGACAGGGCTGAACCCCACGTCAGTCTAGAATTACCCCTCTGAGAGTTCATGTGCAAAGGTCATCTGCCTCTGACTCCCAGTCTTATCTTAACCCCATCGCGGGCATGTGTGTGTGTGTGTGTGTGAGAGAGAGAGAGAAAGAGAGAGAGAGAGAAGCTGAGATTGAGAAAATGGACTCAGACCAAGAAACATCCTTAAAAATTCATTCACACTGGGTGTGTGGAGTCAGAGCCCCTCAGATCCCACTAGCACAGAGAGTTTTGCTTCTCTCTACCCACATCACAGGCTCACTGAGAAACCTCACGTTCTTAAGAGTGGTTCCCAGAGGAGGGAGTTTTGGGGGGTGCGGGAGAGTATCTGAACCACCGGAGTAGTTTTTTTTTTTAAGATTTTATTTATTTTTTTGAGAGAGAGAGAGAGAGAGACAGAGAGCACATGAGTGAGAGTCGGGGAGGGGCAGAGGGAGAGGGTAAAGCAGACTCCCCACTGAAGAGGGAGCCCCATGTGGGAGTCGATCCCCGAACCCCATGATCATGAGCTGAGGCAAAGGCAGAAGCTTAACTGACTGAACCACCAAGGCACCCCTCAGAGTAGCTTTTTAAACCACTTTTTTTTTTTTTTTTTACAGCTACAACAGTGTTTGTCAAGCTGGTTTGCCCAAGAATCATATGGGATGATTTTCATGGGTCTTGGGCAGGACCCAGGAACATGCATTTTTAATAAGTATTCCCAGGCAGTTTTGCTGAGGGAGGTCTAAAAACCACCCTCTGAGAAACAGTGATCGATAGCAAGGCTTCTCAAACTTTAATGAGCATTCCTAGAAATTTTGTTAAAATGCGGGCTCCAATTCAGTGGGTCTTCTAACAAGCTCAGAGAAACTGCTAACGTTGCCGAACTGAGAACCGGCTCAGAGTAGCCAGGCTCCGGAGTTTGAAGGTTCTTTTAAATCAATTGCATGCCCTCGGGGGTTCTTCAATAATATGTGCTTTGCCCTGTTATAAGCTTCCTGAGTTATCGAAGTTACAACCTGATCTAGGAGAGATAGGACAGTAATTTTGTGTAGTCTTCTCCCTGCTAAAAAACAAAGTATTGTGTGATGCTCGAGCTCAGATAAAATTGTTAGACAACCTAACATAACTCAATCTTGCCAGTCAGCTAAGAATTAGTCTATTTTTGAAAACCATATAAAATGCAATAGAAAGTCTGCTAGGACCAGGTGTTTTCCGGTCTTTGGAGACAAAACTGCTAATGCAGGCTCCAGCTGCAAACATTTTCTTCTTCTCAATGTTTCTTTCCCTCTCGGGAAAAAGACTTTTAAATTCAGTGACAGCAGAGCTTCAGAGCTCATTTAGAAGGAACTTAAAATGTTCTCCAGTTTGTCATCTGCTGAGCTCTGTGATTCCAAAGGCCCTGGTGGGAGGACATCTTCCCTGTGCCCATGTGAGGGGGTGGGAAAGGCGACACGGTGGCCAGGATGATCATGCAGTATTGGGGTTTCAGACGGGCCAGATGTCCCTTACATTCTTTGTTGTTTTGGAGTTTTTCCTCCTATTAAAAAAACAAAACCAAAACCAAAACCTGGGTGGCTCAGTCAGTTAAGCGTCTGCCCTCTGCTCAAGTCAGGATCTCAGGGTCCTGGGATCAAGCCCCTCATGGGGCTCCCAGCTCAGTGGGGAGTCTGCTTCTCCCCCCGTCCCTCTGCCCCTCTGCTGGTATGCCCTCTCTCTCTCTCTGTCTCTCAAATACATAAATAAAATATACATATTTTTAAAAGACCCTTTTTAAAAAAATTGCGGTAAAACATGCCTAACGTAACATTTACTATTTTGGCCATTTTTAAGTTCAGTGGCATTAAGTACATTCTCATCATTTGCAACCATCACCACCGCCCATCATCCCACACTAAAACTCTGTACCAAATTCATTCCCACTCCCCCGACCCTGCGTTAGGAGATGGAGAAGTGTCAGTAAAATGTCCTCCAGACCGAGAAAGCACTTCGATATCAAAAACAAAGCAAGCCCCTCCACACGGTTTACACTGAGTTTTTTCAAAAAAGATTTTACTTATTCATTTGACACAGAGAGAGAGGTACGTAGAGAGACATGAGAGCAGGGGGAGAGGCAGAGGGAGAAAGAGGAGGGAGAGCTGAGCAGGGAGCACCCCGAGATCATGACCTGAGCCAAAGGCAGAAGCTTAACCGACAGGGCTGCTCAGGAGGCCCTACACCACGTTTCACTGTAACTTACTGACGGGGGCACCCGGGCAGATGGATGGATGATCCGGGTGCTACTACACAGCCATTCTCCGCCCAGCTCAGCAGCAAAGTGAGTCCCCCCTCCAGGGACAGGCCTGCGGCCAGAGGGAGCCAGCTGAGGGGCTGTGGCTGGTTAGACGTTTACATGCCCTGAGTGAGGCTAAGGAGTCAAAGTGCCTTTGTTAGTCTTGGAGACCATCCTCTGAGAGAGCAGTTCTTTCACGTGGTTTTCATTAGTCCCTTCGTCCTTTCCATCGGGCTGGCAGCAGTGGGATTGGAGGGCAAGTGGAAAGTCCATCATATGTCTGGGGCCTCGGCCTAGGCTTGGGCGTCATGGCTGGTAGACCGTGTCCCTTGATCACTATCTGAGTTGGCGTTGGCCCATGCCCTCTAGCTTTGATCATCCCTCTGTAGGGGCAGCCTGATGCGCTCTTCTCCAGGCAAAGTCCTGTAAACTCCTGTGGCAATGTGACACAGGTCGGCATCTATTTGTGTCCTTTGGATACCAGCAAAGGGGCCTGTATTGTCTATTTGCAGAGAGAAACAGGGCACGGAGCTCCCCTTACACCCCAGGTATATACCACCACAGCCACCGCCGTGGCGGGGCACCGGGGGCAGTCCTTGTCAGCAGCTTGCAGATTTTATTTTATTTTATTTATTTATTTTTAAAAGATATTATTTATTTATTTGACAGACAGAGATCACAAGTAGGCAGAGAGGCAGGCGGGGGGTGGGGGGGAAGCAGGCTCCCTGCTGAGCACAGAGCCCGATGTGGGGCTCGATCCCAGGACCCTGAGACCATGACCTGAGCCGAAGGCAGAGGCTTTAACCCACTCAGCCACCCAGGTGCCCCCAGCTTGCAGATTTTAAAGGCAAACATAATCCTTTTACTATTCCCGAGTCATGTTAGGATCGAGGTGCCCCGATTTACCGTGGGCCCATCCTGCTCCATCAGGTGGGATCAGCACTTCCTCCAGCAGAAGGGCTCAGGCTCAGGTTAACTCCTCTGACTCTCAATGGCCCTGCAGTGTGGATGCCGAGCGAGCGGACACATGCCCTGTTTGGAGAGTGGCCTCGGGTTCGGTGCATATTCCCCAGTACCTTTCCGTAGTCCTGCTCCCCACAGGGGAGCTCCCTGCTCATGTAGCCCAGCCTTCCCTGCACCACTGTAGCAGCCGTGTTGTTCAGCCCTTCCACACTGCCCGGCTGCCGGCAGTCACGCTGACGGGCACTAGTTCACCCGTCAACGCAATCCTCACTGCTTTCCATTCTGCTCCCTACTTTGAGTTCCTTTTTCCAAGCAAAGTACATCAGGATCCAGTTGGTGACCAAGAAACGCCAGACAGGTGGCTTTCCTGGCACTGCCACCAGCGTGCCATGTGTCCCCCAGGAGCCAGCCCTCCCCTTCCTTTACTTGGGGCAGAGGAGGCATACTGCTGGGCTGGGGTGGCCATAAGTGACCGGCCCTGTAAAGAGGGCACAAGACGGCAGGAAGTGGTGTGTGCGTGCTCCTCTACTGTAGGGGGTAAATGTACCATTTCTCTCAGGTGCTTTTCCGGGCACAGGCAGTCTTCGGCCTGCTAAATGTATTCTTAATTCATTCTCGTTCTGGCAGGGAGGTTCCTGTCATCACGGGCAGGTCAGTGGTCGGTCCTTCCATCTGTTGCAGTGCAGGATAGACAACTAACAGTTGCTTTTCCAGAGCACGATACCTGGTTTCTGTTCCCTTCCGTAAATGAGACCCGAATCCTCATGGGATTCCTTTCCCATCATGTCAGTGCCACAAGCCCCAGCTAGACCCTTCCGGATCTGAACCCACATCGAATTCACAGCTCACCTCTGGCATCAATACCCCCATCGATATGTTTTACTACCATTTCTGCCTTTAAGAAAGCCTCTTGTTGGTCAGTACCCTAATCCCATTGGCTTCTCTTCTTAACCAAGGTGTATGAAGGTCTTAATATCTGCTCTCCATGGGGAACAAAAGGTCTCGCAGTAAACTATCAAACCAGTGAGAGTCTGTGGGGAAGGCTTGTAGCTCATCATCGACCACATCTGGCATCACTTTGTCTTACCCAACCAGATGACAATAGGGCTTTCCCTGAACAACCCAGCCCAGGGATCTCCTCCTGACTTCAAGTATGCCTGTAATGACACAGCTACTTGAGACAAGGAGAATATCATCCCAAGTTAACATGACATCATCTACCTAATGATAAAGGCACCATCTCCTCTGCCAATATCTATTGTTCCAAATCTCTGGCTGCCGTCCTGGGACCAATCATGGGACTATGGAGGTACCTTTGTGGGCAATGCGTGGAAGGTCCATTGTCTCCTATTTCACATGAAGGCAAATTGGTCTCCAGGTTCAAGTCCTGTTGGAATGTTGAAAAGGGCTTCGTAGGCCCAATACATGATGATATGTCTTAATGGATGCCATGATTTTCTTCTAACAAGTCTATATGAGGCACCTCTGCAAAGATGGGCAGAGTAACTTTATTGAGTTCCCTATAATCTATAGTCATTCACCAGGTCCCATTAGATTTCTTTATAGGCCAAACTAAAATATATGAATATATAATGAATGGGCTTGAGTAGTCCTGATTACCCCTGCCTTTTCTAATTCTTTAATGGCCGTAATCTCATCATGCCCTCCCCACCCCACCCCATAGCTTATATTGTTTTATGTTTATTACTCTCTGGGAACAGGCGGCTATATAGGTTCCCGTTTTGCATGACCCGTGAGGACAAGTTTCACTACTTGGATTCACAACCGGAATTTACTAGTCATTGTAGTTAGATTCAAAAATCTGTGCCCAAAATACACTCAGAATGGGTGAAATATGCACTAGGAAACATCTAGGACGAAGCCTGTCAATCTGTAGGGGACAGACTAGTTTGTCAAACCTTGATAATTTGCACACACACCCACCCCCCCATAAGCACTGAAAGCCTTTATTTCTTCCTGAAATTTTGAGGGCTTTCCCTAGATAAGTATGCATTTAGCTCCAGTGTCTGTTAGAGCTAGTATAGTCTGGTTGTTAGTGCAAGACCAGTGAATGGTTAACTCAACATGGGGCCTCCGGTCACCTGCTGTTGCAGGCCCTAGAGGACAATGGTGCCTGACACCTCGTCTCTGGGGGTGGGAATAGCCAACCCTGAAATCCCTCCATCAGTGGAAGGGCACTTGGTGATGAATCGGGCTTTTTGAGCCTACCTCCAAAGGAGAACTTTCTCTTAGGCAATGCCTTCTATAAGCTTAGAAGACCTCATTGAATTGTTTCTTTACATTGTCTCTCCAGGTCTGAGATAATATTAGATCTTGCTGTAATTGTTTATGAGAGACCTTGATGGGCCCCTTTTCCACCATTTTATTGTGGCAGAACCTTTTGTTCTTCCCCATTTTTCCATCTGCCTATTTTCCTTAATGACAGATTCTTTCAGTTTCACTCCAGTCGGCCTCCACAGCGGTTGCAGCAATGACAGATGCTAAAGTCCCGCACATGACCCCAGGGCTGAATGTAAGATAGCGTCTTTCATCCCTGGGGAAACTAATTCTTCATCTGGGCCTCTAAAATGCTGGGCATAAATGGTGTACTTCATTCCCAGTTCACGTTCAATTTCTTGTAGTTCTTCCATAGAGGTTCAGGGCAATGGAGGGGAGGGAGCATCCCCTTCGTTAGTCTAGGTTATCTCAATGCTAACATTTATCCAGTCAATTAAATTAGCGAGTACCTGCAATTCTCACTCCTGCCTGCGGCACACAATCTCTGTATCTCTGTCCGAGACAGGCCGAGCAGCAACTGAGGCCATCTCTAACATTTCAAACCCATTTAACATAATACCATCCCCCCCAGTACCCCGTAGTTGTAACACTCAAGCTGCCAATCCTCCTCGGCCCTTTGCTTAAGCAACTCAATAGCTCCAATTCCAATTCAATGGGTTCCCCCCCCTTCACCCAAGAACAGTGGGCATTTCTCAGGCACAGCCCGTTTATCCACTCTCATTTTGTTTTCCATTCTTGCTGACTACTCCAGTTGTTAGAAGGTAGAGGAAAATCAGTAAGGCACTTTAGTATGGAAAAATGAAGCAAGCCACTCCATACCATTCACACCAAGTTTTGTTCAGGGTGAGTTATAGACAGGAGCCATCAGGCAGTGGGGAGATGGATGGACGATCCAGGTGGTACCGCACAGCTCTTCCCCACCCAGCCCAGCCCTCAACCCACAGCTTCTGTAGAGTGAGGAGCATGGTGGTGAGGCCACAGGGTAGTTATCAAAAATGGTGTCTGATCCATGTGCCCTACAGAAGAACATGATGACATCAGGGCTGGCAGCGCTCCTACGTCTTGCTAACCATGGGTTACAATCTATCTCTATGAATCTGACTCCTCTGGGTCCCTCAGATGTTAGTCAGCTCAGGCTGCCATAATAAAATAGGAGAGACTGTGTGGCTTAACCAACAGACGTTTATTTCCTCACAGTTCTGGAGGCTGGGAGTCTGAGATCAGGGTGCCAGGATGGTTGAGGTGACAGCTCTCTTCCTGGTTTGCAGATGGCCACCTTCTCACCTGTTCTCACATGGCAGGTAAGGCAGAAAGGAGAGGAAGAGAGAGAGAGCGAGTGAGAGAGAGAGAGAGAGGAAGACAGAGAAAGAGAAAACTCTCTGGTGTCTCATCTTATAAGAACACAAGTCCTTTTTTTTTTGAGTTTTTATTTAAATTCCAGTTAGTTAACATACAGTGTGATATTAGTTTTGGGTGATTCAGCATTTCTATACAAAACCCGGTGCTCGTGACCAGTTCACAAGGACACTAGTCTTATTGGATCAGAGATTTATTATGACCTCCTTTTAAAAAATTTTTTAATTTTTTATAAACATATAATGTATTATTAGCCCCAGGGGTACAGGTCTGTGAATCACCAGGTTTACACAGTTCACAGCACTCACCATAGCACATACCCTCCCCAATGTCCATAACTCCACCCCCCTCTCCCTACCCCCCTGCTCCCGTTTTTTGTGTTTTGTGTTTTGTGTTTGTGACATTGAGTTTGTTTTGTGACATTGAGTTTCTTATGGTTTGTTATGATCTCCTTTAACTGCAATTATTTTCATAAAGGTCTTATCACCAACCATTGGGAGTTGGGGCTTCAACATATGAATTGTAGAACATCATTCAGTCTGTAACGTCATATAAGAGGAAACAGACAATATTTGTCCTTTTATGCCTGGCTTATTTTGTGTAGTATGATGTCCTCAAGATTCATCCATGTTATAGCATGGATCAGAATTTCATTCCCTTTTAAGCTCAAATAACATCCCATTGGATGTATATACTACAGTTTGTCTATTCATCTGTTCATGAACATGTGGATTTGTACCATCTTTTGGCTATTGTGAATAATGGTAATAATGCTGTTATGAACATGGGCATCCAGGTATCTGTTTGAATCTCTGTTTTTAGTTCTTTTATGTATGTATCTGGAAATGGAATAATTGGATTAAATGGCAATTCTATGCTTAATCTTTTGAGGAATCATATGTCCTTTAGACTCCTGAGCAAGGACAGATGCCAACAGGTGCTATCAAGGCCACTTCATAACACCTCAACCCAGGGCTGACCCTGGCAGAATGACAAAGGGAGAATTTTATCATTTTTATCTCTAAAATATTTAGCATCTCTAATCCTTCCTCTATACTGCCCACTGAGTGTCCATTCAGCACCCAGATATGCCCATGATGGAACCTTCCCTGTTCCCTCCAAGGGAAGAGGAACAGGTTCAACAAAGAGAAATCAGATTTCTAGAGGTAACCAAGCCTGAGATCAGGTGTAAGATTTCAAAAATGCTAAAGGACAGCCAACAAATTCTGGGGACAGTTTTCCTCCTCTACCATGTCTCAAAATTGGAAACTCACAAGGAGTGTAATCCAATGATCACTTCTTGAACTTGCAAGCATATTGTGCAGAGATGTTCCTTATCAAACATGTCAACCTTCCCTTTATAACTTCTGAGTTTTATCTTTCTGAAAAAGGCTCTCTATCCTCAAGAATATACATTTTTTTCTATAAATTCACAATTTTGTGTAGGTGTGTATCTGTTTGTGTTTATTTACTCGCTCTGTCCATAGAAATGGTCTTAAAACAACAACATTACAGAACATTGAACATATCTAATGTCTACTTCTTGATTTCTAAATACCATTGCCCATTAAAAGGAATTGGAGAAATTAGGAATCCTCTGACTTACTCCAGACCCTGAGACAGGGAAAGTGGAAGGTAAGCATGAAACATCAACATCTTTCTCCCAAAAGAAGAAAGGGCTCAAAGACTAATAAGGTCATGTCAAAAAGGGCATAGAAGTTGGTTTGAAGGAGATTCTGTAAGGCAAATCTGAGACAATTTGAGACAGAAAGAAGGAAGAATGAATAATTAAGTTTATTGATTACAACTTACTGAACTTTAACAATCCATGAATCCATAAGGATAGTCACAAAAACAGATACAGAAAAGAGGGGGGAAAGAATTTTTCTTTACTGCATGCCAGTTAATAAATACAGGAAGAATGATAAAATAGAAAACCACCGTTCTGTATCTCCCAGCGTAATATCAATGGATACTAAAACCATCAGGTGGGGCACCTGGGTGGCTCAGTCAGTTACGCATCTGCCTTCAGCTCAGGTCATGATCCTGGGGTCCTGGGATGGAGCCCCACATTGGGTTCCCTGATCAGTAGGGAGCCTGCTTCTGCCTCTCCCTCTGCTGCTCTCCCTGCTTGTACTCTCTGTCTCTCTGTCAAATAAATAATTTTTTTAAAAAATCTTTAAAATAAAATAAAACCATCAGGTAAAAAAGTTGAGGTACAAGATTCACATGACTTCAAGGAATCATCCCATAGATGATACATGAATACAAAGGAAAAGTGTATCTTACAGTTTAGACGTGGCCACTATAATTCCTCTCCCTGTATTTAATTCTATCAGCCAGGTGACCTCCTTTGGCTAATGGACAATAGATCGTGTTATGGAAGCAGGAACATGAATAGTTTGTGAATTGGACTTACTTTCTTGCTCCTGGCAATATTTCCAGGAGAAATAGAAACAAGCTTGGGCTAGTTTAATGGAAGATGAGGGACTATGTGACTGCCTCTGGACATCCCAGTTATCCAAGCTATCCCAGACATACAAAGAAGCCTACCTGGGAATAGCCCAAGCCTGGCCCAGACCAGGAAGCCCCTTCAGGTACAGTTGCTGAACTGCAGAATTGTGAGCTAAGTAAAACTGGTTGTTGCTTGAAGGCCCTAAGTTTGGGGGTGTTTGCTATGCAACAAGGAATGACTGCTATATAAGCTGGTACCAGGAATGGCATGCTGTTATAACACAAATTTAAAATTTATGGACTTGGGCGCCTGGGTGGCTAAGTTGGTTAGGCGACTTCCTTCAGCTCAGGTCATGATCCTGGAGCCCCAGGATCAAGTCCAGCATCCGGTTCCGTGCTCAGCGGAGAGTCTCTTTCTCCCACTGACGCTCTCACCTCTCAGGCTCTTTCTCTCACTCTCTCTCAAGTAAATAAACAAAATCTTTTTTAAAAAAATTTATGGCCTTGAAACTGGGCAGTGGGTAGAGGCTAGAAATGTAGTGGAAAACTCTGAGGGGAGTTAAAAATGGCGAGCAAACTGTTAATGGAAGCTGAAGAAGCAGTGAGAAAACTGCTCTATAACAGCAAGAAAAATAGGGACCTGTGTCAGGCAGCAGCTCAGCAATCAGCCAGAGTGTCTCCTACACTAACTTGAAAGGTACGGAAAACAAGAAATGAGCTAAGTTTTGTCTAGAAGCACAAGTTAGAGAAAATATGGAAGAACTAGTACTTCCTGGTTTGTAAAGTGAAAACATCACTACATCTGACAAAGATTTGCAAGAAAGAATGAATGCCTTGAGTGTAAAGCATAAACCGAAAAGTATCACTTTAAAGACTTTTTGTTGGGGCACCTGGGTGGCTCAGTTGGTTAAGGCCTCTGCCTTCGGCTTGGGTCGTGGTCCCAGGGTCCTGGGATCGAGCCCCGCATCAGGCTCTCTGCTCAGCGGAGAGCCTGCTTCCTCCTCTCTGTTCTCTGCCTGCCTCTCCGCCTATTTGAGATTTCTGTCAAATAAAAATATAAAATCTTTAAAATAAAATAAAATAAAGACTCTTTGTTAAGACCTCAAGAAAATTGAAAATGATGTCTAGTACATCATCTCAGCTTGATAAAAGGAATTGTCAGGCTTTTTATGAATATAAGGTTGTGTCTTATTGTGCCCTTAATGTGTATAGCCTGAGTATATTTTCATACCTTGGCTATTCATAATTCCTTTTCATCTTTTATCACTTCAGAGAGGGGAGTGTCCCTTCAGGAAACAGAGAGGAGAGGTCCCTCTGGTTCTACATGACGGATCTATTCTAGAATGACCAGTTTTCTAAACCTTCTAAATGCTTCCTAATATACTGTCAGGGAAGTTTTGGAAACTCCACTACTGTGGGCCATCATGATCTCCAAAGATCAAGGAACCATTCTCACAGCGTGTTAGGCATCCTTGCCGGGAGGTCAAATCATCAGTCATGGGATACTCATCTGATGGAAACGCCCACATCGATAAACTCTCCCCATCAAGATTTATATTCCATTCCCTGCTCTGTCACACAATACTTTTCATACGCACTCCCAGACTCACTCTCCTGGTTCCTTCAAAGTCCTGCAGGTTTGGGGGTGGGGGAAATAATCCATTGTCTCTCGTTTCGGGGACGGTACTTCTCCGTTCAGTTCATTCAGAGGCTGAAACCTAGTTCTTTGTCTAGATGCAATGAGATTAAACACAGGCAGATTTGAGAAGGACATGAATCATCTTGCAATACATCTGCTTCGGATGAGAACTTTGCATGACCTACAAGCAGTAGGAGTCTACTCTTCTCCAGCAAGAGTTGAAAAGAGTTGCTTTGTGTCAAGAAGAGAGTTGTCCCTCTCAGAACCTTGATTCCCCTTCAGCCAGAGCAAAAGGTGACTGCTTCATAGGCTGTGGCTGCAAGTAGGACCCTGCAGTGGCCATCAGATCCCCTGTGGGGATTTCAGAGACACTGAAGGAGGAAGGAGGACTCTTCTTGTCTGCACCGCTCTAGACAATTCTCCACCCTTCTCCCTCCACTCACTGCCACTAAGGAATCGCTCACCCCAGTGGCCCAGGGGGAGTGCAGGGCACGCAAACCAGAGCTGCACACATGGCCCCTTCCCTTCCCAAGCTCCAAGACAGGCAGGGTGCTTGTCACCTGAGCCCTCTCCACCAGTGGTCTCACTCTTCCTCTGGGGCTCTGGTGGAGGTGGGCATCCTCTGCCAGGCCCAGCACATCATGTGAAGAATGAATTCAGTGCCCAGTTCTTACTGTCAAGGTTTGATGTGGAATCACAGCTGCAGTGATACATATTTTTATCAGCGCTTGGTTGGTTTTAAATAAAATGCACGCTATTTTATTATCTAGTTCCATATAAAATGTATTTACTCAAAAAAAAAACCACAGGTGTTTTAATGTTTCGACTGCAAATGTAGCCATCCCACGTCTCTGGATCCTCATTTTAGTCAAGGAGACTTCCTGGAGCTATGAATTTAGTTTCCAAGTAACTCTGACACACTATAGGTTTTGGACCTAATTTTTAATATAACGTCTAGCCGCCAGAGGGGAAAAAGAAGATACTATCGGCAGAACAACAAAAATAAAAAGGAAAGCAGAATTCTTACCAAAAACTATGCAGATAAGAAAATAATGGAGCAATGTTTAAAAATATTTCTTAAAAAATACAGATCTACAGAGAAAGACAAATGCCATATGGTTTCACTCATATGGAATTTAAGAAACAAAACAGATGAACATGGGGGCAGAGAATAGAGGCAAGTCAGAAAACAGACTCATAGCTACAGAGGACAAACTGAGGGTTGCTGGAGGGGAGGTGGGTGGGGGGATGGATTAAATGGGTGATGAGTATTACAGAAGGCACTTGTGATGAGCACTGGGTGTTGTATTTATGTATTTAAGTGATAAGTCACTAAATTCAACTAATATGAAACTAATGAAGCATATGAAACTAATATGACACTGTATATTTTAACTAACTTGAATTTAAATAAAATCTTGAAAAAAGAAAAAAATAACAGAATAGACCTAGAATTCTATAACTAGAAAAAATATCTTTCAATTTGAAGGTGAAATAAAGAATTCTCAAATAAGGAAAAGATATAATAATTGATCACCAGCAGATCTTCACTACAAGAAATGTTTAAAGCAATTATTTAGACTTAGAAAAATAATTCCATATGGCAATCTGAATATGAACAAAGGGATGAAGAGCATAGGATATGGCAAATATATATAAATGTATTTTATATTATATATAAATATAAAAGATTTTTCCCCCTTATTTTTAATCTCTTCAAAAGATAATTGAGTATTTAAGGAGAAACAATTGCAATGTATTTTGGGACTATAACAGGTAGAGGCAAATGACATGACAGCAATCATACAATAGATAAAGAAGAAATAAAATATGCTGTTGGAAATTCATCACTATATGTGAAGTGATATAATATTACCTGAAGGTAGATTGTGATAAGTGAAAGATGTATATTATGAACCTTAAAAAATAAAGAGAGCTATAACTTAATAAGCCAATAATGGAGATAAAATTGTATTATACAAAATACTCAAATAATCCAGAGAAAAGCAAGGAAAAAAGGAAAAGAAACAAAGAACAGGTGTGATTGATACTTAGAAGTGTAGAAAGATGGTGGATTGAAGCCCAGTTATATGAATAATTACTAATTATTGTCTATAATTGTCTAAACATTCTAGTTAAAAGGCAGAGATTTTCACGTTGGATCAAAAAGAAAATCAGGACCCAATAATATTCTGTTCACAAAAAACTGATATTAAATATAAAGGCACAGATAGGTTCAAGATAAAAGAGTAGATAAAAATATACCAAACAAAACTAATTGAAAGAAAGCTGGATGGCTATATTACCATCATACGAAATAGAAGAGAGAACAAGAAATGTTACCATGGGAAAAGTGACGCCTTTTTTTCTTCAGATTTTATTTCTTTTTTTGACAGAGAGAGACACAACAAGAGAGGGAACACAAGCAGGAGGAGTGGGAGAAGGAGAAGCAGGCTTCCCGCCGAGCAGGGAGCCGGATTCGGGGCTCGATCCTAGGAACCTGAGCTGAAGGCAGACACTTAACAACTGAGCCACCCAAGAGCCCCCAAAGTGGCACATTTTATAAGGATAAAAAGCTTAATTCATCAATAAAGCTAACTATCCTAAGTTTATATGCACTTGGGGCGCCTGGGTGGCTCAGGGGGTTAAAGCCTCTGCCTTCGGCTCAGGTCATGATCACAGAGTCCTGGGATCGAGCCCCGCATCGGGCTCTCTGCTCAGCGGGGACCCTGCTTCCTCCTCTCTCTCTGCCTGCCTCTCTGCCTGCTTGTGATCTCCGTCTGTCAAATAAATAAATAAAATCTTTTTTAAAAAGTTTATATGCACTTAATAATATAGTTTCAAAATACAGGAAGCAAAACCTGATGGCACTGAAAGGATAAGCGGGCAAATTCTCCAGGACAGTTGAGATTTCAACACTCCTTTCTAAGCAGTTGTAAACAAATAAGTAAAAAATCAATAAGGATATTGAAAACCTGAACAACAGTGTCAACCAAATGCCCTAATGGACATAACACTCCACCACAAAACATCAGAATTCTCATTCACGTCCACATGAAAAATAGAGCAAAACCATGTTCTATTTCAAGTTTCAATAAACATGAAAGAAGTCAAAATATATTTTCTGATCACAATAGAATTATGAATTAGAATTATGGAATTAGAAATTAGTAACAGAAAGATATCTGAAAAATCCCTCAAATATTTGGGAATTAAATAATAGGCTTTCTACATTACCATTGGATCAAAGCAAAGAATGACAAAATATTACAGATTCATGAGTTAAAATGAAAACACAATCTATCAAAACTTGTGGGATATGAGTAAAATAAGACTTATAAGAACTTTTTTTTTTTTTAAGATTTTATTTATTTATTTGAGAGAGAGGCAGTGGGAGAGCATGAGCGAGGAGAAGGTCAGAGGGAGAAGCAGACTCCCCGTGGAGCTGGGAGCCCGATGCGGGACTCGATCCCGGATCTCCGGGATCATGACCTGAGCCGAAGGCAGTCGTCCAACCAACTGAGCCACCCAGGCATCCCAAGACTTATAAGAACTGTATACCATCAAAAACTTATACCAGAAAAGAAGAAATCTCTTACATCAGTAGTCTAAATTCCCATGTTAAGAAACTAGAAAAAGCATAGTTAGAGTAAACCCAAAGTAAGCAAAAAGAAGGAAATAAAGATAAATAATAAATAAAGGAAATAAAGGTAACAGTGAAAATCAATATAAATCAATACATATAAAATAGAAAACCAGGAAAAAACAATAAAATAAAAAGCTGGGTTTTGGGGCAACTGGGTGGCCCAGCCGTTGGGCCTCTGCCTTTAGCTCGGGTCATGATCCCAGGGTGCTGGGATCAAGCCCTTCGTTGGGCTCCCTGCTCCGTGGGGAGCCTGCTTCTCCCTCTCCCAACTCCCCCTGCTTGTGTTCCCTCTCTATCTGTGTCCCGCTCTGTCAAGTAAATAAATACAACCTTAAAAAAAAGCTGACTTTTTTACAATCAATAATAATTGATAAACATCTAGCTGGAATTATCGAGTAACAAAGAAAAAGCAAAAAAAATGTTTACTACAGGAATGAAAGTGGAGACATTTCTAAAGAATTTACAAGTATCTCAAGAATAATGGGATATATAAACAAATTTTTACCAATAATTCGATAATTGGGGCACCTGGGTGGCTCAGTGGATTAAGCCACTGCCTTCGGCTCGGGTCATGATCTCAGGGTCCTGGGATCGAGTCCCGCATCAGGCTCTCTGCTCAGCAGGGAGACTGCTTCCCACTCTCTCTCTTTGCCTGCCTCTCTGCCTGCTTGTGATCTCTGTCTGTCAAATAAATAAAATATTTTTTAAAAAATTGACAACTTAAGTAAAATAAAGCACTTCACTGAAAGATACAGATAACCAAGTCTTATTCAAGAGGAAATACATAACATGAATCGCCCTAGATCTAATGAAAAAATTGAGTGCATGGCTAAAAAATTTCCCACAGAGAAAATTCCAGGCCTAGAAAAGTGACATTGCCCCAATCCTTCTCCTTCTGATTTTGTTTTCAAAAGTTTGAGGCTGGAAAGAGTTGGAAAGCATGGATAAGCCTTATGACTGGAAACATGAAGGGAGAATGACATCCTAATCCAAGAATGGTATTTTCCCTGGCTCAGCAAATGAGAGCAAAGGGACCATGCTTCCCAGAGCGGAGGGATCTGGGCCCCAGTTCCTGACAGCAGGGAAGAGAGGCAGCAAACTCTGAGAGACACGGAGCCATAGGCTACGGCATAGCAGATGCGAGCCAAGTTGGCCTGAGCCAAGTCTTGATTACAAGTAAGGCACAAAATCTTCAGAGACACGAAGGCTGAAAAGCCCAGGTGGGGTTGGACAGTGGACCTCCCAGTCCACTGTGTGGACCAGTGACTTGAGGACCAGTCAGACTCTACCCAAAGCTTTTACAGTTCCTAACAAGCCCCAGGAACCTTGATAAAAGCCTAAAAATGGCTGTGATAGATTTCCCACCAGTCTAGCAAGAATGGATCTCAAACAAAAAACAGAGTTGTTAAATTATGCACTCTCAAGTGAAAGATATGAAAGATATGCCCACGACAGAAATCCACCCCTCGAAAATAGGAAATGACAAAACAGTATCAAAAGGAAAGCATCAGGATGAAGAAAAAATTTACACTGTATTTTATAAGCTTGAGGACAAGCACTACCTCAAAGATAGGAAGAAAAAAAAAAAAAAAAAAAAAGACCTGGCATGAATTCCCCCAAAGAAGCAGAAAAAGAGCAGGGAACTCATTGTGTACATAGATGGAAACAGAAAGAAACTACCAAATGGAGAAATGTACTGCTTTCATAGAGCAGCCCAGGGGCCAGCTGAGGACACCCGCTCTGTTGTCCGGGTTCTGCTCAAGTTCTCACTCTGGGGCACAACTTTGCTTAATATCAGAGATACCTGCAAATTCTGGATAGCATGTGGTTTATGGCCATCTCCCCAGCAGCTCGCCTTCCAGGACTCTTCTCCTCTCTCGCCATATACTGTATCATGGAAGCTTTTTTTGACTTAGCGAAAAGCTACTTAGTACAGCGAGAAATTAGGATACTTCTTTAGAGGAAAACGAGAAGAGCCAAATAGCATTCTTTTCCCTCTGACTCACTAACCAAAAAATATTTATTCTTCAAAAGAAAATAATTTACTCTCTTCCATTCTTCCTGTCAGGGGACCAGCCATGAGTCAACATCTCCCAACCGCTGATCACAGCCTTAGGAAAAAAAGACCTCCTGCACTGTTGAGGCCCACACCACCGCCTGCCAGCGCGGCCCCATCGCGCCTCCGGCATTCACCGACGCCCTGTCCCTTGCACCCCAGCACCCTTGCACCCCAGTTTCTCCGGAGTGTTTGATGCAAACGCCCCTTCTCCCGCGAGCTAGCCTCCTGCTCCTCCCACCTCTTTTGTAGTTGCTGTCCTGTTTTGTATGGTAAGAGTGCTGAGTCAGCAGCAACTTCAAGGCCGTCATGACCCCCGTGTATCAAAGTCTCATCATTTCCCTAAAACATCCACAGGTGCCACCTCCTCGGAAGTGTGAGGCTGCTTGCGTAGAACAGTCTTTCGCTGACGGAGTGTACACACGTCCCATCTATGGTCTTCGACCTGAGCCGCGTGCCCAGCACTGCTCAGCGATCCTACTTCGGGCTCCTACTCCGCCGTGCCCCTCTGTCTCACCACCCGGCCGCGGTCTAACCGGAACTTAGCTCTCCTGCATGCAGAAGGTGGGGTCTCTGGGCATGAGCTCCAGCTCTCCATTCCCCTGCCCCTCAGAATGGCTTGCATCTGCCCCCACACACGTCTTCTTTGTCCCCACACACGTCTTCTTTGTCCCCGCCCTTCCCTAGAGACTGGGCCAAAAGAAGACAAGGTCACAGGTTCCAGGGCTTAGAAAGTGGACATTTTTGGAGGGTCATCATTCTGCCTACCACACATGACACCTTTTGAACCTTCAAGAACTGACTCTTTGCCATCATCCTTTACAAGTGTGAGCGTGGAGCACAGCGGGGCTGGCACACTAGTGTGGACTGCAGTGTTAGCGATCCCGAGTTGAATGCACATATGGCTAAAGCCAAGAGGACTTGTTCTGTCTACTCAAGCTACTATTCCAGGTGTAAAATCAAAACTCTGCCCACTGTTAGAAACACAGAGAAGCCTTCAACTGTGTGAAGAGAAAGGGAAGGACTTAGCTATTTTTTTAAAGATTATTTATTTATTTATTTGACAGAGAGAGAAATCACAAGTAGGCAGAGCAGCAGGCAGAGAGAGTGGGGGAAGAAGACTCCCTGCTGAGCTGGGAGCCTGATGTGGGGCTCAATCCCAGGACTCTGGGATCATGACCTGAGCCGAAGGCAGAGGCTCAACCCACTGAGCCAGCCAGGCGCCCCGGACTTAGCTGTTTTTAAAAGCTGTTTAATTTGTTACATTTGTCCATTTTAACTGAATTCTGAGCTTTTCTTCAGCCTTGTGTAGAGAAAGGCAGAGACTCCAAAGAGCGACTGGTTCCCATTGAAGCTTTTTGGTTTCCCCAGTGTCCATCCAAACCATGAGGACAAAGTCATTCTGAAAGAAACTTTTATTCTCCTAGTTAATATCCGTGAATGGGTAACTTTGCCAATTAGCATAATTTCAGTTACGTTTGGTCATCTGAACAACTTGAATGTATTCCTACGAAGTAGCATGCCCCGGAAGAGGCAGAGCGTACACAATGGCCGTAAAATTAGACCTAGGGAGGGTCACTCTTTGATTATGACATGATTGATCCCTTTTGTTAGGTGAACAAATTGGCTTTGAGCTCACCCAAAGATGTTGCCAAGAAAATTTTGAACAAAAAAGAGATTCAAACAACTTCATAAAAAGAAAGTTCTTGTAAGTGTTTTTCCAACCTCATTGGCAGCCTCGACTGAATAAGGAATTTTTTTCCCCATCATTTTGGGCATCATTACCAAATAACACAAGTACGAATTCTGCCAATCTCCTTAGATGGCTTCTTTTAACTAAAATTTGTTGAACAAAAATCACTTACATCACTTTTGTTAGGAACTATCAAAAGAGTAAATTATATGTAATCACCTCTCAAGCTATGAATACACGTGAATTAGAAATCTTGGTGCAAGTTTACATCAAAACTAAAACATTCTCATTAATGTAGATTCTCATAAATTTTTCTTAAGCTATGTGAAATTGAGCTGAATATCCTTATTTCCTAACTGATCTTAAATACTTTTCTTCTTCTCTCGGAGAACATTTTGGCAAATTAATTAGATACACTACTGTTTATATTACATAGCTTACTTCTTTATTTCCATTTATGACAGTAATACTCGCTTTCCACATGCGGTAATAATATAAAATTTCCTTTAAAATACATTTATCTTGGGGCGCCTGGGTAGTTCAGTGGGTTAAAGCCTCTGCCTTTGGCTCAGGTCATGATCCCAGGGTCCTGGGATTGAGCCCCACATTGGGCTCTGCTCAGCAGGGAGCCTGCTTCCCTTCCTCTCTCTCTCTCTGCCTGCCTCTCTGCCTACTTGTGATCTCTGCCTGTCAAATAAATAAATAAAATCTTTTAAAAAATAAAATAAAATACATTTATCTTAGCAAAAACTTATCAAACTAAATAAAATAGTCTGCATTGGAATTTGGGAAATGTGTAACAAAATCAAAAGTATTTTCCTAAGCATCTGGCAAAGAGTAAATACATGGTGAAAGATAGCAACTACTTTAAAAACATTTTTACTTATTTTTTAATTAAATCATTGTGAAATTTTTCATTTGTATTATTTAATTTACAATTTCAAATTTATTCAGCAGATAGATATTGCCCATGACATGCCAGGCCCTGGGAATTCAAAGATAAAAATGGAAGAAATCGCTCTTGCTTTCAAGGGGCTACCATCTCAGTGAAGAGAGCTGCTAGACAACCAGTAACAACATAATGTTTTATTTCTTTCCTTTTTTAAAGATTATATTTATTTATTTGACAGAGAGAGAATGTGCCCAAGTTGGGGGGAGGGCAGAGTGAGAGGGAGAAGCAGGTTCCACGCTGAGCCAGAGAGCCTGATGCGGGACTCAATCCCAGGACCCCAGGGTCATTAACTGAGCTGAAGGCAGACACTTAACTGACTGAGCCACCCAAACATCCCCAAAATGTTTTATTTCTTATGAAGCTAGGTACAAGGTGCTGTATGAGCACAGGGGAAGGCTACCTAGGTCTGCCGGCAGGATCAGGGAAGTCTTTACAGAGGAAAGCAATTGAGCAGAAGTATGAAGGGCAAGTAAAGGGAGCCACAGGCAGCTCCATACTCCAGAGGATGAAGTTTAGGGAAGGTAACAGAGGGAGATGAGGCATAACAGGAGGGCAGGGGCAACCCTGATGGTCTTCGTGAGTCAAGGGCAAAACTTTTCATTGTATCATGTGGCTGGTGAGCAGGGAGCTGCTGAACAACTTTGACAGGGGAAGTAGAATAATCACATCTGTGTGTTAGGAAAATCACACAGGCAGGAGCCATGTGGACAAGCCGCCAGAGGGGACAAGGCTGGAGGGGGGAAGAGTGGCAGGTAGTTGTGCGACAGCCCTAAGAGAGCTGAGGCCGACCACACTCAGCAGAGGCCCCGGAGAGGATGGGCAGATGGGAGCCGGGGCCATGTGCAAGTGACCGCTGAACTTGTGAAGGATGGGATGCAGAGGGGGAGGGGAGCTCTCCAGCTCTCCCCTCAGCCTACCAGACTTGAGAGAATCCCACAGTCCGTTCCATTTTCTCTTAGTCAAACCAGAACAGCAAGCTTTGCAGCCACACTCTGACACTGTCATGCAAAATAACAGGAACCATTTCACTTCCAAATCAAGCAACTGTTGATTGCCTTGTCTTTGGAAATCAGTATTCCATTCACAATACTGCAAATGACTGCTAATGAATATGACTTGAACAGATGTTAAAATAATGTTTTGAGTAAGTAGGATGCTCTGTGAACAAGGTTAGAATCTCCCCATTACAATTTTCCAACACCGCACACCTGGCATCTTTGCTAATTGAAACTGTTAGATATCATTCACCATAAATCCTGCTTATATGGCTAATGTAGCATGAAATTATGCCAACTGAAGCAAAACATAATGCATAATAAACATTGGCAAAACCAGTGACTATGTTAGCAGCTCTGCATACAGAGTACAAAATCAGGTTTTCTTCTTGGAACATGTGGCCAATTCTTTTTTTTTTTTTTAAGTGGGATGTATAAAACAAAATAAGGAATGTTTATTAAATTTGCATTGTAAAGTAAAAATTCATTGGTGATGAAAAAGTGAATAAGGATCACAAAAAGGATCCTACTCGAGGTTTTCTTTGATTTCTGAAAGGTGGTTTTTGACAACACGGTTCCTTAAGAGTGTGTGTAGATCTTCATCAAATACTTAAGACAGACCTGGCTCTTCAGGGCCAATCACCAAAGACATTAAATTCTCCCATCTTCTGCAGTGTCTCTCCATTTCTTTGCCCTCACTTAAGAGTTAGGTAACTGGGTGATGGGCATTAAGGAAGGCACTTGATGGGAATAGCACTGGGTGTTGTATGCAAGTGATGAACCACTAAATTCTACCTCTGAAACTAATAATACACTGTAAGTTAATAAATTGAATTTAAATTTAAATAAAGAGTTAGGGAATTCTTTTTTTTTTTTTTTAAGATTTTATTTATTTATTTGACAGACAGAGATTACAAGTAGGCAAGAGAGGCAGGCAGGGAGAGAGAGGAAGAAGCAGGCTCTCCGCAGAGCAGAGAGCCCGATGTGGGGCTCGATTCCAGGACCCTGGGAGTATGACCTGAGCCGAAAGCAGAGGCTTTAACCCACTGAGCCACCCAGGCGCCCCAGAGTTAGGGAATTCTTAATAACAACAACTAACATTTATTGAGTGCTTCTTAGAAGCCAGATATGCTGTAAAATCTTTACATATATAACCTCGATTAATTCTCTTGACAATCCTATAAAGCAAATACTATTATTCCTCACATTTTTAATCTGAGGAAACCAATGCACAGAGAGGTTTTCTAGTTTGCTGAAAGTCAGACGGCTGGGAAGTGCTGGAGTCAGAATTCAGAGCTCAAGACTCCTAACTGCTTTGCTCTGCTGTCTCTAACTACTCTGGAGGAGATACTGGGTGACCTCAAGTCTGGAGTCATATCTTAGGTACCTCAAGGAATCTCCTGCCTGAGAAACAGAAACCTACCACCCTCTTTTAATCTATGAAATACATTGAGGTAATAAAAAAGTAAGACTTCATTTACAATGATCCTCCCCTGCCCACTAAAATAAGGCTCAAAATACTTGGGCACTCATTTAACTTGGAGACCAAGAGAGCTAATAAATGAAAACCATAAACCAAGGTGGGGACTAGTTTAACGGAGTCCCTCATCTTTAAAATATATAGAAATATTTTATATTCTTGGTTTTTTTTCTGGATATACATCATCACAAGTTTATAAAGTTCTAGAAAGTATCTTCTGAGAACTTTACTTAAGAGGGATATTACAAACAGAAAATTACTTTAAAATCATGAGAAAAACTAAGCAAGACTCTCCATAAATTAACTTCAACAACTATATGAACTTAATGAATTACAAACGAGCAATAGCACAGCAGAGGGGAAAAGGAACCTCTGTGTAACACATGCTGTGGGAATAAGTCTACAGCTGGATCCCAGGTGAACAAAACAGAGCTGACTTCCCAAACTACAGACTATTACAAGTGGGTTAAAAAATTAAAATGTACCAAATCTCTGAAGCACCAGCTCAAGCCAGCTGGGAAAGAGCAGTAAACTTATGAATGAAGAAATGAAAGTTATTATCAGTTCTAAGATGTTTGGATATTTTTAAAATTTATGATTGCATAACGGAACATAATTTGTACATGTCAAGAGAAACAAGTCAAGAAATTACATTTGTGGGGCGCCTGGGTGGCTCAGTGGGTTTAGCTTCTGCCTCCAGCTGGGGTCATGATCTCAGGGTCCTGGGATCAGGCCCGCATTGGGCCGTCTGCTCAGTGGGAAGCCTGCTTCTCCGTCTCTCTCTGCCTACTTGTGATCTCTGTCTGTCAAATGAATAAATAGAATCTTTTAAAAAAATTACATTTGTGCAAAGACAAGTGACAAATGCTGTCTGTTAAAAACATTATAATAGGAGCACCATGGTGGCTCAGTGGGTTAAGCCTCTGCCTTCAGCTTGGGTCATGATCTTAGGGTCCTCGGATTGAGGCCCACATCAGTCTCTCTGCTCAGCAGGGAGCCTGCTTCCCCCTCTCTCTCTGCCTACTTGTGATCTCTCTCAAATAAATAAAAAGTCTTTAAAAACATCATAATAAAAGAACCAGAGTATTTATTAAATGCCCAGATTTCTCATTCTGGGAATGATTCAAAGTAGATAAATTCCAAGTTTCCATGGGAGTATGGGCGCCTGGGCAGCCCAGTCATTAAGCATGGCAGTCTTCGTTTTGGCTCAGGTTGTGATCTTAGGATCATGGCCTCCAGCCAGAACTTGGGCTCTGCGCTCAGAGTATAGAGTCTGCTTGAGGCTCTCTCTCCCTCTGTCACGTATTCTCTCCCTCTAAAATAAATACATAAATCTTAAAAAATAAAAATTTTTTAAAAAGTTTACATGGGAGGAAACAAAGATAAAACCCATCTAAGTACTTAACTTCAATAACAATCAAAAGAAAGTGTTTAAAATAAATGAAGGTACTGTTACCATACGTGATAATTGAGAACTTCTTTTTTTTTTTTTTTTTTATTCATTTACCAGAGAGAGAGAGAGAAAGCACGTAGGAGTCCGATAAGGGGACTTGATCCCAGGACCCTGGGATCATGACCTGAGCAGCAGGCAGATGCTTAACCACTGAGCCATCCAGACATCTAAAAACTACTTAATTATCTTCGTAACCCTAGCCCTGCTGCAAGGAAAAAAGTACTAGGTAAAACACAAAAACGGAGAAATATGCAAAGATTTCTAAGTGTTTTTTTCAGAGTAGTGCTGGGCTTGCAATTTTTATTGACTTCGTATTGACTGAGCTATTTTCCATCTCCACAGGGGCAGATTCACTTGTGAATTTCTGTTTGGTAAGGGGTGCAAATAATTTCTGTCCAGTGTCAAAAACAATGCCTGATGTTACAGTTTATGACTTTACAGGATACTAAGCTGCTTAATTCCCCAGCTCCTCAAATGCTCCTTGAGACAATTTTCATATCTTATTGGTTCTTTCATCCATTCGTTGGTTCAATAACACTTGGGCATGTGCTTATTTTGTATTTGCAGGAGAGTCAAGATTTTACCTTCTTGAAAATTTACTTTAGCACTTTCAGAGGTGATCGACAGAAACATCCTCATGGACTTCCCGGATAGACCCCATTAAACCGTCTTGCTTGAGACCTGCCCCTATGGGTTGCTCGAGCCCAGATACGCCTTTTCTTGGCTTCTAGAGTGATTCTCAAGCAGGGATAAAACTGATTCTGGTGGGCCTTTCTTTCTTTCTTTCTTTATTTCCTTCTGATTTTCTGCTTTTGTTTTTGTTTCTGGCTCATGTAAGACCAGTCAATGATTCCCCACTAATGGCAGCAATGGCTAGAAACTTGCTGATATGGTCTAATGATTTGGGTTGTCTCTGAGCTTGAGTAACAGACATGTATTCACTATTGGCTGACAGATGACAGCCTTTTGGTTTGCCTTTTGTCTGTCTGGTGACTATTTATTTGTTTGTTTGGTGAGCTCAAGTCAATCAACCAAATATTTGATATCTATTGTGAGGGAGCTCTTTGAGATTAGAACAATTGAGGTGTTTTTTTTTTTTAATATATAATGTATTATTTGCCCTAGGGGTACAGGTCTATGAATCGTCAGGCTTACACACTTCACAGCACTCACCATAGCACATACCCTCCCCAGTGTCCATCACCCAGCCACCCTATCGCTAACCCCCACACCCCCAGCAACCCTCAGTTTGTTTCCTGAGATTAAGAGTCTCTTACGGTTTGTCTCCCTCCCGTCCCACCTTGTTTCATTTTTTCCTTCCCTACCCCCTATGACCCCCTGCCCTGCCTCTCAAATGGCTCATATCAGAGAGATCATATGATAATAGGACAATTGAGTTTTTGATTTCTGTGTTTGTTTTTGATCCGTTGCTTCAGTCATAGGACTGAAGCTTTACACTATGTGTTTATGCATCTGGGTGTCAACAGTTTAGAACAGCCTTTACCTCTACTTGTGCAAGTGTGAAATATTTCCCTACCTCCAGCAGTTCTTAACAATTACTGCTCTTAAGTTAAAGGAGCTCTGTTCTGATTGTTTATAGAGATAAATAAGTACTTAAAGAAATAAAATAGTGTCAAAATTTATATAAAATAAACTGTACCTTAAGTACTTTAAACATGCTAAACTTTTAGGGAAAAAAATCATTCTTACAGAAACTACTAACTCAGAAATACTTTAAAAAATCCAAGCTTAAATAATTAAGGTGAATCTTCGAACAAATAAGACTGGTTTGACAATTTTGGTTTGGGAAAGAAAAGAAACAGGTTTACATTTTTCTCAGATTTATCAGTACTAGATAATATATAAGCATACATTTGAATTTTTATAAGACTTAAATTTATTTTCTCATAAGAAGAGTAGTTGACTTGAACTTCATAAATTTCTTAGATAGGTTATCTACCAAATAAGCTAACATTATTACTCCTATATAATATTTAAGACTATTAAAGTCCATATTTGTGTTCAACTAAATTGAATCATAATTTCAACTAATGTTTTATAACAGTAATTATGTTTTATAGTAGGTCAGTTTAAATATAATTTCCAAAATCTTTAGGAAACTTAAACAGTTGGATTAATAGTACATCTATTTATTTTCATTTTTTTATTAAAAGATTTTATTTATTTCAGACAGAGAGAGTGAGAGAGAGCACAAGCAGGGGAGGGGAAGGAGGAGCAGAAGGAGAAGCAGACTCCCTACTGAGCAGGGAGCTCACCGCAACCCAGGACTCTGGGATCATGACCTAAGCGGAAGGCAGACACTTAACCAACTGAGCCACCCAGTGCCCTGATAGTACACTGATTTAATTAATGCTCTTTTTTCTAAATTTTAAATTTTTAAATTTTTTTATAAACATATAATGTATTTTTATACCCAGGGGTACATATCTGTGAATCGCCAGGTTTACACACTTCACAGCACTAACCATAGCACATACCCTCCCCAATGTCCATTACCCC
>PISX010000863.1:0-46822 GCA_004024625.1 Mellivora capensis
GGTCATGATCCCAGGACGCTGGGATCATGACTTGAGCCGAAGGCAGCCGCTTAACCAACTGAGCCACCCAAGCGTCCCAAAGTCTTTTTTTTTTTTTAAGATTTTATTTATTTATTTGACAGAGAGAGATCACAAGTAGGCAGAGAGTCAGGCAGAGAGAGAGGAGGAAGCAGGCTCCCCGCCGAGCAGAGAGCCCGATGCGGGGCTCAATCCCAGGACCCTGGGTTCATGACCTGAGCCGAAGGCAGAGGCTTAACCCACTGAGCCACCCAGGAACCCCAGATACACACTCTAACTCTTACAGTCACTTCTGGAAAGTAGGAAATTACATATCCACACTTCACAAGTGGCTTGCTCTCTCTCTTTCTCTTCACAAGAGAATAACTTTCTCTCTGGAGATTATAACAAGGTTGAGAAAATGAGACACTGAGAGAAAGGAAGTCTCCCCACACACCATGAAAGGCAAGAGTCTCCAGGTAGGCAGGAGTGGACTGAGCCAACTTCATCAGCTCCTTCACTGAAATGTGACCCCAGTAGCTATTGTCTGGGTGATGCTCAAAGAAAGATTCTTGGAGCCGGTCCTGGTGCAGAGCCTAAATTTTTATCCCAAGACAAAGAGCATTAATTTGATGGTTATATGTGGGGGGAAAGAGGCAGAAATGCCAGCACCTGCTTCAATCTTTTAGAAAGTAAGAAAGGGGGCACCTGGATTTGAACCAGGGACCTCTTGATCTGCAGTCAAATGCTCTACCCCTGAGCTATACCCCCACCTGTTGATGGCTTCTCATTATCACCTTTTCACCCATGCACTGCACTCAGGATCTCTGTGTCCATACTTTGCTGGGTTTTTTCTGTGTGTCCCAAGAGATGGCAAGTCTCCTCCACTGTTGTCCACTTTCCTCTCTTGCCCTCTCAGCCTTAACTAGTCCTCCTCTCTCCTGCTCTCTTCCTCAGGCTTAGCAATGACTCAGCCTTTACACCCGGAAAGATCATTTCGAGTCTATAGCCGTTTCTCTCCCTAGGCTGGCACCTAGTTATTGGGAAAAGAGTGGTTGTTTCTGGGTCCTAAGGGAAAACTCACGCTCAGTGCAGGGACAGCCTCCTGCATTCTCCAAGCCTCGGGAGGGAGCTCCTTGTTTCCTTCCTTCATTCACTCAACAAACACTCTTGGAGCCCGACTGTCATCCATGTTGAAGACACAGACTACTAAAGCATTATCCCTTTTCCCCAAAGAGTCTTAGTCCAAGCAGGAGACAAACTTACGAACCGAAGTATTTCCACCGAGTGGCGAAAGTCCAAGCAGAGAGCTATGAGAACAGGGAGTAAGAGGCCAGGCAGCTAGGAAGTCAGGGGGGCTTTCTGGAGGAGACGGCAAGGACGACCCTGCTAAATTGCAGGAGCTGGGGAGGGCAAGGAGGACTGAGACCACGGGAGGAATAAAAACAACAAAAAAAAATGTTTTTAAAAAGTGTGTCTCGAGATCAGTGAGACTAAGATCAAAAGGGAAGGTGTGCTCATCACGCCACGAAACATTTCAGAAGTCTGGATTCCTGCCAATGCAATGAGGGTGCTCCCAGACATTGTTGCTGGGGAAAGCCTGTGACACTGGCATGACTAGCTGTGACCTCAAGGAACCCTCACAACCACCCTCCCTGCTGTCCAATCCTAGAGATGAGGACAGAAGAGAATCCAGGCACAGAGGCTTCAGAATGACCTGCCTCCTTCTTGTCTACCACTTCACCGCCAAAAGGGACTTTAGCAAGGGGGCACCCAGATTTGAACTGGGGACCTCTTGATCTGCAGTCAAATGCTCTACCCCTGAGCTATACCCCCAGGCCTGCCCTTGAACCTTAATTGCACCTCTTGAACTGTGCAGTTGCCTTGTTCCTGGGCTGCTACAGGCAAGTTCCTGGAGGCAGGCAGCCTGCCCCGTGACAGCCCCGCTCCCCCTGCCATCACTCACGCATTCGTCCACATACAAACGCCTACTAACCAGCTTCCCCGTGCCAGGCTCATCCTTCCTCCTCCTTCCAGTTCCTCTTCCTCCCTCTCTGGCTCACTTACCTCTGCCCCACCCCCCCAGCTCCCGCTGCTCTTTGCTCTTTGCTGTGGTGGGCGGGCAGTCACGGGCTTGCACGGATGCAGGAGCAGCTCTGGGACAAGGACCCGGTCCTGACACCACACCCTGAGGCACAGAGGACCTCCTTTTACCCTGCCCACCCTACGCTCGGCCACTTAACCTGCTAAATACTAGGCGGGAATCAGGTGGGCCAGTGCCAGATTCCTGCTCAAGGAGAAGTCCGATTGAGGAGGGGCGGGACCCTGGGACAGCTTGCTTGCGGCCGGCCCCGGGGCACGGAGGACGGTGGCTTCCGAGACGCCACAGCAGAGGCAGGCAGCTCTGGGTGAGACTTGTTGGAGCAGCTGCGCTTGCAAACAGGCCGGAGGGGCTGAAGCCACCAAGGGTGTGTGCCCTGGGGTCGGCAGGGCAGGGACGCAGGGGAGAGAAGCATCTTGTTGGGCTTGGCCCCTCGGGAGATGGCCAGAAAGGGAGACCCAGAGAGAAGACTGTAGGGGGACAGTGTGTGGGACAGGCAGAACTGCTGGGCCCCGGCACGGGAAGGGACTGTTCTCCGACACCGTTCTCGCTACCTGTGGTCACTAAGAAAGAAACCATAAGTGAAAATAGCCAAAACGTTAAATTTCTCAGGAAAGCAAGAAATGTGGGCTCTAGGCAACTCAGGACTGTGCTGTTGTCACCGTGATGCTGGCAGAACGGGTCACAGCAGCGGGGACAAAGGACAGGATGCGAGGCTCCCTGACCCGTTTGTTACAGTGTTCAAAGGGCGCCGCTCCTGCTGTGTCGTGTTGGGGGAAGAGCGGGCAACTTCGACACTGTCGTACTGAAAACCAGAAATATTGGGGCTTTTACATAGAAAATTTCATGAAGTTTTTACTGACACGTCATATTTCTGGCCATCAAAGAAAATTGGTTTCCTTCTAAGATGGAGAGCCGGTGGCGTGACTTCGAGGGGGGCAAACATTTCTTAAATGTGACACCAAAAACTCACTTGATAAACCGGACTGTAATTAAGAACCCATGCTCTTTGAATTAATTTTAATTAAATTAAAAACCCATGCTCTTTAAAAGACACCGTTAGGGGCGCCTGGGTGGCTCAGTGGGTTAAGCCTCTGCCTTCGGCTCAGGTCATGATCTCAGGGTCCTGGGATGGAGCCCCGCATCGGGCTCTCTGCTTAGCGGGGAGCCTGCTTCCTCCTCTCTCTGCCTGCCTCTCTGCCTACTTGTGATCTCTGTCTTTCAAATAAATAAATAAGTAATAAAATAAAAAATGAAAGACACTGTTAAGACAATGAAAAGGCAAGTGACGGAGAGGAAGTATTTGCAAGCTGCGTATCTGATACAGGACTGGCACCCACAGACAGAAAGAGCCTTCAAAACTCAATCTTGGGGCGCCTGGGTGGCTCAGTGGGTTAAAGCCTCTGCCTTCGGCTCAGGTCATGATCCCAGGGTCCTGGGATCGAGCCCCACATTGAGCTCTCTGCTCAGCAGGGAGCCTGCTTCCTCCTCTCTCTCTGCCTGCCTCTCTGCCTACTTACTTGTGATCTCTGTCTGTCAAATAAATAAATAAAATCTTTAAAAGAAAACATATAATGTCAATAAGCCCATAAAAATAACCTCAACATCGGTAGAGATGAGGGAAATAAACATTAAAACCACAATGAGAGACCACCTTGTGCTAGAATGTAAACCAGAAAGACTGCCCGTGACCAGTGTTGGCGAGGATGGGAGGCAGCTGGAACATTCATTCGCTGCGAGGCCGGCGTGAAACGGTGTGGCCACCCTGGAGAACAGTTCAGCAGGTCCTTAAAAGGTGAGGCGTCTTGCATAGGACCCAGACACTACTCCCAGGGATTTTCCTGAGCGGAATGAAGGCACACAGCCGGGCACCGGTGCACAAGTGTCCACAGCAACTTTATTTCAAAAGCCAAAAGCTGAAAACAACTCAAACGTTTGCCAACAGGTGGAAAGGCCAACGACAGAGTAATTCTCATGGACAAAAACGAAGGAACTATTAATACATGGAAATGTAGGGATCGATCTCAAATAATTATCTCGAGTAAAAGAAGCCAGACCCAAACCAAACAAACAAGCAAAAAAAGGAGGGGTGGAGTACATATGCTCTGATTCCATTTATAGAAAATTCTAGAAAATGAAACCTGGTCTGTGAACACAGAAAGCAGGTCCGAGGTTGCCTGGAGCTCTGGCAGGATTTTGAAGGACTAGAGGCCGAGGGGTGGGCGATTCTGGCTCAGACACACAGTGTGTTTCATCCCTGTCCCACCTTCCGCTCCCTTCCCAAAGCTCTGCGGTCCCCGCCCCCGTGAGCAGCACCCCACCCCCACCCCCGGCTCTCTCCCAGCAGCGCCAGCAGACATCATTTGCTTTCACACCCGGCAGGGGTGTTCGCTGCTCCTGGACCACTCGTCTTCTCTTCTGTCCAGCGAAACTGAAGAATGCATCACGGATTCCTCCAAGCACCAGGAGTCAGAGGTGGTTCTGTGATCCAGCACCCCCTCCGCCCACCACCCCCCCCCGCCCCCGGGACTGGGGGGCTCTGCCCTCTTCCCATCTCCCTGAGCCTCTTGGGAGTGCTCTAAGCGGCCTGTCAAGCTCCTTGTCAATCTGCACTGGACATGAGCCCCACCTGGGGTTTCCCTTCCTGCCATCCCGCTGTCTGTCCATGGCTCCTCCTTTTTTTTTTTTTTTTTAAGGTTTCATTTATTCATGTGACAGACAGAGATCACAAGTAGGCAGGGAGGCAGGCAGAGAAAGGGGGGGAAGCAGGCTCCCTGCTAAGCAGAGAGCCCGATGCGGGGCTTGATCCCAGGACCCCTGGCTCCTCCTTTTTAAGCAGGGAGCTCCGCTCTTGTGAACCCGCCTCCTAGCCTCAGGGCTGCAGCGGTGGAGGCCTCCAGGATGCTTCCTCCACGCTCTGGTTGTGCCTGGTGATCTCTGCATCCATGTCCCTGAGCCTCTCCCAACCCTGGTCCCTCAGTGCTTTGACCTTGGCTCCTCCTTGGCCAGAGGACACAGCTGGGACCTGGTTATCACTAGAAACTGCCCCACCTCCAGAAGCTTGAACTCTGAAGTTCCCCATCCCCTGGGTAATCTCTAGCCCTCCCCTCCCCCACATCCCTCCGTCCTTCTCCTTCCCTTGCCCCCTCCCCCCGACTGTTCAGCTCTTTCCTGCCTCCTTTCACCGTCCTGCCCAACACAGATGCCATGCTCTGCCACTGTGCTTGGCTTCCTGGCTGTTCTCACGGGGTCCCAGAGGGGCTAGGGCAGTGGGGACCAAGACTGCTAGAAGCTCCAGACTCTGGAAAAGCCTATATTCATCATATTTTTTATTTTCTGTACAGGCACACCTCATTTATTGCATTTTGCTTTATTGTGCTTCCCAGATTCTGTTTTTTGTTTTTCAAATTGAAGTTTCAGGACGTCCACAGAGGAAGTCCCTGTACTTGGGGTGGAAACAGCAAGAGGCCTGAAGCAGGAGTGGAGCTGGAGGAGGGGACGCAGCTGCTGCAAGCTCAGGGTCAGACGGGACGGCACGTGGAGGTGCTTCCTCAGGAGGAGCAGAGCGAGGGGCTTCCTGAGCTGCTGGTGGGAGCGAGCGACGCCGGAGGGCTCAGAACACGACCGAGCCGCGCTGATGAAGCAGCAGCAGGGCTCGAGGGGACGGACTCCAGTTCTGAAGGCAGTTCTGTGGGTAAAATGCCATCGGGCAGCACCGCCCGCCGCCGAGCAACCCTTCGGGCCGGAAGAGCCATCGGTGCGACAAACGGCAGGGCCCCGCGGGCCTCCAGCGCCCAGCACCCCGACGGGTCAGCAGCCGCCAGCGCCACCGAGACCTGCCACCCGCAGGAGGACCAACCTGCTGAGAGCTCAGACAGCGGGTCGTATGTTTTAGCAATAAAGTCTTTTACAGTGAAGGCATGCACATTGTTGTTTTAGACACAGTGCTGTTGCACAGCTCACAGACTGCAACAGCGGGTGCGCGGAACTTCCATGCCCTGGGAAACCGAAACGTTCCTTGGACCCGCTTTATGGCAATATCAGCTTTACTGCAGTGGTCTGGAACCCGGCCCTCAGTTATCTCCCAGGTGCGCCTGTACGAGGGATTTCTGAGGACAGAGACAGGTGTCTCGGGGGAAAGAGTCCTGGGCAGGTTGTCAGGAAAGCCGGGAGAGCTCGGCCCACAGATTGCTGTCCCCAACATCACGGCTCGCCTTCAAGTCATAGAACATTTTGGGGTGTTTTTTGCTGAGCACGTGGCCACCTAAATAGGACCATGTTTCCAGGCCTCCCCTGCAAGCAGGTGTAGTTGTGTGGCTGGTTCTCCTCCACAGGGTGTGAGAGGCTCTGCCTCCTACACTACATGAAAGGGGATAATTGGGGCGCCTGGGTGGCTCAGTGGGTTAAAGCCTCTGCCTTCGGCTCAGGTCATGATCCCAGGGTCCTAGGATCGAGCCCCACATCGGGTTCTCTGCTCAGCGGGGAGCCTGCTTCCTCCTCTCTCTCTGCCTGCTTCTCTGCCTGCTTGTGATCTCTGTCTGTCAAATAAATAAATAAAATCTTAAAAAAAAAAAAAAGAAAGAAAGGGGATAATTTATTCAGCCACTCTGTGTCTTGGTCTCTTGCTCTATAACATGAGTAAACAAAAGGTTGTAATGAGGCTTCAGTGGGTCAATACTGATAAAGTACATGATAGGCACTAAATATGTGTTAATTAAATAAGAAGTAAAGACATGTGCTGTCCTTAAAAGGAAAGAGCACCACGCCACTCCCTGCCTCCCTCTGACAGACTACAGATGGTAGTGAGCCATCCAGAACCATGGCACCATGGCAACAAGGCCCCATCCTGGGACGGGTAGAGCAACAAGCTGGAAGGAGCCTGGGTCTGTGACACCGAGAGCCTGTCAGGGCAGAGCAAGCACTCACCACTATCTTGTTGGAGCTACTGGTTCATTGTTCGTTTTGTGTCTCTCCCTCCCAGTTCTGGCAGCCAATCGCGTATCCTACATGACATGGAGAGTGTGAGTCAATGTCCTTCAAGGGCTAAGTGACCTCCCCAAAGGCACCAATCTCTAAGAGCCCTGTTAAAAATGGGGAATGATCACTGCTCCTCTTTCCTGCCTCAGCCATCAGGGTAGGCACAATTCTTGTTAAATCAAGAAACAAACGGAGAACATTCCAGGCTACCAATATCTAATGGGTACCCACACTGTGCAGCATTGAGCCAAATTCTGTCCCTAGGATGACAAGGGCTCAGCGTGTCCCTTTCTGCGGTGCCTGGAGGCACCCATAACACAGTCATGCTAGGGAGATGGCTAGCCAGTACCCTGTGCCTGGTTCCCACACACCAGGCTGGCTCCACAGTGAATCCGGGTCCTGGACACCAAGTTCCTATCCTGCAGCCAGCCCAGCTCCCGGAGAAGGAAGTAGATCAAAATGTGCCAAACCTTTTCCTGAAGGTTCTTAAGGCATACTGTTAAGGGAAGACAACAAGCTGCCGGGTGATGCGTTCACTACAACATTCTGTCTCTGCAACCCTGTATTTTCCCAGCTCCCACGTGTACATAAATGCATGAGAGGACCCTGAAATGTCACATGCCACAGTGACAAGGTGGAGGCCCTCGGGAGGGGCTAGGGTCAGGAGGGTGGCCAGCAGAGAGAGCCCTTCAGCTTCATCTACACATTTTACATTTCATGGTGGGAATGTACCCTTGTAAGAATACATTTGCAGGGTCCAAATGCAAACACCTCCAGAGAGATCGTCAACCTTTTGCTTCTCAAACATGGACCTGCCCAGGGTCCCCTGAGGAACACCAGGGGACACCCAGATTGAAACCCAGGCCCCACCCAGGCCTACTGAAGGAGAACCCGCATCTCCACTTTCCCTAGGGGCCCAGGAGGAGAGGCCAGTAACTAAAGCAGTCACTGGGGGGCCTCTGTGTTCGCAGCAGAGGGCGCAGAAACAGCTCCCGGAGTCAAGCCTGTCCTGGGCGGGGAGGGAGGAACCAGAGCTCTCTCCTGTGGAGTCTGGAAAAGCTTACAGAGAGAGTGGAAGGCAGGAAAGCAACCGTGAACAAAGCAGGGATGTCTCGGGCCACAGGACAGACCCCACGTCCCCCGAGGACCTCACTCCCCTGCCTCCCACGGCCCTCCTAAGCCCGACTCGGGAGCAACCCCCAGCTCTGGGGCAGAGCTGAGCTGGGGCTGCGGGCAGGTCGGCCAACAAACAGCCCAGTCCGGCCACCCCGGCCGCAGGGGCCCAGCCTGGGGACCACAGACACCCCACAAAGGCTGCCCGGGCTCCTGCCTTTCGAGCACTCACAGCACGAGAGCTGGGCTGCCACCAGCCCTCCGGCTCGCTGCCTCAGCCTGCTGCCCGGGGCCCCTACACGAGGCCTGCCCTTGGTTGTCTTACGTCTGTCACTCAGCGCCCGGGTCAGCGCCCACCTCCTTTCAGCTCTGAGGTCAATGTGACTGCATTCACACGCTCAGAGAACTTGCTTCAAAAGTAACCCTTTCTCCCCAAATAAAATGTCTGAGTCTAGAAAGCAAGGAACAGGTGTCTCGGCAGAACCTATGTTCTGAGAGAACCTGTCCCCTGCTCCAGGGTGGTCCTGCTCTGCCCTGGGCTATAGGTTTGCAGCTGTCATTCAAATAAAGGGTTCCTGGCCTTTAAAAAAAGGGAAAAAAAAAAGACTTTGAAAACTGTATGTTGAAGACATCTGAGAGAGAAAGACAACTGAGCTGCCGCTGTTCATCATTCATCTAATTTTCCAAAGGGCCAGGCAGTGCGGGGGGCTAGCACAGGCATTCCCTGGGCACCGGCACGCTGGCTCTGGCCCTAACGGCCCCTCACTGCACCCCCTGTCTGTTTCTCCAAATGGGGGGACTCCTGACACCAGAATGCCCTCACCAGGTGAAGGGGGAAGGCGGGGCCTGCACTTTTCTCGAGGGGACAGGCTCTGGGAGCTGCTGCCCATCTCCAGTGGGGTCTGGAGCTCGGGCTCAGTGGTAGCATGGTCTGTGAGGGAAGGAAAGGGGCCTGGTGCCCTGAAGGCAGTGACGGGGCTTGGCTCTGCAGGCCTTGAAGGGAAAGGGTGCCTGCCAGATGTTTCGAGTAGAATCCACCCCCCCTTCAAGATGTGTGGAGGACAGGAGGAGTGTGGGGTACAGCAGGCCCCTCGTGCTCCCTTTGCAGGCAGGGCCAGTGACCAGGGCAGGAGGAAAGCCCCCATCCTGCTGCCCCAACGGGGGATAGAGTAGAATCCAAGAAAGGCAGGAAGAACCCAAAGTCACCCAGTCCCGCCACCTCATGCAACAGATGGAGAAGCTGAGGCCCGGGACAGGGAGTGAGTCACGCGTGGAGGTCAGCCGTCAGTTTGCGCATCCTGAGTGCAGGACGACTGCGGCCCTCCCTTCCCCCTGCTCCCCTGCTCCCCAGAGCCCAGCATCTTCCCTTATCCCGTGGCTGTGAAGCAAACGGGACCATCTTCTGGAAGGGGAACACTGGTGGCCAGGCAAAGGGAAGGAAGGCACCTTGCTCTGGGCCTCAGCCTCCCAACTGGGGGGACTAGACAAAAAGTCACCTGCTGGGCTGCTCGAAGCAGCGGGAGAACTCAGGTGTGCACGCAGAACTGGGATGGGAGCGTAGCAGCTACAAAGTCTGTTTCATCATGTCTTACACAAACACACAAATGCACACGGGCTTAACCTCCTTTTCTGGACCTGGGGCACCCTTAAGAAGATGCCTCCAATACAGCCTTCATTCAGCCATTTCTGGAGAACTCAGAGTGTGCGGAGTACAGCTCGGTGAGTCCGAGAAGCGCAAATATCAGGGGAGGCCGCAGCTCCCCAGAGATAAACAGGCTGGCAGGTGAAAACTGTGCGTGTAAGAGCTGCCCTGGCGCCACAGGAAGGACAGTACAGTGAGGAGAGGCCGCGGAGTCACAGTCTCCACGAGACCTTGGACAAGTCATTTCACCTCCCTGCGTTTCATGTCATGTCATTAAACCTTCTACCTGCTTGAAGACAGCTGATCAAAGGACCTCAAAGTGATTTATTTTTATTTTATTTTATTTATTTATTTGTCAGAGACAGAGGGAGAGAGAGAGAGCGAGCACAGGCAGACAGAGTGGCAGGCAGAGGCAGAGGGAGAAGCAGGCTCCCTTCCGAGCAAGGAGCCCGACGCGGGGCCCGATCCCAGGACGCTGGGATCATGACCTGAGCGGAAGGCAGCTGCTTAACCAACTGAGCAACCCAGGCATCCCCCTCAAAGTGCTTTTAATCCAAGAGGCTCATTTGGTTCAATAAAGGAGTAAAGCCAAGGACTCTGGGCCCGGAAGCCCCCTGGAGCCAGCCTCTTACCCGGGGAGACCAGAGTCCCATGGTGCCCTTTCACATGCTTGCGGAGCTCTTTCTGCTGGTCTTCCAGGCTGCCCCACTCCTGATCAGAGTCACACGGCCGCATCTTCTGTGGTCGGGGACACGTGGAAGTGTAAGTTCCCCACCAGCATGAGTCACGGCCATTTCAGAGAACGGTAAAACCAGCTCGTCTCCTCTCCCCGCCCCCAAACCAGAGGGCATTGCTGGCCAGACCACCAGGCAAATGCAACCTCATCTCCAGCACACCTGCTTCAGATGAGAGCAGGGACCAGTGGCTAGAAGGATTCAGGATCAACACTCCTGGGTTCTCGTCCCCTCTCCCAGGTTCCCATGCAGTTTCTGTGATTTCCCCAACCCGAGCCAGGCCTCACCCTCAGAGGTCACTCTGGGGCGGCAAGCACGACCATAACCCTCCCGACCAAGCTCAAGCCCTCTGCCCCGCAGCCTTCTCCGCTGTGTCACACTTCTCTTTTGAGATTCTTCAAGCCCTTTAAAGTCAACTGGTGACTGGCATTAAGAGCCAAGAGGCCCAGGGGGTGCCTGGGTGGTGCGGTCAGATAAGCGTCTGACTCTCGGTTTCGGCTCAGGTCGTGATCTCGGGGTTGTGAGATCCAGCCCCCGCATTGGCTCCATGTTCAGCGCGGAGTCTGCTTGGAATTCTCTCTCCCTCCCCCTCTGTCCCACCCACCCCCAAGCTCTTTCTCTCTAAAATAAATAAATAAATCTTAAAAAAAGAAAAAAAAAAAGAGCCAACAGGTCAAGTTTTAGCAGACATGGCGCTCCCTGCACTGTGAGTCTGAGGACCCTGCTGAAGCCAAGCAAGCCCCCTCCAGCCCACCAAGTTCCTGTACCTTGGGGGCCTCCCCCTTGCTGCCACCATGAGAGAGGTACCAGAGCCATTCCCACTACAGAGTCCTTTAAAATGGGGGAAACTTGTTCTGGATGCCAGACCTCTCTGGTCAGGCCCCCAAACAGACCCTGGCTGGCAGTGGACGCTGGACACCACGGAGCCTCCAAGGGAAGAATCCTGAACCAAGACCCAGAGGCAATGGAAGATGAATAAAAAAGCATTCGCATCATGACTGGACAGAGTGTAATGGATTTGAATCACAGCTCTACCACATAATAGAGATACTGGCTTAGCCAATTACTGAGCCAAACTTTTTTCCTTCCTCTGGGAACAGAGCCCAGAAGTGAGGAAGTGAGTGGTCCAGAAAACTTCCCAAGGGACCAACGCACTCTGGGAATGCTATGTCAGCTGTGGAGCGTTCTAGAGCAAACCCGCCTCCATTACTCAGGACTCAGAGGTAAGGTTCTGTTGCTCTGGCTTTGGTGTCTCTAAGGCCCTCCACCCCGACATTTACTGGCATGTGACCTCCTCACCTGCCTATTAGTGCCCTGTGACCCAGGTGCCTTGTTTACCAGCCCCAGAGTGCCCTCCACACTAGGTCAGTCCCAGCTGCCAGGAAATGGAGCCAGAGAAAGTTGAAAGCCAGCACCTAAGAGTAATCAGAACAAGGAAATAGTTCAAAAAATATCCTGCCCCAGGGAATAGAAAATTTATCGCATATTACTAGAAGTAATAAAATAAATTCAGGAGTGCCTCCCCGGAGACACCTGAGGTATATTGGAAACCTTCCTCGAAATGCAACTTTACTAGAAGTTGACTCGATACCTCTCCTGCTATTCGAATCCTGCATGTTTTGGGGGTAGTTGTGAGGATGAAGTGAACTAAAGGTGTGGAAAAGCACTCGGCATGTATTACTGGCTCTCGCACATGTTATTATTACTAAAACAAACATAAAGGCTGAGGGCCGACAATCAGACTGTGTTGTGAACCAAAGACTGATTAGCCCAATTCTGTGCAACTGAGGCTCCCCCATACCTCCTCCAGAAAGCGCTTTGCAAAATGTTCAACACGTGCTAGGTACGAATCATCAGACACTTGTCCCTTCCTTCTCTCACTGTGCCATTGTTCCATCTCTGAGTCTGGCTTCCCATCAGGGCAAGGTGTAGCCTGGAGGACGAAGATCTGGTCCGCACAGATTACGGATGAACAACTTCCAGTCCTGCAGCGTGCTGTCGCAGATCTGGCACTCAGGAATGGACCCAAAACCATTTCAGAGCTATTTTCCACCAGGAGATGACACCTCTACCTTCGGAGAGGAGGGAAAACCTCGTCTTGACAGTTCTTGTCACATAAGCTAGGGACAGACTAAGTCAAATCTGAGCCTGAAGCACACATAACCGAGGGTCCTCTCTAACCCAGACCCCCTCCCAGCAGCAGCAGGAAGGACTTCTTGGGGAATTGCCGAAAAGAGCAAGCAGGCCCTCAAACGCATCCTGACTGAAATCAGAGTTGGGACCTCGAAGAGATTAGGTGATCCTCAGAGTCGGGTGGAAGACAGCTCCACAGGAGGAAGGCAAGGGCCTAAGTTGGGGAGGAAAATAACCTCCCAAGATGACAGCAACAGGTCTCAGCACGGAAAAGGGGGTGACAACGGGGTGATGGTCTCCCTAAGGGGTCCGTGCTGGGGGCGGGGTGGATGGGCTGAAGGGCAGCTCCCAGAGAGGAAAGCCGGGGAGGGTCTCTGGAGTGAGGACGTCCGCGGTCCATCCTGCCGCCTCCCCACAGAGCGGGCTCCCCCAGAAGTCGGCGCTGGCGGGAACCTCGGAAATCTGGCGGCTAAGTCCGCACACCAGCACGCTGCGGCCAAGAAGGGAGAAGGTCCTTTATCGTGGACCTCACACAGCGGCGGCCTCGAGCGTCGCGGCGGTCATCACCCCTCCACGCGGGCTGCGCCTCCCCAATTCCAGAACATCCTCCGAGACGACCGCGCTAACCGGAGCGCGAGCCGGGCTCGAGGAGCAAGGAGCGCTCGAGTGTGGAGTCTGCGTCGAGGCAGCCCCAGCAGGCGGCAGCGCTGCCCCGAATGGGGCCCGCCCCGCGTCCCGGAGCCCGCTCCTCATTGGCCAAGCCCGGGAGCTCCGCCCCCAGCACGCGTGCGTGCAAGCGACAGGTCCCCGAGGCCGGGAGCCAGTCTCCCAGTAGACGGGCAGAGGCCCCGCCCCCCCAGGGGACTCCCAGGATGGGCGGGGCTAGCGGCTGATGGGGCGTGGCGCGGGGGGACGCTCTCACGCGCCCGCGCAGCCTGGGGCCCCTGGCCTGTGCCTGGCTGCGGGCTGGCCTGGAGGTCAGGCTGCACGGAAGGGCTGACTCCCGGAGAGCAAGCAACAGGCCATGCGCACTCACTCAATTCAACGTATTTATTGAGCACCGATGAAGGCAAAGGGCGGCCACCGTCACAGTTCCTAAGGGCCTCTAGCACCAGGACCCCACCCTTCCTCGTTTCCAAACAGGGAAGCCAAGACACAGAACTAGGAGCCAGTCGAAGGCCAAACGGGTTTCTAGCTGCCAGCTTCTGGAGCACCACTCTGCTCCCGCACCACGCTGCACGCGTCGGCTCCTTTCAGTGTGAAGAATGTTCTCTGAACACCTATTGAGTGCCAGGCAAGCTCACAGGGCCCAACCGCGAACCAGCACACTGAGTGCTTGGGAAGACATGAGAGGGCCTGCGTCCAGCGATCACCCCTGGTTTGTACTATTGCTGGAGTACCCGTGTTTACACAGAACATTTAGCCTTAGAAAAGTCTAGGGCTTTCGAGCCTTGAGGCATCCCCTGGAAACACCCCGAGACTAGCTCCTACAGGAAAGAGGAAGGTTCAGAGCAGCTCCATTTGCACCATATCCTGTCTGAACACTTGGTGACAGCCCAGCCCTGACTTGTGGGGCTCCTGGTGAGGGCTGGGGATGCCAGAGGAGACGAGCAGAATGCATAGCTGAGGAGGGTGGCAGCCCTTCCTCCCAAGCCCAGGGGAGCTTGGCTGGCCTCTCACCGACGTGCATACTCACTTTTGCCCCAGAGATGATGGCAACGTTCCCGTCTGCCCCCAACTCTGTTCAGGACTTTGGGAGAGGGGGGAGGGTCAGAGGGACAAGAAGTGGCACATCCAGGGACCCAGACGCCTGGAAGCATCTGAATGCTGGCCACTTCACATAGTGCCAAGGCCAATAAGACAACAATCAAAATAGTACTCCAGTTTCAAATCGCCCAAACCAAGGGCTGCTCTCTAGGCAGCACCCAAAGTGGTGTGACTGAAGAGGCACAGACGCTAGCTGCCACCAAGACTTCTCCAGGAGGCCTGATGCCATTGCCCGAACTCCTATGGTCCGAACCTCATTGCTTTGGTAAGAATTTGTTCCACTGAAATACAAAGGGCTCCTTGTGGATATAGCCCAATGGGAAAGTTTCACCTCGCTCTGCACCCGAGACTTTCCACTCACTCTAGAAAATAAAGGTCCTTCCTGAGGGATTCTGACTTGGGCAAAGAGCTGGAGAACATGGAAGAGAAAGGGGGGCCCTGAACTTGAAAAGAGGATACAACCAAGTTTCCTATCTGCCCCACTGCCTCTTAATCTTTTGCGACCCTGAAAACGCTGTGAGGTAGGATGCACCGGGGTCATTACCCCCTCTGACAGGTGAGGAACATGATGCAGGAGGTGGCTAAAGAAACCCACCCCCATCTCTTGGCCTATCTCTGCTAGCAGCCCCAAGTTCCTGGAGCAGACCGCTCCTTTAACGCGATAGCTCAGGCCTTGGCAGCCCAGGAGTACAGCCTGGCTTCCCAGCCTCGCCCACATCAGGCGCTTCCTCTCTGGGAGGAGCTTCCTGGGCTGGGTCTGCATCTCCCCCACTCCCTAAGGTGTTGTGCGGGATCCGGTCCATAGAGCGTACATACCCATAATACTGAGACCTTGGGGGAAGGGTCAGCCACTCCAGGCCTCAGTGTCCCCTCTCAACTAATAACCAAAACCAGTCACGGATGTTGGGATACTGGGAAGCACTCTGGGCCAAAGAATGCATACCCAGGAAGGCACCCCGTGTCACAGCAGCAGCCAAGCCCCCACTAATACCTGGGCTGATCTGGACAGCCCTTCCACCATCACCACACACAAGGAGGTAGCAGAATAATTCCTGCCCCTCAGGGCTCCTGCTCCCCTTTGCAACCACATGTAACCCTTAAAAAAAAAAAACAAAACTAGAAAAACCCCATAAGGAAAGGGAAAAAAGGTTTCAAAATAACACAGTAGGAAAACTCAAATTTCCAGCGCCTACTCTTCAAACTGTCCACTCTGCTGTGACCTCTACCTTACCAACGGCAGGCCCTCCGTGTCTCCATCGCCCCCTACTGGAAGGGCCACTATCTCCAGTCCTCTTGCCCGCCTCGGACACCCGCCAGGGTCTCTCACCAAAACTTGGCATTCTCTAAGCCTAAGTCAGGAATGTAGAAAAGGCAGCGAAGAGTGACAAACTTAGGAAACGGGGAATTGCATCTGGTCACACACACACTCACCAAAAAGGCCACTGCTTCCCATCTGAATGAAAAAAAAGCTCCCTCCAAAGCTATTCCAGAACGAGGAACCAGCGCCAGGCACCGGGGGAAAGGCCCCAAGGCGGACAGAAGTCCTGCTGGGGGGTGCCCCCGGCCCCCCCCCCCCCCAGCCGAAGGGTGCCCCTGCAGGCTCCTGGCCGCTCAGCCCTCCTCGCTGTGGCTGCGCCGGGGCCGCGGGGGGGTCCGGGGGAGGGCCGGGGAAGCTGGGCAGTGCGGGCCCGCCTGGCCTCGGGCGTGAGTCTGCATGTGGACCGCCAGGTGGTGGTTCCGGTTGAAGGCGCGGCCGCACTGGGGGCACTGGTAGGGCCGCTCGCCGGTGTGGATGCGCTGGTGGCGGAAGAGGTCGGACGGCCGGCGGAAGGCCTTGCCGCAGTAGGGACAGGCCGGCCAGCCCTGGCTGGTGCCCGTGTGCAGGCGCTGGTGCAGCAGCAGGCTCTTCCGCTGCTGGAAGAAGCGCAGGCACTCGCTGCAGTGGTACACCTTGCCCGCCGCCGGCCGCCGCCCCAGGAGGGAGCGGCCGGCCAGGGAGCGGCGGCCGCCGGGCTCCTCGGGGAGCCAGCGGATGACAGGGCCGGGCACCACCACCTCCCCCGGCTCCAGAGTGGAATCGGCCTCCCCCCAGCCAGGGGACGGGCTCCCCGGAGTCTCCCTGGGCTCCTCCTCCACGTGGGTCCGCTGGTGAATGGTCAGGTTAATCTTCAAGCGGAAACTCTGCCCACAGTCAGGGCAGGGGAAGGTCCGCTCTCGCCGGCGAGGGAGGATGCGGGGCGGCTCCCCCACGGCCCCAGGGGCCCGCGGGTCGCCCGCCCGCACCCGTGGCACCCCTGCCGCACGCAGCCGGCCAGGGCCCTCGGTCCTGCTCCTGGGCCCCTTGGCCATCCTACACACGGGCTGGCTGTGGGCCTCGCCCAGGAAGAGCTGCTCGGGTATCATCTCGTCCTCGGACTGGGCTTCTGTCTTGATGACCACGCTGCCACCGCCTGGAGAAAGGGATCTCCACTGACTTCAAACAGGCCACACTGGTGCCCACCCAGGCCACACCACGCCACCCAGCCCGGGCCTCCGAGCACAGCCCTGGCCGGACCGGCACCCCCTGCTCCCGTCTTCAGGAGCCCTTTCTCCTACAAGTGCTCACAGCACACACACCAAGGACCCTGTTCCCTTGGCCCTCCGGAGCAGGTACTGTCGCACAAGCAGGCCCCCCACTGGCTGTTTGCAGTCACACAGCCTATTCCTGGAGGCCAAGCAGGAGAGAGGAGACAAAGCCGCAAAACCAGAAGCCAGGGCAACGGGGGTCAGAGGGCAGACAGGGTGAGAGCAAACAGGTAGGAGGATGCAGGGGAGACCCTGAACCCTGAGATACACTGGCCGCACACGATCCCCAGGAGTTCTGACGTGGTTAGTTCCCATCTGTGAATGACAGTGAGCCCTGGGGCCACTGGGGCAGGTAAGGAGCCTCAGGCCCGGAGGAGGCGGGCATTTTAGCCACACTCGGAGCTGCTCATCCACATAACAAATCTACCTGAGCACCCGCTCCCTGTCTGGCACCTGCTCTCCCGGGATAGGCGGGAGGCACGAGGACCTCCGCTTCCTGGCTGGACCTCAGTGTGAGTCAGCACTTGACTCTGAGATGGGATTGAGGCTGGGAACTGCCAGGACAGAGGAGAGAGTGGGGGCTCAGAGGCAACACACGGGCCCTGGTGCTGGGAAGGAAGATCCCGGCCACAGGCCCTACCTGGAACACCGTGCACTCTTCACTGCTGTTCCCCTCTGCGCTTTTATGGAATCAGCCCCGACTGGTTTCTCTAACCTCCCCCAGAGCCCAGCAACTCAGCTGCAGCAGCCCACAGTCTGTTCGAAGGCTGACAGTGAACCTTACCCTCTGCCTCTCAGAACGAAACCTTTAGCCCCTTACGAGCAATTTCCAAGGTCAGAGCAAGAGGGAGTTCTCTTCTTGCTGAAGCATGAATTTAAATCCCACCCCAGGAGACTGCTGCTAACTGCCGAACCTTCCGGACCAGCACCTGATGTCAAGACCTCGGGGTTCTTTGCTCAAGTGCAGCTTCCCAGCAACCCTCACAAATAACTCCGGACAAAACTTTGGTTTCTATGTTGGACATGACCCTGCCGTTTATAATTTAGTCTCACAGCTACAGAATCAGTTAAGAGTCTCTAAGAAGCATCTGAACTTTGCATCTAAAGTGTTGCATTTAATGGGCTACCGTGGTATTCCTAAACTTGGGGATTACTGTGGGTCTCCGGCCCTATTCCATGTGAAGGCCAAGGTTCCCAGACCTCTTCATTTGGAGCCCATCTCCAGCTTGGATTCCCACCATGCCACAACCCCAAGGCGGGCCCACATCTCACCTCTGCCCCCCATCAAAGCAGGATGGAACCAGGTGAGAACTGGATCCTTTTCCGTCAGGACAGAAAACCATCCCAAAGTTAGACCGGGCAATAATTGCTACATTTTTTTCCTGCTCATCAGGGTGTAAGCCCGGTTTTGTGGCCTCTAGGCTGGGGACCTGAATTTAAATCGTAGACCACCGCACACAAACTGTGAGACATCGGAGATTGTGCGCCAGGATCATTCACAGGGTTGTCGTGAGGCCCTTCTGTCACCAGACCCCAAACCTGGTGCGCGCAGCCTGTGTTCGAGCAGCATCTCCCCACCAGGCCAGACATGATGGGGGAAGACCAGGACCTAGACGGTCAGGGTTGCGAAGAGCCCCAGGGCAACAGGACCTGGGAATGAGGGAGGGACCCCTAGGAAGAAGCACCTTACCAGGGCCCACTGCACCGCCTCCCACCCCACAGCCAAGGGCCCCTCCCGTCACTCACCTGGCCCCATGCCGGGCAGCCTCTCCCTGGGAGGGGATGTTGGAGACTCCCCACCTGAAAATTCTTGCTCCTGTTTAACCGCGGCTGAAGGCCCTGTGAGAGAGACACTGTGAGGGCCCTTCCCGACACCGGGCTCGTGCAGGACAGCACAGGCTCTAGGCAGACCCTGGATATGCTTGAACACCTGCCAGGAAGAGGGGGCCCCAGGGCTCTGTCCAGAGGACTGCCCGCTCCATGGCCTCTGTTTTGGAGGGGAGAGGAAAGCCGTGAAGGCCATGCCCTAGTTCCCATCTGGGCCAGCGGGGACAACTCCGTGACCCTCACGGACCACCGAACGACAGAGGGTTTGGGGAGGCCCCTGGGGCCTGATGCCAGGTCTGCCGGGGAGCAGGAACAAAGAGAAGGTCCTCTGCTTACACACTGGCTGGGCGGGAGGGCACCGGGGACAGAGGGAGGGTCACCCCCACCCTCAGGGAGCGCATAGTCACTGGAGGGAAAGCAACCCAGACTGAAAAGTCAGGCCCGAGGGAACGAGGAGGAAGGAGGAGAAAGAGGAGGAAGAGGGCAGCAGAAGGCAAGCTAGCAAAGCCAGGCTGGAGGCAGACGGCAGGGCTCAGGAGTAAATGTCAGTGAGCCAAATGCCCTCCGAGTTGTGCTCTATTCTGGTGAAAGGACGGACAGGAACTTCCTTCACACATGAGCAGAGAGCACTGGAAGGGGGGACTGAAGCCAGAGTCCCCCACAGGCCTCCAGAGAGGACGTTTGCTGAGGAATGAGTGCACGTGCCAGCACCGCGCCAGGCACAGAACACAGAGCGCCCGGTTAACGGGACCATCGCAGGAAGCCGGAGGAGGCCCGGTACCCGCCTTCGTGTGCCCTTCCCCTCGCTCCAGCCCAGCCAGAGGGCCTGGCCCCCAGCAGGCCTCAGGAACCCACACTTCTGCTCAGCCCATTTTCTCCTGCGAAAAACGCCCTTCGTTCCCAGCTAAAATCTACGCTTCCTCCTCTAAGGCCTGTCGCAGCGTCCCCTTCCCAGGAAGCCCATCCAGCTCCGCCAAGCCTGGTGCCCGCCATCTGTCCCACCCTCACGCTTCAGCACTTCTCAGTAGCACCTGTCTGGTTGTGTCATCAAGATGCTGTTCGCACGGCGGCCCGGCGGCCCTCACTCACCCGTGCTTGCTCCGGGTACGGTCACTCTCGTCTCGGAGTCTTGCCCGTGCCCGGTGACCTGCTCTTCTTTTGGTTCTTCCCGGGCCGGGCTGACGGGGCCGAGGACGTGCTCTGGACGTGGAGGGACGCCTGGAAAATGCAACTCAGTGACGCCAAGGACAACAAGAGAGATCCCTCCCGGTGGCAGGAGCCTGTGACGCAGGGCTGCCTGCAGTCACTGGGACTGGGGGGCATCAGGTCAAGCCCAGACTAGGACATTTAAGTGGACTTCACGGATCCTTCGTGGCTAAAAGAGAAGGAAAAGAGACAGCACAGTAACGTCGGAGCGTACCAGATAAGTCACGTGGCTTGTTAGGGCGTCCCGGCTCAGAAGAACACAACGGTGGCTTCCGGGCCCAAGTCCTATGCCACCCTGATGTATAGGGATCCCCTTGGAAGCACCCCAAGATTCTCACTGGTGGTTCTGGGTAGGCCTAGAAATTACGCATTTCTTGAAAAAGATTTTATTGTATTTATTTTTAAAGATTTTACTTATTTGAGAGACAGAGACAGTGAGTGCATGCACGCACAAGCAAGGGGAGGGGCAGAGAGAGAAGGAGAAGCAGCTTCCCCACTGAGCAGGGAGCCTGACATGGGGCTTGATCCTAAGGTCCTAGGATCATGACCCAAGCCAAAAGCAGACGCTTAACCAACTAAGTTACACAGATGCCCCTGCAGTTTTGTTTTTTTTTTAAAGATTTACTATATCTGAGAGAGAGAGAGAAAACAAGTGCGAACATGAGCGGGGAGAGGGAGAGACAGAGGGAGAGGGGCAGAGAGAAGCAGACGCCCTACTGAGCACGGAGCCTGACAGGGGACTCAATCCCAGGACCCTGAGATGATGACCCGGGCCAAAGTGAGATGCATAACCGAACGAGCCACCTGGGTGCCCATTAGCTGCATTTTAAAAAAGGTTCTAGGTCAAAAGAGATGAACACAGAGTTCACAGAGTAAGAAATTTAAATGGCCCATAAATAAAAAGATACTCAGCCACCCTCATGTAAGAGAGGTGCCATGAAAAATAGACTGCTAATGGGATGCCTGGGTGGGTCAGTCGTTCAGCATGTGTCTTCGGCTCAGGTCATGATCCCAGGGTGCTGAGATCGAGCCCTGCATCGGGCTCCCTGCTCAGTAGGGAGCCTGCTTCTCCTTCCCCTGCTATGCTCGTACACTCTCTCTGTCAAATCAGTAAATAAAATCTTTAAAAAAAACAAAAACAAAAAAACACTGTTGGGGCATCTGGATGGCTCAGTCAGTTGGGAGCCCCAGGATCGAGTCCCACATCAGGCTCCCCAGTCAGCAGGGAGTCTGCTTCTCCCTCTGACCCTCCCCTATCTTGTGCTCTCTCTCTCTCAAATAAATAAAATCTAAAAAAACCCAACCAAACAAACAACTGTTGCCAGGATGCCGAGGGGCTCAGTCATTTAAGCATCTGCCTTCAGCTCAGGTCATGATCCCAGGGTCCTAAGATCGAGCCCTGTATTGGGCTCCCTGCTCAATGGGGAGATTGCTTCTCCCTATCCCTCTGCCACCCCATCCCCTCAAGCTCTCTCTCTCAAATAAATAAATGAAATCTTGGGGGGAAAAAAAAGGATTAAACACCATGACCAAGTGGAGTGCATTCCTGGAATGCAATGTTAGTTCAGCATATGAAACAAAACCAACAGAATACACCGTATTAACAGAATGAAGGGAAAACACCTCAGTTGATGCAGAAAAAGCATCTGACAAAATTCAATACCCTTCCATGATAAAACCATTCAAAAGACCAGACATAGAAACTATCTCCACATAATAAAAGCCATATATGAAAAACCAACAGTGAACATCATATTCTGTGGTCAGAGAATGAAAGCTTTTCCCCTAAGATTAGGAACAAGGCAAAATCTCCACTTTTACCACCCATTCAACAAAGGACTGGAAGCCCTAGACAGAGCAAGTTAACAAGAAACAGAAATAAATAACATCCAAATTGGAAAGGAAGAAATAAAATTATTTCTTCAAAGATGAAATATGCAGAAAGCCTCCCAGAAGATTCTGATATCAGAGTCAACTTGGGAACTGCATCGTCCCTTACCACACCAGCTGTGGGGACCAAGTCAGCCCTGGCCACTCCCTGAGAGGGCCGCGTCCACACAGGGAAGCTGTAGGTGATGGGCCTTATAGCCACAGGCTCACGTCGGGGAGCAGAGGAGGTGGGGGCGAGCAAGAGGGGCAGCAGGAGAGCTGCGGCTGCTTGCAGAGTCACTGGTGGCCCTAGGTCCCCACTTACACAGGGCTTGGCAAGTACAAGCTGGACGGCTGCCGTGTCCCGGAGTCCTCACGACAACCACACGACGCCAGTACCGCTGGCCACCCCATTCAGAAGCCGAAACCCAATGGCTCTAAGCTCCGTCCCTGCCCCTGACTAGGCTGGCCTAGGACAGAGTGGGCCCCACTTTGGGTTCAGGGCCTGTGCCCCTTCCTGGCCTCACGGCACATCTGGAAAGCCCAGGAGAGCAGTGTGGCCCACTCACTCCCCCGTCTCACCACACCCCCCACTCACCAGGGCTTGGCCTCCTTGGCTGGGCTGCCTCTCTCCTACTTCCCTCCTCCAGGCCCCACGGGCCTCCAGGACAAGGCTCCTCTCCCCTCTCCATCCGGGTTAGGATGTCCGGTTTGGAGATGGCATAATCTGCACACAGGAGGGAAGGAGAGCTGGGTCAAGCCTCTGGACACCTGCCCCCGCAGCTGCCCGCAGAGCTGGAGACGCACCGAGAAGAACAGAAGTCAAAGCAAAGGCGCAGACCGCTGGAGGCCGATCTGTGGACACAGACCCAGATCGCCACCTCCGCAGCCTTACCCAGGGACACCAGCATCTCATAGTTGCCCCGCATCACGTGCTTGTAGAGCTCCTTCTGCCATTCGTCCAGCTTGCCCCACTCTGGCTCAGAGAAATACACGGCCACGTCATCAAAGGTCACGGGTACCTGGAACCACAAGTGTCACGAATGCTCACCCACACACTTACAGGCACAGTCCCTCGAGCTGTCCCACCCCAGGGGCCCGAGGGATACCTTGGGGGCCTCCCCCTTGCTGCCCGGGGGCAGCCGCAGGATCCAGAAGTTCCGGTTCCTCAGCAGGTTCTCCATGTTCTCCAGCCGCCTCTGCAGCAGCCCGTACTCCTGCAGCAGGGTCCCCAGCACAGCCCACTTGCCCTCCAGCTGGTTCCCGAACTCCACGGCCGTCTTCTCGCAGTCCGCCAGCTTCTTCTCGGCCGTCCCCGTGCGCCCCTCCAGAGTCAGCAAGCGGGCCAGGCAGGAGTCCACCTTCTTCTCTAAGGCCTGGATGGCGGCCACCACCGTCCACAGTGTGATCTCCGTGGAGTACAGGTAAGAGTTCTTCTCCGCAGCTGGTGGGGGGGACAAAGGAGGTGTCGAAGGGCTTTCGTCCTCTGTCTGCTTGTCCCTCTCTGGAGCCTGGCCACAAGAGAAAGGGGAGATGGTCTCTGAATGACACCATCTGAATGCGCACTTCGAAAAGCCTCATGATGACACCTGCCCGGGGAAGGCCCCAGCTGGGATCCTAAGGGCCAGTTAGGCAGGTGTCGGAGGGAGGCAGGGACATCAGTGAAGGGCAGGAAACCCTGGCTGGACCAAGGCATTAGCAAGTAGAAAACGGGAGGAAACACATAGCCAAAGACAAAAGCATCTGCGGCTCTCAGGGGGCTTCCATCTTGGACCTTAGTCTCCTCCTCCTCTGCAGATGAAGGGACAGGCCCGGAAGCGCAGAGAACATGAGCTCTGGTGCCAGAGAGCCCGGGTCCAAACGGCAAGCCCGCCGCTCCCAAGCCGGCAGACTCTGGGCACGGTCTTCCCACACAGCTTTCAACTTCACTTCCACGTCTAGAATACGGTACTCACATGAGATGATCGTGAGAATGAATGACCCAGTCTTTGTCGAAAGCACTTAGCCCAGTGTCTAGCACACGGTACATACTCAACGCACACAAGCCCCACGTGGATTCAGCTAAGAGGGTAACAGTAGGGATGCTGACGACGCTGCTGTTGTGGTTCTGGCTCAGGGACGGAGCAAGAAACGGTTCCCCCTGGGCTTTTTTTCTCCACCTTTTTCATTCCATTGTCCTTCGGCACCTTGGAAAAAGCTTCTAGAGTGCCTCGACTCAGCCCAGTGCCTGATGCACGAGCCGGAGCATGTACAACAGCCCAGTCCCAGGACCTGGTGCTAAAAGCCTTGTTGGGGGGGTGCCTGGGTGGCTCAGCTGGTTAAGCTTCGGCCTGCAGCCCAGATCATGATCTCAGAGTCCGGGGATCAAGCCCCGTCCCGTGTCAGACTCCCTACTCAGCTGCGAGTCTGCTTCTCCCTCTCCTTCCTGCTTGTGCTCTCTGTCTTTCTCAAATAAATAAATAAAACCTTAAACAGAAAAGAAAAGAATGCAGGTATGCATCTGCCTGGGTTCTGGTTTGTTTCCCCCAGAACGTATGTTCCCCGAGGGTGTGTGTGATTCCCCATTGTATTAGCAGCTCCTAAAAGAGTGCTAGCTGCTGAATGAATGAATGACCCCACGATTAAACAACATTCATTCAGTAACAACTACTGGCCACCTGCCATTGTAATGGGACCATGGGGAAATGCAGAAAAAATTATATAGTTCTTCCTTCTCCAGGAGAAAAATTCTGTATAGAAGCAGAGTTGGGGGCAAATCATTCCTGTTTGGGAAGTTTCTCAGCCATCTCAAGTACTGTAAGATGGCAAAGGGAAAGGAGTAAACGGAAAGAAATGGTCAGAAAAAGTTCTGAGGGACTGGCCCCACGCTAGGTGGGAGCTGGTGATGGCACCAACGCAGTTCCAGAAATGCCCTGGGGGCCTATTCCTCAGGGGACAGGGCCACAAACCACAGTATTCGACCCCCTTTCTCTCCCTTGCACTCAGGGAATCCTAAGGGACACACACACCAAACTCATTAATTAAAGAAGTTGAAGTTCCTCCTTTCAAAGGAGCAACAAAAATCAAGGTTTCAAAACTTCACTAAGAGGTATTAAAAATAGTAGAAACCACTTACTGGGCTCTGTTTGCAAGGGATTTTCTGGTGTATCAAAACAGGCCAAAAGATTCTTTTCTCGGAATTGGGCATACTGCGCATTACCGGCCAACATTCTAAAATAATCCAAATAATCTACTCCAACATGCTAAACTAATCTGAGAAAAAAACCTACCTACAGTCCCTCTCGTGAACAGCATTCGACACCTTTCTCTTGGGTAAATGCAGAACACCGGGTGCCTTCATGAGGGTGTAATCCCCAAGTTCTGACCTAGACGTCGGGCTACGGTCTGACCAGTGAGTGACCTTGGGCCAGTCCCTTCCCTGAGCCTCCCGCTCGCGCTGTCTGAACCGCGTGGGGCTGGGCGACGGTCGTCCCTGCGTCGTCCCTGCGTGCCTCCGACCAGACAATGGACCCGGGGGGGGGGGGGGGGGGGGGCAGGCGGGACACACAGCCAGCCCGTTTCAGGGCAAGGCCTGTCATCTGAAGTGCCGCTAGGAAGCAGGGCCTGTCCCCCAACGTCGGGGCCGGCCCGCCGCGCCCCGCAGCCCAGCCTGCCATTTGGGCCGCCCGCTCGGTCGACCCAAAAGCCCGGCCCGGACCCCAGACCCGGGGCGGCGGGGCGGATCGCGCCGGCGGGACGCGGCGGGCGCTAGCCTGGGCGGAGGCGGAGGCAGGAGGCCGCGCGGCGGGGCCGCTCCACGCCGGCGGGGCGCAGACCCTCGCGGCGGCGGCGGCGGCGGCCCCAGGCCGTCCGGGCGTGCGCGGGCCGGGGCGCTTACCCGGGCGGGCGCCGCTTCGGCCATGGCTGCTCGCGTCCCTCACTCGGCGGCTGTCCTCGGCCTGGCCTGGCGGGCCTGGCGCAGCGCGCAGGCGGCGACGGAGGCGGAGCGGAGCCGCCCAGCCTCGGAGCTCCTGCCGGGCGGCCGCGAGCTGCGTCCGAGCCACGTGCCCCGTCGGCCCTTTAAACAAGAGCTGCGCTCGCGGCCGGGCACGAGGGTGCGCACAGCGCCCCCTGCAGCCCGAAGGACCGCACGTCCGCGGCCCGCGGCCTTCCGCGCGCGCCCGCCGGCCCTCGAGGCCTCGGGGGTCGCGGGTCGGGAGGCCGCCGGCCCACCCTGGCCTGGGCCGCGGGAGCGGACGCCGGCGCGGGCATCCCCGCAGGCCCCGTGCAGGGGCAGCTCGGGGGGGCCCAGCCCTGGCCCCTAGCCCCCCTCCAGGACGCTTGGGCCCCGGCGTCCCACTTGGGAGCATCGAGTCCGGGAGCTAAGAAGCGGCTGTGCAGGACGCTAAGAAAACGTGGGACTTCCCGTGTCGGGCCGAGGAAGGGCTGCCTTGCCGGGGAATCTGAAGTATCTGTAGCTTCCCCGCTGTAGCGCCTCTGAAGGACCCAAAGCGACTCGGTGTGGGTATACACGTTGCGCCGGGCGGGGGAGGGGGGAGGGTGGGACAGATTGTAGAACTACTTGTTGCGCGCCTGGGGGACTCAGTCGGTTCAGTGGCTGCCTTCGGCTCAGGTCGTGATCTCAGGGTCCTAGGATGGAGCCCCACATCCGGCTCCCTGCTCAACAGGGAGCCTGCTTCTCCCTCTCCTCCCTGCTTGTGCTCTCTCTTGCCATCTCTCTCTCAAAAAAATAAAATCATAAATTAATTTTTAAAAAAACTACTTGTTTGGTTTTCCAGAACAAATAGTCTCAAGAAAATTTTCATTAAAAACAGAAAAATCTCTCTCTCCTTTCCCCAAATCCCCTTTTGGGAATGTTGGGTCTCCTCCTCCTTCCCCAGCAGACACTCTGCTCAGGGATGCTTCGCAGAGTCCCCTGGAGCCTTCTAAGCCACACCCAGTCTTCACCTGCCCACCAGCCACCGGGCGGGGATCTTCTGTAGCTTTGGCTCCAGGCGGGGAGTACAGTAAGAATAATCCAACACGGGACGCCTGGGTGGCTCAGTTGGTTAAGCGGCTGCCTTCAGCTCGATCCTAGGATCGGGTCCCACATCCGGCTCCTTGCTCGGCAGGGAGCCTGCTTCTGCCTCTGCCTCTGCCTGCTCTCTCGGTCCCTCTCTGACAAATAAATAAATAAAATCTTTTAAAAAATAATAAAAAAAGAGTAATCCAACATTTAATTCGGACCCTCCTTAATTTGGACTTCTCTAATAAACCACTCAAGCTGGAACCCATCTTCCTGATCTGTAACCCAAGAGCCTTATTTTGGAAAACCAGAGTTAACCACAAAACATAAAGTAAAACGTGCTATATGCAGTTTGTTTTATCTTCTATATTTTCCACATTTCCTGTTCATCTTAGTCTCAGAGCCTAGAGCCTATAAACTCTTCCCAGGGGAAATTATTCTGCAGGTTTTTTGGAGGAAGGGGAGAAAATTATTTGCCCATATTTTTGATCCAAGCAAAGGCATGGTCAGCTGACATATGAGAAAGAAACTGATACCTTCTCCAAGTAAGATGCACCCCCAGACTTTAGGGCAAGCTTAGGAAGTTTAAGAAATACAATCAATATGTAGATCACCCATTGTGGGGATCTCTGTTGAAATAACCCGACCTAATAACTTGCAAGTGTGTGCTGAAAGCATCAAGAGCATCCTTAGGCTCTCAGGGGGTTGATCAGACCAAAATATTAAGGATTATAAAATACTGGTAAGTTGGGGTGCCTGGGTGGCTCAGTGGGTTAAAGCCTCTGCCTTTGGCTCAGGTCATCTTGGGGTCCTGGGATCGAGCCCCGCATCGGGCTCTCTGCTTGGAGCCTGCTTCCTTCTCTCTCTCTGCCTGCCCCTCTGCCTACTTGTGATCTTTGTCTGTCAAATAAATAAATAAATAAATAAAACCTTTAAAAAAAAAAAAAAAAGATTCAATGCCCATTGCAAAGAGTCTGGAAAATGGATGAGAGGGAGAAAACACTAGTATTTAATAAGCTCTGTTCGGGGAAGAGTGCTCTAATTTTTGCCACCTGTCTTGGATTTTTAGAAAGTTTCTGTGAGTCAATGGTACTCAGACTTGAGTGTGTGTCATGCTTCCTGGTGTGCTGGTTACAACATAGACTGCTGGGCACCTGTATCAGAGCGTCCAGGTCTGAAGCTGGAGGGGGTGGCGGTGGCCAGAACTTGGACTTCTGACTAGTTCCCAGGTGCTGCTGATTCTTCTGGCATGGTGATCACGCTGTGAGAAACACTGTGTTTATCAGGTTCCTACAGCTGCCTCCCATTCCCATGCTCTCATTTTATAAATATTTTAAACAAAAAGCGCAAAATCTTTACCCCATAATGTGGCTTGCTGAGCAGACCAGCCTGGTATAGCTCGAATATAAACTAAAATTACCTCCATCCTTATTTACTAATGTTTCCTGTGTTTGCTCTTTTTCTGGATGAGACCTCCGGAGCCTGAATACCTCCCGGGGAGCTGACACTGCATTTCCAAGGTGAAGACGCAGACCCTGGAGGAACAGGGGTGGCTCCACCAAGGCACAGGCCGCTGAAACAGCCCATCACCATGCCTCTCCTGCAGAAGGGGGTGTCTTCATTAGTCGAGGGCCCATGAACCACCAACTAGGGTCACTCAAGTGGGTTCAAGGTGCTAAGGTACTGGTGTCCCCACCAGCACATCCCAACCAAGAGACAGGGCAGCTCGAAGGGAGATTGCATAGGACAGACACCCCTCCCCCGATTTCCAGGCATGTAAGTTAGATTCGGAAGTGGACCCCCGCAGAGTTATAAAGCATTAGGAAGGGAAGTCTTAGCAGAGGAAGACCAGAAGTATAACCAAGTCCCCCTTCCTCTGATGAGCTTTCCCGAGTTCAGACAAGACTGAGCTCCCTATTCTGTGAATACCCATGATACATGTTCATTCAACAAACATGGTGAGTACATCCAAAGCCCCAGTGAGCAGAGCTGTGGAGTCTGGTCCCTATACGAAAAGCATCACATCCTGTTGATTCCGCCTTGGTGGTCGTGTCCACCCAGCCTTGCCTGTGGCTCTCTGCCCGTGGCTCTCTGCCCGCTGCAGCTGCTCCCGGTCAAGCCCTCATTGGCTCTTGTGGGTCTCATCCAGAAACGTAACATCCCCCAGCCCCAACCAAAATCAAACCAAAAAACCCACATGATAGAACTCTCATTAATGTTCCTAAATCACAGCTAGAATCAGGTCACCTTTTTGCTCAAGGTCTCAGCTCCCCATTACTAACTCAATAAAATCCAAACTCCTTAGCCTGATCCCAACCCATCTTTCCAACCACGTACCCCATTACCCCCCTTCTCACATCCTAACCTCCAGCCAAATCAAATGAATGACGTGTATATGGCCATAGTGTCTTCTCTCTTCCTCCTGTTGCTCCAACTACAATGTCCTTCTTCCCACCCTTAAAGATCCAGTTCAAAAGTCACCTCTCATAGTCTTCCCCAACACCTCACAACTAAATGTAATTGTTCTCTGAATTTCGACCTTTTTTAGCCTCACTTGGGACATGTAATTTTCTAATTGAATTAGATTCCCTTAACAGCCTAAAAACCCAAGAGCAAGATCTCAGATTTAACCGTACACGCCTCCACGGACCTTGCACGTGGGGGCTACTTAGAGACTTGTGCATGACACACAAACAGAATGGAATCTTGGGCTAGTCTGGGAATGGTTTATACAAATGTGCAGCACAGGAAGGAGACAGATTTTGATAGAATATAAATTTAACCGGGGCAAAGATCTGTTTTGTACACTTATGTATGCCAAGTATTTAAAACAGTGCCTAGGTATCAGGTGTTTGATTTTTTTTTTAAGGAATTAACATCTTTGTTTATTTATTTTAAAGATTTTACTTATTTGACAGAGAGAGAGAGAGATCACAAGTAGGCAGAGAGGCAGGCAGAGAGAGGGGGAAGCAGGCTACCCCCCTGAGCAGAGAGCCCGATACGGGGCTGGATCTCAGGACCCTGGGATCATGACCTGAGCTGAAGGCAGAGGCTTTAACCCACGGAGCCCCCCAAGGCGCCCCTGATTTAATCTAACTTGATCATCCCTGTCCTTCAGACAGCTCCATTTCCTGTTTCGTTCTCAGCACCTAACAGAGCTTTTTTTTTTTTTTTAATATTTTATGTATTTGACAGAGAGAGAGATCACAAGTAGGCAGAGAGGCAGGCAGAGAGAGAGGGGGAAGCAGGCTCCCCGCTGAGCAAAGAGCCCGATGCAGGGCTCCATCCCAGGACTGAGAGACCATGAACTGAGCCTAAGGCAGAGGCCCAACCCAGTGAGCCACCCAGGTGCCCCCAGAGCTGACTTTTGATAGACAATTGAAGCAGGGAGAAGTTGATATTTTGTTCTCTCTCAAGAAGGTATTTCTGTATACAGAGATTGACCTGGAGATCTGGTTAAAATCTCCAGATTCTGGGGCACCTGGGTGGCTCAGATAGTTAAGCATCTGCCTTTGGCTCAGGTCACGGTCCCAGGATCCTGGGATCAAGCCACACATTGGGCTCCTGGCTCGGGGCGGAGTCTGCTTCTTCCTCTGCCCCTTCGCCTGCTCCTCTCTCTCACTCGCACATGGTCTCTCTCAAATAAAATCTTTAGGGGCGCCTAGGTGGCTCAGTGGATTAAAGCCTCTGCCTTTGGCTCAGGTCATGATCAGGGTCCTGGGATTGAGCCCCGCATCGGGCTCTCAGCTCAGCAGGGAGCCTGCTTTCTGCCCCCACCCCCCACCTGGCTCTCTGCCTACTTGTGATCTCTGTCAAATAAATTTAAAAATCTTTTAAAAATAAATAAATAAATAAAAATAAAAAGAATCTCTTGCACAGAGTGCTCCGTACTAGCCGTTATTACTGCCCACCTGCCTAATGCAATTATCCTCCTGCCTCAAGGAAAACAACACTGCCAGAGAACCAGAATCCTACCCTGTAACTTTTTCTCCCCACAATGCAAGACAGACTGGGTACACTAAAACACTCAACTGGAGGGTGGGGGCAGGGGTGCCCGCGGGGCTCAGTCGGTGGGGCATCCGGCTCTTGGTTTTGGCTCAGGTCATGAGATGAGCCCTGGGGTGGGCTCCATGCTGGGCACGATGTCTGCTTGAGAGTCCTTCTCCCTCTTCCTTGGGTCCTCGCCCCACTCATCCTCTCTAAATACAGACACACACGTACCACTCCGTTGGGACGTAAAAATAAGGATGGGGTATAGGGGAATCTGAGGCAAAGGCTTGAGGGTGGGAGACTACAGAAGGAATTCAGGAGAGTAGCTCCTCAGAGCCTCCCACATCCAGTGCAGCTGACCTCAGCAGAGCACGGCGCCCGCCCAAGACTTCCCTCCGCGTTCAGTTGCTCCAAGACCACCCCATTCGTTACAGCGACCCGAGTTTATTTTTATGTTTATTTATTCCTTTTTATTCCCATATCCCACTCACTGCTCCCACAAGCAACTGTAAGGCCTTCAAGGTGTAACTTTGGGTTTCTACGTGTTCTTGCCCAATGTTTTGTTTTGTGTACATGCATTTTGACCGGACATATACAGTACTGACGTAGATCTCCGTCAATCGCTTCCGTTTTCCTACTCAGCACTGTACGTTTCTCTAAGCCAATAGCCCTAAGGGCCACTCAGGAGTGCCCGGTGCACCCACCGCAGCTCGCCCGCCCCATCTTCCCGCCATCTCCACCGGCCAACAGCCAGATCGCCTGCAGCCCTCGGCCACCACACACCGGCTCCCAGGACTACTCTCATACATGCCCTCTGCTCATCGGGTCTCAATTTAAGTAACAATGCACGTCAGGCCGGGACCTCAGGCCTCTGTCACTGCTCCCCCTGACCCACCTCCTCCACCCTGGTATTCCTACCAAAGGGAGAAAAATATCCAACGTGAGCTTTTTTTTTTTTTTTTTTTTGCTAACAGCCAAGTTTTATTCTAAGCAACTATAAATCATCAAAGGGGACATTCACATAGGACCCAGGAGCCCACTCCCATCTCCCCAAACAACAGCGGGGCAGGCATTCAACACTCCTGAGAAACAAGCATTTTTGTGCGTTTTCTCCACCACCTCTGGGACAGTCAATCCCAGAACTAATTTGGAAAATGTGTGATCTACACAACCTTGAGAAACAACTGGTGTAGTAAGAACAAACTCCCAACACCCACAGGAACAAGTCAGACAACCGTAAGTAACAAACAGTCTTCTGCCCCGGGCGGCAGCAGGACCCAGCGAGGACTATGACGGAAGAGGAAGGTTCTGGTGAGAAACCTGGCCTCCCGAGCAGCAGCAGCAGCAGCGTGCTCTCAGCTGCGTCCCAGGGCTCGTCCTTCTCAGCAGGGGCAGTGAGGTCTCCCCACTCTCCTCCTCTCGCTCCTCAGGATTCGGTCACCCACGGGAGCAAGGACCCCCACAAGAAGGAGCTCAGTACTCCGCCCCCGATCTCTGAACTAAGTGTGGATGGGCTAGAAGAGCCCCATAAACAAATCCCTCGTAGAGGGCAGGGCCAGTCCCCATGTTAGGAACGACTTCTACAATGCTGGAAATTTAAAAAAACAAGGTCAGACTGTATTTTTTTAAATCAACTAAAATCTAGTTCCAAAAGTTTCCTCAGAACAGGGTAAGCAGACATTTAAATTATTTCTTCTACGTGTTTTTAACAAAGAGGCTACAAAAGAAGAGGAAAGAGAGGGGTATGCGTCCCACAACTCCACACACCTGCTCGCTCCACTGGCCGACCCAACCTCTGGGAAGACCTGAAATGCTGGCACAGGACCTGGAACCAGCCCGCAGGGTCAGAGAGCCAGCCGCAGCCCACAAACAGCAGCCCCGACGGGAAAACCAGAGACTTGCAGGCGCCAGAGACAACACGCTCCACAGCAGGGTAGAGACGACAGGGAGAGGAGCGGCCCCGGATCCTCCTCTTCCACAGTTCCCAGGACAGCCTCTGGCCTTGGCCAAGGGAAGGCAAATCAAAGCGACTCTCCTCAGGAAGAAGTCAGTCCCTGACTGTGCACAGTGTCTCTTCGGGGGGGACCAATGCCAGCCCCTCCTGCCCCCCCTCCAACCCGGACGGACAAGGGGCTGGCACCCTTAAAGCAGGCCATTGGGCCTTCCGGGCTCCAGGGCCAGCCCACCCCGCTCCCGCTGGTGGATCTTCTGGTGCTGCAGAAGGTGCTGCTTCTGGACAAAGCTCTTCTCGCACTCGGAGCAGCTGTAGGGCCGCTCGCCCGTGTGGATGCGCTGGTGCCGCACCAAATCCGACGGATGGCTGAAGCTCTTGCCACAGTAACCACAGATGAGGGAACTCCGGCTTTTCCTCCAAGGGATGTGGCCAGGCAGGGCCACCAGGCTGTTGGGCGAGAACCTCTCCTGGACACGGCAGCCAGCACTGGGCCCCTCCTGCAGGTGGCAGCGCTGGTGGGTCACGAGGCTCACCCTGCAGCTGAAGCTCCTCAGGCACACATCACACTGGTGCAGCCTCGCCCTCTTGGACTGGGGCTTCAGCTGTGGCCTGGGTCTACGGCTCTCCTCCGGCTCTGAGGCTGTGTAAGGCCCCCACCCTGAGTGGGTCTGCAGGTGCGCAGCGAGCTGCTGCTCATAGTGGAAGCTGACCTCGCACTCGGAGCATTCATAGGGGCCAGAAGCGTCCCTTTTCGGCTTTAGGCCCTGCCCACATTCCTGACCCAGCTGCACCTGCCTACTAGGCTTCTGCTTCGGAGGGCAGCTCAGAGTTCTGCCACTGCTAGGGTCTCTACTTCCCTCAATGGGATCCTCCAGATTAGCGTCCCTGGGGCCTGAATCCAAGAGGACAGAACCACCCTGACCACCCCAGAGTTCAGTATGCTCTGGGCTCAGGAAAGCCTGCTCCTCGGCAATGCCCGAGAACTCTCCAGGAAGATCCGCAGAGCCTTCCTGAGCGTACTGGATCTCCTGCTTGATCATAACCCCTTCTGCTGCCAAGAGAAAGAAGACCAACAAAAAAGATCACATTCTAGCACTTTCGGTTTCTTCAGAGCTAAACAAACATCTGTGAATTTCACAAGAGCTCTAATCAAAGCACCCCACAGTGAGGGCATTAAGACAACTTGGAGGAGACTGGGTTCTAAGACCTGAAAAACTAAACCCATTTTTTTTTTTAGGACAATGTTATAAATAACAGTTCGCTAAGCTTGTCCATAAATCTGTACTCAATTCCTGTAAAAAAAATGGCAAAATATACTAGAACTATACTAATTTAACAGTTTAAAACAATAAACATGAACAATTAAAAAACAAACCCAACCACCCTTAAACCTAAAGCTTAAATATTCATGTACCCAGCCCCAGTCTTCCTGCACATTCCCCCCCCAATCCCTGGCTTATAAATGCTCTGCCTGCCTCTCACCCCAAGCTTCACTCCTACGATCTGACCAACCCTATCCTCAGTCTCCAGCGGGTTTTCACCTGAGCTACTGCTCTGTGCTGTACAGTAGCACAGATGTGAAGCAGCATCCATCACAACACGTAAGGACTCCCAGTGGTAAGAAATGAAGACAGAGATGTTAGGTGAACTCATGAAACTCACAAAGAAATCTAAAATAAGTAACACCAGATAGGCTGCTGATAACCAGTGTTTGGCAGTTTGGCAGTGGGAAAGCTCACTATAGGCCGCAGGGAGTGGAGGGATGGAATATTCTGGATCCACTCACCTGGGTGGACATCACCAGAGCCGTCCTCCTCCAAGTCACCCAGCATCCCTGCACCCAATTCCGCTGCTTCTTCTGGCTGGCCAAGGACCTCTGGTTTGGAATAGGCACAGTGTGAGCCCAGGAGACCGTACAAGCTCACTGCGCACTGCGCAGGTGCCAATGAACAAGGTGACCGATGTCAGGGGTTGATATGAAAAGTTCCAAAGATTAAAAGGCTACTGTTCTTCCCACTTCCCCACCAGTGGCAGCTTGAGACGACTGGAAAATTCGAGCCGATTAGAGAAATCTATTCAGTCAGCTGCTGCCTTCAACATTCCTCCCTTAACTGCTGTGTTTCTGGCACTCAGGCTCCCCAGCCCGCTCCCCTTCCCCGACCACCCTGCCCTCACGTGCACACGGTCTCAAGTGCTGCCTCCTTTCAGCGTATCCACGGTGCAAGGTGACATGCTGCAAGGTGAGGTGGGCACTATTATCCCCAGCTGGGACAGACAAGGAAACGGCCACTAGCAGAGCACAGAACCCGGCCCAGGTCACACACTCCCCTCCACCCCTTCTGCTCTTTCCCTCTCTGCCCCAGTCACACTGGCCTTTTTGACACTCCTCCATGGAGCTCAGTTTTAAAAGATTTTGTTGGAGGTGCCTGGGTGGCTCAGTCGGCTGAGTGTCCACTCTTGGTTTTGGCTCAGATCATGGTCTCAGTATTGTGGGGTCGAGCCCCACGTCAGGCTCTGCGCAGTCTGCTTATCCCTCTCTCTGTTCTTCCCCATGCTCGCTCGCTCATAAATAAATAAAATCTTAAAAAAAAAAAGACTCTACCAAAATCTACTTACTAATAATTAATATTTTATAAAGATATATATCTATTTTTAAAGGATTTTATTTATTTGAGAGAGAGAGAATGAGAGAGAGAGCATGAGAGGGGAGAGGGCAGAGGGAGAAGCAGACTCCCCACTGAGCAGGGAGCCTGATGTGGGACTTGATCCAGGGACTCCTGGATCCTCATGACCTGAGCCAAAGGCAGTTGCTTACCCAACCCAGCCACCCAGGCGCCCCAAAGATGTATATCTTATTAACCAGCACTTCTAATTAACACAAAATTAAAAAAACCAAAACAAAATAAAAAACAAAAACTGAGCTCAAGGCACTGAATGTAATTCCACCCAAGGCCAAGAAAAATTTTTTGGTTAACCTGTACCGCCTGCCTCATCTCAGGTAACAAAAGCATTTCTTGTCAAACAGTTTTAAGTATTAAAAACCACATGAGGAACCCTGCTCACATAACACTACAATACACATTACACTATAATGATGACATCTTTTAATAAATATAATGAACTATGTGACCATAGAGAAGAAATACAAAATGCACAACACTAAGACCTTTCCAAGTCTTCATGAACTGAGGACCTAAAGACTCCTGTTTCTTTTTTCTTATCTTTCAAAAATAAATTTCAAAATTTAAATTTTAAATTTTAAAATTCAAAAATGTAAATTTTTATTTAAATTCTAGTTAGGGGGCACCTGGGTGGCTCAGTGGGTTAAAGCCTCTGCCTTCGGCTCAGGTCATGATCCCAGGGTCCTGGGATTAAGCCCTGCATCGGGCTCTCTGCTCAGCGGGGAACCTGCTTCCCCCTCTCTCTCTGTCTGCCTCTTCTGCCTACTTGTGATCGCTGTCAAATAAATAAATAAAATCTTAAAAAAAAAAACAACAAAACTTTAAATTCTAGTTAGTTAACATATACCGTAATATTGTTTTCAGGAATAGAATTTAGTGATTTATCACTTGCATATGACACCCAGGGCTCATCACAAGTGCCCTCCTTAATGCCCATCACCACCTAGCCTATCCCCCTACCCACCTCCCTCCAGACCAAGAGAGGAGCCAAAGCCAACTAGAGTCACGGCTGTGGTCTGAGTCACACACTACTGGGCCAGGGATGTGCAGACGTCTGCAAGGGAGTTCTCGGGACGGAAGTGCTACTCACTCAGAGAGACCAGAGTCTCGTAGTTGCTCTTCATCACGTTTCTGTAGAGCTCCTTCTGCCAGTCCTCCAGGTTTTCCCACTCCTGCTCCGAGAAACAGATTCCATCGTTTTCAAGTGACCTGGACACCTGAAATTACAAATATCGTAGCATGAGTGCCTCCTGTCATAGCCACGAAAGCAAAGCCAGCAACTTGAATCTTAAATAATAAAGGGTAGGGCTCCCCATTCGGGCTTTTTTAAAAAAAGATTTTATTTACTTATTTGACAGAGAGAGAGACTCACAGTGAGAGAGGGTACTCCCTGCTTGTGCAGGGAGCCCAAATGTGGGTCTCAATCCCAGGACCCTGGGATCATGACCTGAGCCGAAGGCAGACGCTTAACAACTGAGCCACCCTGGCGCCCTAGGCTAACTCTTAATTCCCAAGGGGTCTACCTTGGGGACCTCTCCATTGCTGCCCGGGGGCAGCCGCAGGACCCAGAAGTTGCTGTTCCTCAGCAGGTTCTCCATGTTCTCCAGCCGCCTCTGCAGCAGCCCGTACTCCTGCAGCAGGGTCCCCAGCACGGCCCACTTGCCCTCCAGCTGGTTCCCGAACTCCACGGCCGTCTTCTCGCAGTCCGCCAGCTTCTTCTCGGCCGTCCCTGTCCGCCCCTCCAGGCTCTGTAGCCGGGCGGCCTGGGACTCCATCTTCTTCTCCACGGCCTGAATGGCAGCCACCACAGTCCAGAGAGAGAGCTCTGTGGTCTGCAAGTAAGAGCTTTTCTCTGTCGCTTGTGGGGGAGGTGTGGAAGAAGGCAAAGGTGTGGAGCGGCGTTTCCTCCTGTGCTGAATGAAGAATCAGACACAGGGCCAGTCAGTGTCACTTCCAAACACCAAGTAAAGAAAACAATGAGTCCAGTGGGTCCAAGAGTATTACAGCTACTTAGTTTCTACCTTTTTTTTTTTTTTAAGACTTTATTTATTTGACAGAGAGAGAGACAGCGAGAGCAGGAATACAAGCAAAGCGAGCGGGAAAGGGAGAAGCAGGCTTCCCGCCGAGCAGAGAGCCCGACCTGGGGCTCGATCCCAGGACCCTGGGATCATGACCTGAGCCAAAGGCAGACGCTCAATGACTGAGCCACCCAGTCGCCCCAAAAGTATGCTCTTTTACACTCTGTTACTGTAGATTACACATACATGTACATTATAACACTGAAAAGTACAAAGAAAAGTTATGTAAAATACCACCATTCAGGGCGCCTGGGTGGCTCAGTGGGTTAAAGCCTCTGCCTTCAGCTCAGGTCATGATTCCGGGATCCTGGGATCGAGCCCCACATCAGGATCTCCGCTCAGCGGGAAGCCTGCTTCTCTTCCTCTCTCTCTGCCTACCTCTCTGCCTACTTGTGATCTCTGGCTGTCAAATAAATAAATAAAATCTTTAAAAAAAAAAAAAAACCACCATTCAGAAATAACCTGTTAGAATTTTTATTTTTTTTTAATCTTTTAACTGGTTTCCAAAGTTGAAATAATATACTGTACATGATGTCTTATTACCTGCCCTTCACACCTGGCATAGTCTCTAAGACGAACCAAGACACAATTACTCAACAGGACTAATAAAGCTCAACTCATTTACCTTTGTACCCAAGCAGCTAGTACAGTGAATAACACCAACTAAATTTTTTTTTTAAAGATTTTATATTTTTGTCAGAGAGAGCGAGTGAGACAGCAAACCATAAACAGGGGGTGAGGCAGGCAGAGGGAGAAGCAGGCTCCCCACTGAGCAAGGAGTCCAATGCGGGGCTGGATCCCAGGACCCCAGAATCATGACCTGAGCCGAAGCCCAGATGCGTAACCGACTGAGCCACTCGGGCATCCCCAACTAAATCCTTCATAAATATTTACGGACATGATTTGACGAAGCCTGCTGACATTTTCCTTACACGGCTCATTTTTATGATCCAGTCCTGAGGAGTAAAATCACTACAGGTGAAGCTCAACATTACTAAAGCCAACATGGCGGGGGGGGGGGGTGTCTCCTCAGTTTCCTCTAACCCTAAAGTACCACTGCATGTTCAGTCCTAACCCACAAAGCTTCTTGATTTTATATGGCATACACTTTCTTCAAAGCTGCTTCTCTATCCACAAGAATAGACACTAAGTTGGGTGATGGACATTGGGGAGGGCATGGGCTATGGTGAGTGCTGTGAAGTGTGTAAGCCTGACAATTCACAGACCTGTACTCCTGGGGCAAATAATACATAATACGTTAATTTAAAAAAAGAACAGACACTAAGAGGAAACAGTTTTGAAAGAAGTGCTGGGGCCAGGACTTAGTGTCTGGAGAAACAGGACAAAACGAACCCAAGTGGCACCTAAATGAACATGTAAGCTGGGACGCCTGGGTGGCTCGGTTGGTTGGGCGGCTGCCTTCCGCTCAGGTCATGATCCCAGCATCCTGGGATCGAGTCCCACATCGGGCTCCTTGCTCTGCAGGGAGCCTGCTTCTCCCTCTGCCTCTGCCTGCCACTCTGTCTGCCTGTGCTCGCTCGCTCTCTCCCTCTCTCTGACAAATAAATAAAATTAAAAAAAAAAAATGAACATGTAAGCTTGGCCATGACCTATTCCAGTGACTCAACTCAGTTCATTACTGAGCATGTGGGTTTAAAGCTTACCTGTCCCCCCTAAGAAGGATTTAAATAAAAGTTTAATGTAAAAGATCTTCCCTCTCCCGCTCTCACTGCTTGTGCTCCCTCTCTGTGTCTCTCTGTCAGTAACTACAAATGAAACAACACAGGACGTCAGACTGCTGGACAGGCTCCTTTTATCCCATGTTCTGTTTTTCCTTTTTTTTTTTTTTTTTGAGATTTTTTATTTATTTGACAGACAGAGATCACAAGTAGGCAGAGAGGCAGGCAGCGAGAGGAAGGGAAGCAGGCTCCCTGCTGAGCAGGGAGCCGGGGCTCCATCCCAGGACCCTGGGACCATGACCTGAGCCGAAGGCAGAAGCTTTAACCCACTGTGCCACCCAGGCGTCCTCCCATGTTCTGCTTTTCACTTTCAGGAGCTCTAGCTCTTCGAAGCTGCCTCCTGCAGCTCCTGCCTTTCTGCGGCTCAGCATTTTGTTGCTTGCTTCGCACAGGAAGGTGGGTCAGGATCTGAGCACTAAGCAAAAGGCAGAAAAGAGGTGTGAAATCAAGCTGCTGCTTCTGCTTTGAACTACCTATTGAGATGGAAACAATTCAAACGTCCACTGACTGGTGATTCAATAAACAAACCACAGTCCATCCGTATGTTACAGGTTCCGTATGTTACAGGTTGAATTTTCTTTTCCCAAAAAGATATGTTGAAGTCCCAACCCCTAGGACCTCAGAATGTGATCATATCTGGAGAGAATCTTTACAGAGGTAATCAAGCTCAATGAGGCCAGTCAAACATGATTTGGTGTCCTTATTAAATAGGGGAGAGGGGCACCTGGTGCTTGCGTGGTTCCGTGGCTCAGTCAGTTAATCCGCTGCCTTCAGCTCAGGTCACGATCCCAGGGTCCTGCTCAGCAGGGAGCCTGCTTCTCCCTCTCCCTCTGCCTGCTGCCTCCCGTACTTGTGCACTCTCTCTTGTCAAATGAATAAATAAAACCTCTTAAAAAATAAAATGAAATAAAATAGGGGAGAGATCTGGACAGAGACAGATGTGCACTTAGTGCAGACTATGTGAAGACACACGGGGAAAAGACAGCTACATGACAACGGAGGCAGAGGTCGGAGTTCTGCTGCCACAAGCCAAGAAAACGTGCGGGGCCATCAGGAGCTATGAGAGACTGAAAGAGATTCTCCGTTGGGGCCCTCCGAAGGCATCAAGGCTGTGGACATGCTCGTTTCAGACTTTCAGCCTCTAGAACTGTAGGACAGTACACTTCTGGTGTGTAAGCCCCTCAACTTGCAATACTTTATTATAACAGCCTTAAGGGTATTGGTACACCATACAATAAAATACTGTTACATTATTAACATAGTAATAATGTGTTAAGCATGTTACATTAGCAATAAAAAGGGAACAAATTACTGATACACATAACAATGTCCATCCCAAAATTATGCTATGTGGAAGAAGCCAGACACAAGATGCCGCCTACTCTATTCCATTTGCATGACACTCAGGAAAGGCAAAACTATAGGGACAGAAAACAGATTAGTGGGGGCACCTGGGTACTCAGATGGTTAAGAGTCTGCCTTCAGCTGAAGTCAGGATCCCAGGGTCCTGGAATCGACCCCCATGTCTGGCTCCCTACTCTGCTGGGAGTCTGCCTCTGCCTCTCCCTGTTTGCGCGCTCCCTTTCTCTCTCAAATATATAAATAAAAATCTTAAAAAATAAAACACCAAACCAGATCAAGTGTTTGCCAGGAGCTGGGGGTGGGGGAAGACTGAATGCAAAGGAAAGCTTTCTGGGATGATGGAAATATTCTGTATTTTGGTAGTCTGATGATAGCACACATTTATCAAAACTCACTCAACCGTATGAATGAATGTTGCTGTAGGTGAATTATCTCAGTAAGCACGGCTTAGTATCAAGATAGAAGAAAATGTTAGCTGCCAGGAAAGATGCCATAAACAAAGTATAAAAAAAAACAAATGGGGAGAGGATATTTATAAACAAAGTATAAAATGGAAAGCAAAAGAAATAACCCCAAATAAACCCGCAAACTCTAAGTAACTGTAAGAACAGAAAATGCAGGCGGTCCAAGAAGCAGTTGGGAGCACAAATACAACCAAGGAAAACCATTTTCACCCACCAGGCTGCCCCACTTGATAGAGGGATAAGGAACTAGAGATGAGTAGGATATAAAACTGGCACTTATTTTTTTTTAAGATCTTATTTATTTGACAGACAGAGATCACAAGTAGGCAGAGAGGCAGGCAGTGAGAGAGAGGGAGAAGCAGGCTTCCTGCTGAACAGAGTCCAATGCGGGGCTCGATCCCAGGACCCTGAGATCATGACCTGAGCTTTAGCTTTAGAGGCTTTAGCCCACTGAGCCACCCAGGTGCCCCCAAACTGGCACTTTAATTAACATTCCCGGAAGGAACGAAAAATACTACAAACTTCATGGAAGGCAATCTCATAAAAGTCACTAAAAACCTTTTCACCTAGCAATCCCACTTCCAGGAATCTATTTTATAAAAACAAAAGGCATTATTTACTGACATCCAAAATAAAAAAATAAGACAATTACTGGTAATATTCTTTGGAAAAGTCAAAGCTTGGAAATAATCTCCAGGTTTATTCATAAAGGAATGATTACATAAATTATGGCACAACCAAAAATGACACTATACTACCCTTAAAAATAATGACCTGTATGTATGGTTTGGAAGGGTTTTCATCATACTCTGCTGGTTAAAGATTCAACTTTTCGAGAAATATATTTATTAGGATCCCACTCTCCGAAAGAAGAGAAAATACATGAGTATATGTGTGTTTCAGCCCACAGAAAGGTCTGCGAATAGATTCATGAAACTGAACTGGTAACAGGACTTACCTGAGGGAAATGAGAGGGAGAGATTTTCATCATTCCTTGTTAACTATTGCTTGTTTGACTTCCTCAATAAACATGTATTTTTTTAATAATTTTCCTTTTTACATAAATTCCACATGTAAGAGTATTCGTGATCGCAGTGAGAAATACAAAAAGTACACTTACATTCCCCACACTTCTGGAGTTTCTGGGGCAGTTCTGTTGGATCTCCTATCATATTATCAGGGTAAGTCTAATACAATGGGCCTGCCACTACAGTCTGAAACCTGTCACCAGGAAGTATAAGACACGGTCCCTGTTGCTAAGACACCTTCAATCTGCCGGAGTAAAATACAAAATAAGTAACATTCTAAAGTGGCATCTAAGGTGAACTAGATAATATTTAAGATCACTTCCAACTCTGAGATACTATGACTTTTTAATACCGAAGTAAAAAAAAACAACTTCTATGATACATAAGACACGGAAGGGAATGGCGACAAATCTCCATCAACTACCACTCCGTTACCAAATATTGCTTCTGAAGTCCTCTCTATGACTCCCTACATAACTACGATCCTGAATTTGGTTTTTCACTAGTAACTATCTTTTTCATATTCTCACCAAATGCTTTTTTCCCCAAAACATGTTCTTTAGTTTTGCCGATCTTAGGACCTTACATAAATGGCATCCTTATTCCACAACACCTGAGAATATCCTACTGTTGCAGATGGCTATAATTAACTTTCACTTCTGCGTAACATTCCGCTGTAACAACACCACAACTTCCTTTTCCAGTCCATTATTTATTTGTCCCCATCTTTCTCATTACAAGTAGTGCTACAGCGAACAGGGCTGTGCACGGCTGCTAGTATGTATGGGCAAGTTTCCTGAGGGTATAGTCCTAGGAAGGAATTGTTGGCTAACAGGGTATATACACAACTTGAACTTCAATAAATAATGCCAAAATGTTTTCTAAAGTGGTTGTACGAATTTCATTCCTGTCAGAAGTATTAAGTATTCTGGATCTTTCCCAACTATGTCAACACTTGCAACTGTCAGACTAAAATTTTGTCCCTCTAGGAGGTCTGAAATGTCATCACGGTTTCCATCTACTCATTCTGTGATTACTAACAAGGATAAGCATCTTTTAAATATTTATTGGCCTTTCAAATACCTTTCAGTGAACTACCTGCTCAAGTCTTTTATCTGTTCATCTTTTGGGTTATCTTTCTTCCTTTCTATCTCAGAATTTCTCTGGTAATTCTGGATACTACTCTTCATCCACACTGTATATGTTGCAAACAACTCCTCCTTATTTGTGCCTCATTTTAAAAATTCACTTCACTGGGGCACCTGGGCAGCTCGGTCTGCTCAGGTCAGGGTCCCAGGGTCCTGGGATTGAGCCCTGCATGGGGCTCCTTGCTCACTGGAGCCCTCTCCCCACCGCTCCCCCTGCTTGTGCACACCCGCGTTTGCTCGCTGGCTGGCTGGCTATCTGTCAAATGAATAAATTTTAAAAAGCCTTTAAAAAATAAAAAAATAAAAAGAACAAAAATTCACTTTATTTTTTAATTGAAAAATTAATGTAGTTGAGTTTCATCAATTCCTTTATGGTTTGAACATCTGTGTCAGGTGAGAAAATATCAATATCCCAGAATACTGTGTCTTCTAAACACTTCATAGTTTTGTTTTCACATTTGAGTAATTCAACTAGGACTGATGTTTGTGTGTGGTGCAGGGCTCAATTTTCACATGGGAAATCAACAGATCTAATAATGATGAAAAATCCATCAATTTACCTGAAGATTTGTAATGCGACTTCTGTCATGAAACAAGCTTTCATACATAGCAATCTGTCTCTGGCATCTCTAGTCTTGTTCTATAGGGTATTTTTTGTATTGCCTTACCAATATCATAGTCTTAACAACCATAGGTTTTTAAAAAATCATTATTGAGGGGCACCTGGGTGGCTCAGTCGTTAAGCGTCTACCTTTGGCTCAGGTCATGATCCCAGGGTCCTAGGATGGAGCCCTGCATCAGGTTCCCTACTAGGAGCCTGCTTCTCCCTCTCCCACTCCCCATGCTTGTGTTCCCTCTCTCGCTGTGTCTTCTATCAAATAAATAAATAAAATCTTAAAAAAAAAAGTATATCCTTAAAAAAATAGTAATTATTGATATATGGTAAGACAAGTCCCACCTCCCTGTTTCTTAGTATTATCTTGACTATAGTGGATGTTGATATTCTTTACACACTTGAAAGTTCTCAAAGGGGCACTTGGGTGGCTCTGCCTTTGGCTCAGGTCATGATTCCGGGGCTCAGGTCAGGAATCCGGGGATTCCTGAGATCAAGCCCTGTTCAGGCTCCCTGCTCAGAGCGGAGCCTGCTTCTTCCTCTCCCTCTGCCCCCTCTCACCAGCTCCATACATACGTGTGTGCGGTCTCTCTCAAATAAACATCTTTTAAAAAGTCTCATAAAAGTATCTTTAGAGACTCTGTCTACATCAAATCCATAGATAAATGTATCCATACACAGTTTGCCACTCCTTTTTTAAGGTATTTTTAGTATCTTTCAATATTTTAACATATTCCACTGATTACCACACAACAAATAATCCCAGTGTTTAATGGCTTAAGACAACATCTACTTTGCTCATGAATCTGCAATTCAAGAAGGGTTTGTGAGGAACAGTTTGTCTCTGCTCCACTCCACGTCAAGTGGAACAAATCACAGGCAGGCAGGCTCTGGAAAACAGCTGAAAAATCCTAAGCCACATGAAGAAAGCATATTGAGATATTCTTTTCAATAGCCCAACCTAAGGTCCCAGACTACAGTCAGCTGCCAGAACACACTTTCATTTCTAAAAGGGCTTTTTTTTTTTTTTTAGATTTTATTTATTTATTTGACAGAGAGAGATATCACAAGTAGACAGAGAGCGGGGAAGCAGGCTCCTTGCTGAGCAGGGACCTCAATCCCAGGACCCTAAAACCATGACCTGAGCTGAAGGCAGAGGCTTAACCCACTGAGCCACCCAGGTGCCCCTAAAAGGGCTCTTTTGCTCTCTTCACTTTTTATTCATTAATCTCAGTATACAGGCATACCTCAGAAATATTGCAAATTTGGTTCCAGAACACCACAATAAAGCAAGTATCATAATAAAGCATGTAAAATTAATTTTTTGTTTCCCAGTGCATATAAATTTACACTACATTGCAGTTTAAGTGAACAATAGCATTATATCTAAAAAAAAATGTACAGACCATAATTAAAGAATATTTTATTGCAATAAAGAAAAAAAAGGCTAACCATCATCTGAGTTTTTAGCAAGCATAATTACTGGTCACAGAACACCATAACAAATATAATAAGGAAAAGGTTTAAAATACTGTGAGAATTATCAAATTGTGACAGAGACACAAAATGTGCAGATGCTGTTGGAAAAATGGCAGCTGAGACTTGCCACAGGGTTGCTACAAACTTTCAATTTGTAAAAAAAAAAAGAAAAAAAGAAAGAAAGAAAGAAAATACAGTATCTGCAAAGTATAATAAAGCAAAGCTCAATCAACCTGAGGTACGCCTATACACAGATATACGGACAAAAAAATCTTACCTGTGTTGTCCAAAAGCCATTAGAAACACATGGCTATTTAAACCCATATTAATTAAAACTGAATTAAAAATTCAGTTCCTCAGCCACACTACCTACATTTCAAGTGCTTAATAGCCATAGATTTCTACTGACTATATTGAACAGTACAAAGCAGAATATAATCTCTGAAAGTTCTCCTGGATATACCACACCTTAATTTTTTTTCTGCCTAAAAGAAACTAAGGTTTTTTTAAAGTCTTCTACCATGCCAGTTTTCCTTATAGTTCTGTTAATCTGCTTTACATATTTTAAGGCTATATAATTACATGCAAAATACTAGAATGTCTTATCAAGCTGATAAAATGAGTCTTACCATTACAAAAGTAGTAGTAGCCTCGATCTCTAGCAGTATTAATACAGATGAACCAATTTTTTTCATTCGTCTGATATGTTTTCATATTCTTTTATGTTCAACCATTTCTGTAGCTTTGTCTTTTAGTTGTACCTCTTACAAACCATATAGTGACAACTGTTTGTCTTTTAACTGGACATTTAGTCCATTTACATTTATTGTAATTGATCTATTTTTATTGATTTTTGCCCTTTTTAGGCCTTGTCTTTCTTGCCTTCTTTTAGGTGATTTTTTTCTTACTCTATTTCCCCTTTTAACTTGTAAGTTTTACAGCCAATTTCTAATGTTTTAGCAAGTATCCTAGATATTACAGGAAGCATACTTCTAACAACCTTGAAACAAAAGAATTCTGATCTTTTCTTAACTTTTACACCAATGCTGCCACGTATTTTAATTTGCCTTTGTTTTTAACCTCACAAGAGATTATTCCCGTTATAGTCAACTGATACATGATTTATCCGTTTCCATGGGTCATCACACTTTCTTACGTTTTCAGACTTTACATTTGGGATAATCTTCCTTTTACCTGGTATATCCTTTACATTTTCCAGCTGCTAGGTGGCTCAGTCTGTTAAGCCATTGACTTTTGATTTCGGCTCTGGTCATGATCTATCGGCTAAGGGTCATGAGGTGGAGCCCAGATTCTGGCTCCCTGATGGTAATGGAGCCTGCTTAAGATTTT
>PISX010000863.1:46922-94314 GCA_004024625.1 Mellivora capensis
CTCTCTCTTAAAAAAAAAAAAAAAATCTCTCTCCCTCTGCCCCTCCCCCCGCCCCCGGCTCGCTCTTCTCTCTCTCTCTCTCTCTCTCTCTCAGAAGAAAAAAAGAAAAATCTGTCCCCCTGCCCCTCCCCCAGCTCGTGCGCGTGCTCTCTCGCGCGCACTCTCAAAAAAACAAAACAAAACAAAACAAAAAAACCCCAAAACCCAAAAAACCCAAAACAAGCCTCGGAGAAGTTTCTCCGCAACGGTGTGTGGCGCTGGGGCTCCGGCCCGACGGGGAAGGAGCCGGAGAGGGGGAAGGCAGTGACCCGGGGTCGTGGAAGGAGGCCGGTATTCGCTAGAAACAGCCCGGGGAGTCCCGGGACCCCCAGCCCCACCGGAGGGCGAGCTTCGAAGCCCCGCCCCGGCCAGGAGCTCCGCCATCCCGAACGCGCCCGCAATCCGTGCCGGGAGCACCCTTACCCGAGTAGGCGCCGACTCCGCCATGGCTGCCAGTCGCCCCTCAACACCCGGGCCCCGCCCGATACCCCTCGCGCTGCGTGCCGGACCGGTGGGTGCCCCAGCCCCTCCTCGAAGCCGCCACCAGTGCCGTGTTGATACAAGGTGCATTGTGGGAGTTCGGCCCTCCAGCGCCAAGAGCCTCTCCAGCGGCTGGTCCTCACCGCGCGGCATTTCCAGGGCGCCCCCGTGCGGCAGGAGGATGAACAGCAGCTCGGCGCTCGAGCCAGAGTGTGCTTCCAGGGAAGGGCTTGCTCCCTCCAAGTCAAGCGCAGGTTGAGAATTGAAGGCAAACGCGGGACTTGTGTGTCTTCTACGTGCCCATCACTCGGCGAGGTGCTTTGAGCGATTCAAAAATGCATAAAAGTCAGACTTTGCTCTGAGGGAAGAATATGTAACTTATTTGGGGAAAAGAGATATGGTGCCAAATGGCATGTGTTTTGTTCCATTTGTTCATCTGTTATTTGGCTTTCTAGAAACTAGAAACACATGGGGCGCCTGGATGGCCCAGTTGGTTAAGCCTCTGCCTTCCGCTCAGGTCACGATCTCGGGGTCCTGGGATCAAGCCCCACATTGGGCTCCCCGCTCTCGGGGACCTGCTTCTCCCTCTCTGCCCTTCCCTTTGCTCTCACACTCTCTCACTCTCTCAAAAGAAAAAAGAAAAGGAAAGGGAAAAGAGAAGAAAAAAGGTAGAAATACACTTTCCCATCAACAGTGTGGAGTCAAGGTGCCCAGGCCAACCCACTGTATCCTATCAGTTATTGCAATCACACGCCTTGGAAAATCTAAGATAGCCCCAATTTCAAATGTTTAATCCCGTCCACATGTTACTGTTAAATGATGAGTTTGGAATTTTGATTTGGAAAGCATGGCTGCATTTCCATTTGATCACTACTGCAACCATACTTGTCTAATTTGTACCACATGTTTTCTATAGAGACAGGCAATGAACTTCCACTTGAATTATAGTTCTGAAGACCTTCCTCTGAGAGCTAAACTCTTAAGATCAACAAACTGGCTCCTTCTTAGCATGCAGGGCTCAGACTTTACCTCCTCTGATACATTCCCTGTCCCCCCTGCTTCCAGCTCAACACCCTTCTCCATCCCAACCCTCAATCCTGATTCTCTGATCAAAAGTTTTCAGAGTATTATCACTAACAGAAATAACGTTTTTTCATCGGTTTACATGGTAAGGATGTGTCCATTTCACTAAAACATCCCTCCACAATATACACCATTTTTTGCACACAGAAGTGCTCATATTCATCTTTGGATGACTGAATGGTGAACCAGAGAATAAGGGTAGATAAAGCCACCTCCGAGAGAAGGCATAATGCCCACAGCAACCAGATCAACAGGAGACTCACCGAATCATTAATACATCTAAAGGAAGGATGGGTTGGGTCAGGGCACCTGGGTGGCTCAGTCCTTGTCTTTGGCTTGGGTCATGATCCCAGGGTCCTAGGATTAAGCCCCGCATCTGGCTCCCTGCTCAGTGGGGAATCTGTTTCTCCCTCTCCCACTCCCCTTGCTTATGTTCCCTCTATTTCTGTCTCTGTCAAATAAATAAAATCTTTTTTAAAAAAGAAAGAAAGGGAGGAAGGAAGGAAGGATGGGTCAAGCTGAGGAAACGAGTCAGTCACTGAGATATGTCTGGGGTCTGACCTACTTTCTCAGACCAAAAAAACTTACTGTCAGTCACAGAAAAAAATGTATCGTGTCTGTGGAGACAGACATAATCAGGACCTAGGATACTGGGCACTGGGGCCATTAGCAGTTCAGTTCTAGAACCCTCTATTCTGTTTCTGTGTTCACCAGGCAGCCTGATGATGCATGTTGCACATAGCTACTGGGAGACAACAGGCAGGTCAGGCTGACACAAACATCCAGTCCACCCCCTGGAAATGAGTAAACGGATGCTCCGGCTTATCCATCAGTTTCTTGAGCATCACCGTGATTCAGCACCCCTGACTCTGAGCCTGGAACAGTGTGAAAACATTTAGATCAAATTTCCAGTGTGCAAAGGAGGCAGCACCAGGCACTTCTGAATCTCATGGGCTTGCAGAGATGGTGTGCATGATGCTCTAGAAAGTGGAGCCCAGGATGGGAGAAATAGGTGAAGGGGATTAAGAGCACACTTATCTTTTTTCTTTTAAGCCTTTTAAAAAAAAAGATTTAATTTATTTATTTGACAGAGAGATCACAAGTAGGCAGAGAAGCAGGCAGAGAGAGAGGAGGAAGCAGGCTCCCCACTGACAGAGAGCCCGATGCAGAGCTCCATCCCAGGACCCTGAGATCATGACCTGAGCCGAAGGCAGAGGCTTTAACCCACTGAGCCACCCAGGGACCCCTAGAGCACACTTATCTTGATGAGCACTGAGTAATACAGGAACTGTTGAATTACTAAAAAATAAAAGAAAAGAAAAGAAAGAAAGAAACCATTTTTTCAAATTGCAAATGTTTTAAAACTTGGGGCAAAATAATAGTGTCTACATTGATGTCAAGGGAGAGAGAAAGAAAGGGAGAAAGAGAGAAAGAAAAGCAGGACCATTGGTCTCTCCCACTTACTAGATGTGGGCAAGTCATTAACTTCTTGGTGCCTCCATTTCCTCATTATTAGTGAGTAATAGTAACAGTTCATACCTCACAGAGTTGTGCAAATTAAAGGAGTCCGTTCAAGTGCTTAGAACAGTGCCTGTCAGGTAAAGAGTTCGAAAAGTGCTCCTGATCACTATGGTTCTCTGTGTTCTGGGTCCTTCCCTCACTAAGTGGTGTGGCCTCTGCTTCTGTGTCTTCCCACTGAGAACGCAAACATCACATCCTTGGGTTGTTGAGGGGATTAAGAGAACACACACATGTAAGTGAAGAGCTTGTGTTGCTGAATGCCTGGTGTGTAGCAAGCACTCTGTGAGCAGCGACTTTTCATTTGGGTTTGCTTTTGCTGTGAGAAGGTCCAAGCCTTGAGCTGCAATGAATTCGCCAACAGAAACGTCACCTTGTTGTGTCTCTTAGAAGTTTTCCATTTGTCCTTTCCCAATGACACTAAGATCTTGGCACAGGCCTTTAAATAAACTTTTAAATATGACTCATAATTATTCCCATTGTGGCCGTGGTATCAAAGGACTCGAGAAAATGTGCTTAGTACTTGTAACCTGTCACCTGTGTGTCTACAAGGCATAAATGTGACACGCAGAGCTGAAACTGACTTAGACGTCATCTCACCCACATCTTTGTTTCTAGTGACAGAAAAAAGTATCCTCTGACTCACATACAGTATAAATTAAGTTTCAAATAGTGCTTTAGGGGAACCTGAGTGGCTCAGTCGTTAAGCGTCTGCCTTTGGCTCAGGGATCGACCCCTACATCAGGCTCATTGCTCCGTGGGAAGCCTGCTTCTCCCTCTCCCACTCCCTCTGCTTATGTTCCTTCTCGTTGTGTCTCTCTCTGTCAAATAAATAAAGAAAATCCTTAAAAAAATTAATTAAATTAAATAATGCTTTAAAAATATTTCTCAGGATGCCTGCATGGCTCAGTGGGTTAAGCCGCTGCCTTCGGCTCAGGTCCTGATCCTAGGGTCCTGAGATCGAGCCCCGCATCGGGCTCCTTGCTCAGCAGGAGCCTGCTTCTCTCTCTGCCTCTGCCTGCCACTCTGCCTGCTTGTGCGCACTCTCCTACGACAAATTAAAAAAAAAATCTTTAAAAATATTTCTCTTGTCTTTAAATGTTCTCTTGTGCGCATGACTTCTAGCATACATATTAACATACATGTAATGTTATGTCCAAACGTTTTTTTACTCGAGAGAGTTATAGACCGTGGCTCTATCCCACTTAGTTGAGACCCGTTCTATTCTGTTCCGCTTATTATCCCGCAAGCCTCTAGCTGGGAGACCAGGTCTGTCGTGCTCCTTCTCTCACATAAATCACCTCCTGGGGAGCACACCCCCCAGGCCTCCAGGTCAGCGTGACTCCTAGAATGAATCCATCTTGGTTCAAGCTGCACAGCACCCCTGCCCCCCATATATGTACGCGTACATGGACACAGGGACAGTTAACATACACAGCGTGTCCACAGGTGGTGGACATCTGTAAGCTTTGTCAACCTAGCACTTTTCCCTTCTTCTGGGCATAGGTGAACCTCTTCCTCTTTGGGGACAGCCCCTCCCCAGGCTCTAGCCATGTACTTGGAATGGGTATTGCCATCTTGTTCCATGACCAGCCAGGTCACAGTGACTGTGCAAGGGTGGGCATTTGACTCAAGCCAGTCCAATCATACCATCCTAGCCTCCTGGCCACAGTAAATGACCCAGGGGTGGACATATGACTTAAGCTGGACTAATCAGAGCTCTTCCCTGGGATCATTTGTTTATTAAATATTTTTATTGACTTATTTGACAAAGAGCAAGAGAGCACAAGCAGGGGGAAGAGCAGAGGGAGAGGGAGAAGCAGGCTCCCTGCTGAGCAGAGAGACAGATGTGGGGCTCAGTCCCAGGACCCCAGGATCATGGCTTGAGCCGAAGGCAGATGCTCAACCATCTGAGCCACCGGGAGCCCCTCCCTAGGATCTTTCTAACTAGACCTGAGGGGACAGGTTAATTTCCTTTGTGGTAAAGCTATAAATGTATGGGTCAGGAACAGTCTTGTCCCCATTTCTTGGGGAAGTTGGTTTGAAAGAATGATCCCAACATACAGAAAGGAGCAGAGAGGAGACACATTTTTGTCTCTGTCCAGGATTGATCGTTCAACTGTTCCTCTGAATCCGTGAAGGATTCTGGCTTCCTTCCAGAAACTTCCCCTTTCTCCATAGTTGACTAGTCAGCTTCAGGTAAAGGAACTAGGTGACAGGAGTTTTTTGTTCTTGTTTTGTTTTTTTCTTCTGCACATCCTTTTATCCATTTGGAATTTTGAATGTATTATTGTAAAATCTATTTGAAACTCCATACATGGCTTAAAACCTGATGCAGAATTCCTTTAGGGTTCGAAAAGCACTTTGTTTTGCAAGAGAGTTTTACTGGCCATTTTAATTGTGGAAAAACAGGCCCTAAGGGAATGGCTTGGAAGGCAGAAGGTGAGGAAAGATAAAATTAAATTGCTCTCCATAATAAACTAGGATTTGGGGATTCCCTTGGATACTTTGGGAGGGAGGGCATGAGGCCTCAGAAAGGGGGAAGATAGCTACTCCTTAGAGAGGCAGGTAAGATACGGGATCAAGAATGGGAGCTGGTGGATTCTGGGAAATTCCTAATGGTGGAAATTGTTCACGGTCTTTTAAGAACAGAGATAGTACATATTTTATGTCTAATTTTGGGTCGTTTGCTGTGCTAGGCTGAGATGAGACCCTCTCTATAATCTCCAAAGGACAAAAGTCTACTACACATAAAATCTTACCTAGGGAAAGCAAAGACGAAGAGCTGTCTGGGTTAATGCAGAGCTGAGAGCAGGCCAGCAGCATGAACACAGACATGTCAATTTGTGAATCCAGGAAGCACGAGCTAACAAAGGAAAACGAACCTGTCCTCACCCCCACATCCTTGAGATGTGGGGCAGGGGCTGCTGGTTGGGGACTCAAGTCATTTTATGGTCAAAGGATATTGGCCCCATAGGGATGGAAGTTGTGGGGACCCCCAGGTAACCAACATGGGCTTTCACTTCTAAGACTGGATATGGGGTCTCCCTTGAATCTTGAATGGGATACAAATCAAAGGCAGTTTTCTCTTTTAACAGAAGGAAACCTACAGAAATTACTATGCTGGGGTAGGATGCTGGTTTAAAATACATATCAAGAGACTTGAATAGAGGTTCTCAACCTCTAGGACACAGTGCCAGCACCACACTAGAAGATTCTTATGGAAGGGGACCTATGGGAACCTCACAAGTTGGTGTGGGCCGGGAGAAGGGAATGAGGTTCTCACACCCAAGATCCCTCTTTTCAAGAATTACTCTTTTAGGGGCACCTGGGTGGCTGTCAGTTAAGCGTCTGCCTTCAGTGCAAGTTATGATCCCACAGTCCTTGGATCCAGTCCTATGTCAGGTTCCCTCCTCATGCTCTCTGTCTCTCTTGCTAAGTAAAAAAAACTCTCTCCTTTTTAAAAAATTTTATTTACTTATTTGACAGACAGAGATCACAAGTACGCAGAGAGCCGAGCAGAGAGCCGGATGTGGGGCTCCATCCCAGGACCCTGAGATCATGACCTGAGCCAAAGGCAGAAGCTTACCCCACTGAGATACCCAGGCACCCCTAAATAAAAATCTTTTTAAAAATTACACTTTTAGAAATATCCCTCCACAATGGCTCTGAGTTAGTGGCAGACGGCATGGCAGCCATGGCCTTCCCCAAATGGTCCTATTCAGGGCCCCAAGCTGATACGATGCTCTGTTGTATGATTTTCCATCAATCGGATAAAGCAGTACCGTTAAATATCGTCATAGGCTGGTTCATCTCGAGCCCAGTGTGACATTCCCTCCTTCCCCTTACTCTCCAACACCCAATATTCTGGGACTGAGAGAGCCAGTTATGGTGCCCAAAGCCTTGATTATAAGAGAACTGGCCCCTTGTCATTGCTCATTTTCAGTGGTATCTAGCTTAAACTTGCTCTCAAGATTTCCATTTTCATTCCTTCTGACCTCTTAAGAGCTATACACTCTGGGCATCTGAAGATTTTTTAGGGCTGCCTGGGTGGCTCAGTTGGTTCATTGTCTGCCTTTGGCTCAGGTCATTGTCCCAGGGTCTTGGGATCGAGCCCACGTCGGGCTCCCAGCTCAGTGGGGAGCCTGCTTCTCCCTCGCCTGGCTGCTTGTGCTCCCTTTCTTGGTATCTCTCTCAAATAAATAAAATTTTTAAAAAAAGTTTTTAAAGTAATCTCTACAACCCAAGGTGGGGCTTGAACCCACAATCAAGGGTTACATGCTCTACCAACTGAGCCAGTCAGGCACCCCTGGGCTTCTTAAGAGTGCTAAGGGGGCTCTGACGGATCTGTGGCACAGCAGATCCCAGGCTAATTGATAGCCTGTCTATGGAATAGTCTTGGCATTCAAGGCCTTCCATGGCCTGGCCTTGACTCACCTTGAAACTACATCACCTATAACTTTCTCACATCCTGAGTATGACCAGGCCAGTCTCCTGCCTTACAACCCCAATTCCTGCCTCCCTGCCCAGTATCATCTTCATCACACATTGCTTCCGGCCTCCTCTCCCCTGGCCCCCATCCAACTCATTCTCCAAGCCATGACTTCTCCGGTTCTGGAAGGACATATAAAAAACTCTTAGCAGTGGATATCTCTCAACAGGGAGTCTGGTAGGAAAGAGTTTTACTCTTGTGTCTTTTTTTTAAACCATTTGAATTTTTACTGCATGCATTTTTTAAATTAAAATAGTTAACTTTAATTAACACATTATCAGAAGGAAAATAAAAATCCACCTTCAAAGCAGGACCCTTGACCTTTGTCCTGCTTCAGTAAGTGGACTCCAAGGTCCACACTGCGGACCCCTGCTGCCTGGTAGAGGTCCACACCAAGTGCTACCACCTCTGATCAGCTCCAGGAGTGGAGCTCAGTCTAGGACACGCCCAAGGCCAGTGCCCGGGGCACTGGGGTGTCTCCTGGTGTAGCCAAGGGACACTTGGTGCAGTGGCACCCACCAGACCAGTATGTGGGAACCAGACGGCCTGGGCCCTCTCACTGGCTCAGTCACTAACCCTCTTTGGGAATCAGCTCCTTGAGGTTAAAATAAAGGGAGGGACTCCAGCTACACGTTCAGGTGTTCCAAACCCAGGTCTCAATTGGGATTTCTCCCCCCTTCACGCTCTCAACAGCCACAAAAATAAATTAATTTTAAAAATTAAAAAAAAAAATTGTTGGTCTTATTCTCCATGATTTATATTATCAAAATATTGATTTCCTGCATATATGTTTTAAAGCAGAATACTGCCTCCTCCCAAACAAAACACTGGACTAGAGTGTTCTCTTCTGCTCTAAAACAAATAAACAACAAAAAAAAAACCAACAACAAACAAACAAAAAAAAAACAACCCTCCACTGAATTTGTCTGTTTAACTTCTCAACTCTTCTTAGAAAGCAGAAGAAAAAAAAAAAAATCCCGGTTAGTTGGATTCCCGTTCTCTAAGGAGCCACACTGCAGAACCCCTTGGCCTTGTGAAAATGCAGTCTGCAATCTGGACACCATTTATTTAGTTTCGAGAATTCCCTTTGCGTGGCAAAAAGGGGTCTGAGGAAAGCAGAGCGGTGCAGATGAGGGGAAGGGTGGAAGCGAACACTGGCGAATGTGGCACCAGCTGCCAGCTGCCCACGGTGCTCCCTGAACTGGGAGAGAAGCAGGATCAACGGGAGGAGCAGGAAAAGTCATTCTTGACACAAACAAGGGTATTGGGGCGCGCCACCCCATCCCAGTGCCTGGTCATGCAAGATGCAGAAATGGAGACCGTGGCCCCTCAGGACCACGGAGTGGATGCACCAGCTCAAGGGAGTCCTTTGGGCGCCTCCCCGAGGCGCCTGCAGGGTCTGGGGCCGAGTAGGGTCTATGTCCATGTCCTTGAGCATGGTCAGCGAACAGATAGCACCAGTGGGGAGGCTCAGGGCAGGAGACTGAGGGTCTCAGACTCTAGCACCCACTTGCCCGGCCCTCCTGGGAAGAGACTCACTTCCTGTGACGGCTGCTCCAGCAGCAGGAGCCCCTCCCTCACTCCTTTGCCCTGGGGAAACTGGAATAAATGGACAAAGTGAGGTCTGACCCAGGGCAACAGCTGCCTCTGGAGGGCCGGGTCACTACTGGGCAGTGAAAAGATGCTGCACCAGATTGAAGGACTGGAGGTGGGAAGGACCGGCTGGGGGAGGGGACCTGCCGCCTGGGAATGCCGACCTGGCAAGAGCCTTTCAGATGCATGACCCAGGGCGTTGTGTCACTGATGGGTTCCCCAACCCCCAGAAACCCCGGGAGTTGGCCCCCTGCTGCTTTCTGAGTCTGGGGAGGAGACCGGAGAGAGAGACCGAGAGAGGCCAGGCCAGAGAAGCCTCTCACCCATGGGAGGTAGGCAGTGTATGCGGTGGGGGGACACTGCACTGGGGTCAGGAGCCCTGGTCCCAGCCCTGTGGCTCTCTTCTTGTGTGATCCTGGTAAACCAGCCATCTGGGTCTCTTTTCTCAGTAGGGACAATCCTACCCCTCAGAGGGACAGGCTAAGGGTGAGAACAGATAAGGGATAGAAAATATGTTTAAAAAAGTATAAAGCGCTATTAGAACGCGAGGCAGTGCTGTCATCAGAGATGGTACCCTTTAGCTCATCCCTCACCTCCCGTCACACTTCTGCTTCCTTATTCAGCCTCTCTTAACCTTAGGATCTTATTTATCTTGGTTGCTTCCCCCATCACAAACTGTGACTCCAGTGGCCGAACTGGACAAAGTGAGGTCTGACCCAGGGCACGCTAGGTGGCGAGGCGTCTGAAGGGGCTGCCCGAAGCCTCTCGCCTCCTCACTGTCCGTTCTGGCACCTTCCCTGGGGGAAAGATGCTCAGCCGGCCCCTTGGATCACCCCCACGAGACGAGCTGGCCATCCGTTCAGGCCGGACAGGTCTAGGGGGACCTGTCCGACCCTCGGGGGACCCTGTCTGGAGTGCAATCCCTCTTCCCAATTTCCAGCAGGTAGTAGGCGGAGGGAGGGAAGGCGCGCCGAGAGAACCAGGGGCAGGATCAGGGGTGCTCCGGCCACCTCCCAGCCCCGCTCCGGCCTCGGGCCCTCCTCTCCCCCAGCCCAGCCCTAGTCGTGCTCCGGCGGCGCCTGGAGAGGCCGAGGGGCGCCGAGCCCCGGGCCGCCGCTGTGCACGCGCAGGTGGTCCTTGAGCGACTCCTTGTAGCGGAAGCTCTTGCCACACTCGCCGCACGTGTAGGGCCGCTCGCCCGTGTGGATGCGCTGGTGCTTGAGCAGGTTCTGCTTGCGGATGAAGCTCTTGCCGCAGAGCGCGCACTGGAAGGGCCGCTCGCCCGTGTGCAGCCGCTGGTGGTTCTGCAGGTGCTCCTTGCGGCTGTAGGTCTTCTCGCACTCGGAGCACTTGTAGGGCCGCTCGCCGCGGTGCGTCATCTGGTGGCGGATGAGGCCCGAGTGGCAGTTGAAGCTCTTCTCGCACTCGGCGCACTCGTACGGCCGCTCCTTGGTGTGGCTGCGGTGGTGGATGATGAGGCTCTTGCGCACCCCGAAGCTCTTGCCGCACTCGGGGCACGAGTAGGGCTTGCTGCGCGCGCCGTGCAGGAGCAGGCTCCGCCGCAGGCCGCCCGGGCAGCAGCTGCCGCAGCCGCCGCCGCCGCCGCCGCCGTCCCCGGGGCCCCCGCCTGCGCCGCCGCCGCCGCCGCCGCCTGCGCCCCCCGCCTGCGCCCCGCCCGCGCCCCGCTCCCCGGCCAGCGCGGGGAAGCCCTCGTCGGGGGGCCCGGTGCCCGGCGCGTTCGCGTTCGCGTTCTCGGCCGCGGGCAGCACCGGCAGGCTCTGCGGGGCTGGCGGTGGCGGCGGCGGCGGCTGCTGCGGGGCGGGGGGCGGGTTCTTCACCAGCAGCAGGCTGTCACCTGCGGAGGAGACACGGAGACGGGACAGGCTGCACAGCGCTCGCATCCGGGCCCGCACCACCACCACCCGCCCCCGGTCCCCCGGAGAGGGGCCCGGGGCCTTAACCGACTCCCCCCGTGGCTTGGTGCGAGTCGCAGGCGATCTGGACCTCAGTTTCTCGGAAAAGCGAGGGCACTGAGCAAGGCCGGCGGCCGCGTTCCCATGGCTCTGGGGCTCCCTGACCCTCGACCTGTCCCAAGCCACCTGGGGGAGAGCACCAGAAGCGCGTGGAGCAGGTAGCAAGCAGTTAGGAGAGGAAACGCCTCCAGAAAGCAGGGGCGGGGCCTGGGGGGCCTGGGGGGCCTGGGGGGCCTGGGGGTGGAGCTATTTGGAAGTCACTTGGAAGGCAGAACTGGCAGGAATAATGAGACTTAATTGCATTCTGATGTTCAATGCTAATTTACCTAAGGCGAATTTCTCACTGGGAGGAAGGAATGTACTAGAACGTATCCAAGGTGAAAGCCAGACAGGAGGCCCACGGAAACGAAACGCAAGGAGCGGGGGCCAAGACCATGCGGCCTTTTTCAATCACGTTTCCTCTAAGCAAGTGGCCTTCAGACTCGAACAGCTGCCGGGTCCCAGGCCCACCCTGGCGTCTGGCCCCATGTGCGCCCTGACCACTGTGCCCACTGTACTTAGGGGTCTTCTCACCCCTTCACCTCCACCACCCCACCCCCACCCCAGGTGTCTGTTCTCCGTCCTCTTGCCCTGGAGGAGCCCCTCTTCCACTGAGGGGCAGCTGGTAGAAGAGCAGTAAAGAAGCCTTTGCTCCCACCTCTTGGCATCCTCAGCCCAGGTCCCATCTGCTCCCTGGAGGCCATTTCTCGGGCCACATCTGCCCAGCTTCCACCCCTGCTCATCGGTGTCTGCCTGAGGCCTGTCCTCCTTACGTGACATCCCTAAGCACATGGGGCCCCGCCTGCCCTCTCCGTCCCCATCAAAACTGAGCAGGCAGAGAACCCTCTCCACAAGACACAGGCCAGCAGCAGAGGCTGAAGAAACTTTCCTGACCTTGACCCCAAGTGCCAGGTCTTCCATCCGGGGGGACTGACTCTGAGCATCGTCTGTCCCTCCACACAATCTGCTACTCACTCCTTCATAGGCCATGTCCTCGAGAGGACCCAAGCAAACCACACGCCTGGGAGCATCCACCTCAGGAGCCATTTCCCCGGAAACCCAGCCTGAACCGGTCCTGTTCCTACCCTGATAAGGCTTCAGACTCGGTGTGTGGGTCACTCCACTTCTCTCACCCTCCTAATCTCCCTTCCTGACCCATCGTGGCTCCCGTGGTCAGCACTGGAGTCACTCGCCATGACATGCCCCTTATGCCTCTGCTCCTGTCCCCTCTGCCCTGCTTGCCTGGGGACCCCCAACCATACTCAAGCAGCTGAAGACGGCTGAAGAAAACTGCACAAATCTCAAAATACCCCACCCCATCCCCAGCCAGGCACCTTGCTACACTCCTCAGCGTGCCCTACTTTTCCATCTTCTGCGAGGGTGTCATCACACCTTCTCCTCCAGCTTCCAACGTGAGCACTTTTATTCTGGACGTCACTGGCTGGGAACTGATTCAGACATAAGCACATGGCCTCGTTCTGGCTGATGACATGTGAAGAGGGGGCTTCTGGGAATTTCCTCAACTCCTTAGAGTGTAGGAAGAAGGATGACCCCTCCTTTCCCTCTGGTCTAGAGGCGATTGCTTGGAACAGCTGCTGCCATCTTGCTCCAGTCATACCAAGGAAGCAGAGCAGGGAGATGGAAAGAACCTGGGTCCCAGATGACCTCGCCTCATCCTTGAATCAACTGAGGCCGAAACTGAACTGCCTCTTAGCTCTATAGGAGAAGAGATGTCTTTGTTCCTCAAGGTAGTCTGACTCAGGGTTCTAAAGCTAATGGAGAGCACCCTACTGGACACAGGGGTCCAGTGATCCCCCAACTTAAAAGAACACTGTCCCTGGACCCCACGTGCTCCCAGGCTCCAGCCACGGTCTCTCCTCATCTCTGACCTCATCTCTGTTCCTTTTCAGACCAATATTCCTGACGAGTTCTCTACCCTTGCTTTTACCGTTTGCTCTGGAACTCCTGAGAGTCCCGCATGTGTCCCAGCACACCACTGAAACAACTTTTGTCAAGGTCACCAACAACCTCCAGCCTGCCAAACCAATCTGCCTGCCTCTTCCCCAGCCCGCACATTCATCCTAACCCGTCGCTGGGTTTGAGCTATTTGACTCCTGCCTCTCTCCAGAGTCTCTTCTCTTAGCCTCCGTGGTGCCAGGCTCCTCTGGATTTCCTCCAGGCTCACACCTGCTCCTCTTTCATTCTTTGTGTACATTCTCCCTGGGTCGCAGAGAGGCCAGGGCCTCAAAACAGCTTCTGTGTAATAATTTAACAGGGCTTTGTCCTTGGTGCCTAGGAGATGGCCTCTAAATCTATAGAATTTCCAGGGTGAGAGGAGTGTCTTTGTTATTCACGGTGGGTTCCGATGTTTTATGCTCCTGGAGTAATTCATGGTAAGTGCCCAAACAGTTTAAGCTAAAGGGAGGACTCGGATGGGGGCTGGGTATGCCAGAAGGATCATCCACAGACAGGATTAGAGGGCTGGGGCTTTGAGCCCAACCTCTGGAGAGCGGACAGGCTAGAGAACGAGTTCACCTCAAGACCGGTAGTTAAAACGAGTAAGTATGTAAAGAAACTCCAGTAAGAACTCCGGACACAGAAGTGAGTTCTCTCATGGCCAGGACTCTGCATAGTGTCACCCATTGCTGTGCTGGGACAGTGACACTTTCCGATCCCGCATGGAGCGGACAACAGAAGCTTGTTTTAGGACCCCCTCCAGAATTAGTCCTAATGGATCTCTCCTTTCGGCTAGTTCTGATTTGAATCCTTTTGCTCTAATAAAACTAATGATGAGTGTAGCAGCTTTCCTGAGTCCTGTGAGCTGTTCTAGTCAAATGCTGAAGTGCAGGGGTTAACGGGAACCCCTGCATTTGTAGGGCTGGTTGGAAGTGAGTGGGCTGGGGACCCTCGAACTGGCAGCTGGTGTGTGAAGGAAGGGTGGTCTTGTCAACTTCACCTACGAGATCTGCTCTGATTCCGGGGAGCTGCTGCAGAAATCACTGCAGGTTACAACGCCCAAAGTCACCCCCGAGCCCTGAGCTCTCTCTTGAACGTTCGTCTGCCTAACGGGATGCCATCTCAGATCGACCAGACCCAAAGCAGAGCACTGAGTTTACTCGGTAAACCGGCTCCTTCCCAGCACTCACCAAGTCATTAAAGGGTGCTGCTGCCTCCCACTTTGGGAGAAAGTCAAGAGGCTCTGGTGATTGGGCAGGTAGGAGAAGCATTTCCAGATGCTTCTGTTGCCCAAACTCTGGGGATTGCGCCCCCCCCGACCCCCGCAATGCTAAGGTTCGAGGGCCCTCCAGAGATAAAACAACATGAAGCAAATTGTTCTATGACTCGGCATACCCAAACCGAGGAGGTAAAATGGTCTGGTCACTTGCATAGTCTTGCACGCTCGGCACAGACTTCCCCAAATCCACCCCCACAACCACACGGGTCTCCAGGAAAAGGCTCACCTGGGCCCACGCACCCCCAGCCAATTTGGACAAATCAGATGGCAGCATCCTGGCACTAGGTGGGACGAACTACTACATACGCCTGCAAGGCCAGAAATAGTGGCCTGAGTGCCGGCAAGAAAGAAGTGGAAATTGCTGTCACTTCTTCCTGTCCTCACAGACAGTGGCCTGGCTTCCCTGTCCCGCGCCACCCCAGCAGCAGGTCGGGAGAGGAACCGCTCTAAGTTGTATCTGAAACAAGGGCATAACACTGCTCCTCTCCGGCTCCCTGCCCACCCCTCCGGCCTCCGCCTGCCCTCCCGGGCTGGACTCAACTTGTCTCAGACACTGGGATCCACTTACCTGACTTATAACGGGCTTTTCCCACTCAGGAATAACCTAGGTCCTCAGCTCTTCCCTCGCTTTTAAGCTCCTGGGGGGCGTCAGGGGCGAGCACGGGGAACGCCCATTTGGCTACTCCAGCATCTGACCAGTAGAGGCTAAGTCAGCTGTCTTGAAAACAAAGCTGTCTTGAAAACAAGATGGTAGCGGTTCTGGCAAGGAACGCCAGCCAGACGCTAAGAGTGTTCAGTAATCCACGAACTTGTGCCCAAGTCACTGGCCAGTAAGTGGAATTAAAAAAAAAAAAAAAAAAAAGACCCAGGAAGCCCAAGTCAGGTGAAACGTTTGGTTCCATACCTGTTATGGGTTAAAAAAAAAAAAAAAAAAAAACAATCCCCTCTCCCTAGCCAACCTTCGGTCTCTCCACCAGTTACTGCGGGGAACCCGCTTGGGGCTGGCTTGGGGCTCCAGTCAGTGTTCTCTGGTGCGCGAGCCACCTGCCCCCATCACTGCCTGCTCCGGTGCCAGCGGGTCAGCTCCCTCCCAGCCCACCCTTCTCTCCCTGCTCTTAGGGGCCCTGCTACATCCCTCCAAAAGCTGCGCTGAAATCCAAACCCCACGACTGCAGAAAGTGACCTTCTTTGGAAAGGGGCTCTTTGCAGAGGTAATTAGTGAAGATGAGGTCATACTGGAGTGGGGGGTGGGGGGAGGCCCTGATCCAGTCTGACTTACGTCTTCAAAGGAAGCCAGCCAGGTGAGGACACAGACACGAAGGCAGGACGCCACAGGGGGCAAATGCAGAGACGAGTGACACATCTACGAGCCAAGGGAACGCTAACCATTGCCACAACGGCAGAAGCCAGGGATAGGCAAGAGAGGGTTCCCCGATGGCATTCGGAGGGGGCATGCCCCTGTCAATCCCTTGACTTTGGACTTCTGGCCTCCAGAACCCAGACAGACAACACATTTCTCTTGTTTTAAGCCACCCGGTCTGTGGCACGTTGTTAAGACAGCCCTCGGACAGAAACACAGCTGCTATCCTCCAAAAGGAAAGGGGACAGCGCTTTGATGGAGATGGGGGGAAGGCTGCCACGACAGGACATCACCTCTGGGGGGCGGGGGGAGGCGGAGGCAAGCCACCATCCCTGTGGACGAAAGACCTGGGGACCCCAAGGTGGGGGCGCATTACTCACTGGGGCCAGAATCTAATCCGAGCTCTCCTTCCATCGAGTCACGTGGGCCCCATGGGTACGGCTGCTCCTCCTGCTTGATCCACGACAGAATGTCATGCGCTGAGATCAGAGACTCTGTGGACAGAAAGAAGGCAGTCTGAGCGCTGTTCCCTTCCACGGAGCCTCCCCTCAGAGGGGAGAGAACCGCCACGTGCAGAGGCCATGGCTGGTGCTTGCAGGACACGTAGCAGCTGTGGTCTGTTTCATTCTGGCCGTCCTCACCCTCCCAGCTGCCCTTGGACACGGCGTCTCGCTTGTGCTCGCTCCTTCTGCAGCTGGCCAAGAGGAGGAGGCCCGGCCCGAAGTCTGTGCAGACGCAGATCGGAACCTGCATCTTCCAGCTCTGTCCACGGAGCCCCAGAGCAAACCGTGGGTCCAGAACCGGCCAGAGGGCAGCCTGCTGTCTGACAGCCCGTGGGACAGGACCGAGGGCTGAGCAGTAGGACTTCAGAACCAGCAGTGGGAGAAGCGGTGAACCAAGGTCTCCGGAGAGCGGAGGTGTGGGCTGCTGACTCTACCAGGAAGGGCTGGCTTTGCCACCTGGCCGGGAGCCCTTCAGCTTCTCCACTGTGAAGTTGTACAGTGGAAACAAGGAATGCTAGGTTTTATGTCTGTTCTTCTCCCCTTGGTATGTGGGGGAGGATGAGACTCTGGGATGGTAACCAAACAAGGGGACATTGGACTTCTCTAGCTGTGAAACACACGCGTGCATGCATACACGCACACACATACACACACAGACACCCATGCAAGCGTGCACACACATAGACACACACACACACACGTGCAGGCCCCAGACAGTGGATCTTCTTTATTGTTCTATATGCCTGGACCCTACCCAGAAGTTTCTTGGAAGACATTTATTTAACTAGTGTTCACCCACAAAAACTTGCAGAAAATGTAAATTTCGGGATGCCTGGGTGGCTCAGTTGGTTAAGCGGCTGCCTTCGGCTCAGGTCATGATCCCAGCATCCTGGGATCGAGTCCCACATCGGGCTCCAGTCCCACATCGGGCTCCTTGCTCGCCAGGGAGCCTGCTTCTCCCTCTGCCTCTGCCTGCCACTCTGTCTGCCTGTGCTCGCTCGCTCTCTCTCCCTCTCTCTCTGACAAATAATTAAAAAAAAAAAAAAAGCCCTCTGCACTTTACCAATGGTTATATTCCAAAATCTGCTACCAGAGGAATACACTGCATTTTATTCTCTGAGCCTTTCATTGGCCTTAACCAGAAGCGATCAGGTTGATTTCCCGGGACACAAAACTTAGTAAGAATCTCCTTGTCCTTCATACTCATTCTGGTATCTTGCTCACCTGAATTGGGGTCCGTTGGGATATCTCTCTCTGCCAGATCCTGCTGATCCCACACGCACGGGTGCTCCTCCTGCTTAATCCGGGACAAGAGGTCCTGGGCAGAGGCCGGTGAGTCTGCGGGAACAGAGCAAAGGACGCGTTGGGGGACACGACAAGCCTGCCAGTTTGTATACTGGGTAAATCTCTCATTTCCTGCAGTTACTTCTTTTCCCTAAAATTCAGGCATAATGAAAGGATGCTAATTAATTAACAGCTTAAGTTGGCCTGGCCCCAATTAATGGAGCTTTTGCTGCCGATAAGGGTATCCTACAGGGGAGCGCCACTCCTGCGGACTCCAGGCTTTACACGGAGACTCCGCTTGAAAGCAGAGCACCAGCACGGGCACAGGCATTCCTTCACGGAATTTATGTACCTACTTGACAGACAGATCACAAGGAGGCAGAGCGGCAGGCAGAGAGAGACGGAGAAGCAGGCTCCCTGCCGAGCAGAGAGCCCAATGCAGGGCTCGATCCCGGGACCCTGGGATCATGACCTGAGCCGAAGGCAGAGGCTTTAACCCACTGAGCCACCCAGGCGCCCGACACAGGCATTCCTAAGGGTATCTTCCAGGAACATGATGCCTTCCAGGAAGCCGTTTAGATCCAATGTTTCATTGAGATTTTTCTTTCTTTTTCTTTTTATGATTTTAGAGAGAGACAGAGAGTGAGCCCATGAGCAGGGGGAGAGGGAGAGAGAGAGAGAAAGTCTCAAGCAGACTCCGTGCTGAGCACAGAGACCCATGCGGGGCTCGATCTCCTGACCCTGAGATCGTGACCTGAGTTGAAACTAAGAGTCAGACACTTAACTGACTGCATCGCCCAGGCGCTCCCTTATTGGGGTTTTTCTAAGATGTATGCTATGTCTTCTTTCTTCTGCGGTCTGTTAAAACCTCATTTAACTTTATGGCCTTCTTATCTCTTACAGATTTCTTTGAAGAGACTAATAATGGGCCGCTGTCCAGGGGCACGCCTGATGGAAAGGGACTGGCCTTTCCCCGACTCGGACGCCACTATCACTTACCTGGGAGGGTGGTGAGGCTCTGACCGAGGGGGGGCTAAGGTTTGTGGGGTTCCAACCTGTGGATAAGTACGTTACTAGATCTTGTGATGGATAATTTTGTGACAGCCAGGGCACAGTACCCACATAGTTGCACGGACATTATTCCTTTCTTTTCTTTTTTTTTTTTTTAAAGATTTTATTTATTTGTCAGACAGAGAGTGAGAGAACAACAAGGGGAACAGGGGCCAGAAGGAGAAGCAGACTTCCCGCTGAGCAGGGAGCCCGATGCAGGGCTTGATCCCAGGACCCTGGAATCATGCCTTCATGCTGAAGGCAGACGCTTAACTAACTGAGCTACCCATGCGCCCCCAGACATTTTTCTAGATATTTCTGTAAATGGAGTTTTGTGTGTGTGTGTGTGTGTGTGTGTTTAGAGAAGATTAATATTTCAATCAGTAACCCCTGTCTTCCATAATGGGGGGGGGGCTCTGCCCAACAGGTGAAGGCTTCCACAGAAAACGACGGATCACTCCCACGGATGAAGGAGTCCGGGCAGAAGACTGTCCTGGGTCTCCAGACCGGACTGTGGACATGGCAGCCTCTACAGTCCCTGAAGCCAGTCCCTTAAAATCAGTCTGTCCGTCTCTCTCTCTCTCTCTCTCTCCACACGCAGACACACACCCAAACACACCCTGCGGAGTTTCTCTGGAGCATTCTAGCACACACATGCTCTCAGAGGCTTCTCACAGAGTCCAGCTGGAACGTCACATAAGAGGAACCCTCCAGCCGACCCTACGGGCGCAGAGGCAACAACCCATAAATACTTATAGGAGACAACGAAAGCCCTTCCCAGTCAGGAGCAGGCTACGGACGGACGGATATATTCCCCAGCCACAGCGCCTATCACTTAGTGTTACACTGAGTACTTCCACCCTGATGCTCCTCTTCAAGGGGAGGAACAGTTAAATAAAACCGAAACAAAAAAAGAGGGGAAACAGGACAAGCTAAGCCCAGATGTGCTGTTGGTGCCCCACGGGACATCCCGTCTCTCTGCCCATCCCAGACCCAACTCCTCCACTTCCAACTCTGGCTTCTGGTCGGCCACACGCAGCGGACGATGGTGGCGGCCTGCAGGCCATGCTGGCCCTTTCCGCTCCCTCCCCGGCTTGGGCAGCCACCGGACCCACTCACCAGTAATGGACTCCGTGGGGATGGCTCTTTCCTCCAGGCCCCGCTGACCCCGGACACACAGGGCTTCCTCCCGCTTCACCTGCGAGGACGAATCCTGGGCAGGCACCAGCGGCTCTGCTCCTGGGGCGAGAGAAGCATGTCATTTGGTCTATTTTTTTTTGACCAGTCCTCACCCAGATGTTCTTGGTGTCAGGAACGCAGGCGACGGCACTAGTCAGCATGGGAGACCTCGGGTTCCCGCGGACAGCTGCGGGGAACCCCAAGAAGCGGAAGGTCTCGGGAGCAGAGAAATAATCAGCATTCAGGACGAAGGGGCAGGCCAAGCCACAGGATGAGATGTAATAAGGCCGGGAGAGAGTTCCAGAGAACGGCCCAACCTGGGTTTTGTTGCTCATCAGGACAAGGCCAGAAGTTCGACCTCTGGGTACAAGAGGTCACCCCCGTCAGAGAGAGGTGGCCACACACACACACACACACACACACACAATCATTAGCAAGCCTTCCACCTGGCCGGATCCTGGATGGATAACACAGAGTGTCCTCACATACGAGTCAATGACATGTCCTCTCTGTACACCCCAAGGTGTGACAAACGGGGTGTGTCCTTCTGCTGTTCCATGATGCAGGGTACGACCCCTGAGAGCAGGTAGCTCAGGTCGGGGGCAAGATCAGAGGAATTCTGGAAGACCTGGGTCCTGGTTTCCACTGTGCCCCCAGCCCAGCAGGGGAGGCAGCCAACCTCTCTGGCTCAAGGCCTGCTCGTTCCACCCACAACACGGGCACAGCAGTCACCACCCCAGCTCATGCATGGGGTTGGATGACAAGGTGACCCTGCTGAGGGCCAGGGCCCTGCTGAGCTCAGCACCCGCAGTGCTGGAAAACGGGGCGCAGGGCGTTCAGATGAACTGTTCGCAACAGGCCAATGCACAGAGACAGAGTCGATCAGTGGTGGCCGGGGGCTGGGGGCTGGGGGCAGGTGGGACTGACTGCTCACAGGTCCAGGTTTCTCATGATGAAGAGGCTCTGTGCTGGTTACACAATTTTGTGAACCCCTAAATTAAGGGGTGACTTTATTTATGGCATATGGATTATATCCCAATGAAGAGAACAGACGGGAAAGGAGGGGGCTGCCTCCGAGCGACCTTCTAAGGGACCTTCCTGAAGAAGGGCAGAGTCTGTATGATAAGGCAGAGAACATGGCTCAGGCTCGGCTGCGCCCGGGGCAGCCCCACTCCGGAGAGCGGAGGCCCTGAGGAAGGGCCTCCGGGGCACAGCTAGGACCAGGGGCGGCGCTGTCTGGAACGAGGTCTCCTCGGCTCCTCTCCTGCCCTTCCCTGGACCTGGGGCTCTTGTCAGCTGCCATCACCTGTGTCTGGATCCATGAGGATTTCTCTCTCCTCTGGGTCACGCTGCTCCCACACGCAAGGCTCTTCCCTGGGCTCCACCTGCGATGGGGCATCTGGCTTGGGCACTGCACCCTCCGTGTCTGGAATGAGTTGGAGGGGAAGGAAGCACATGGTGAAGTTGACCCAGGGACCCCGATCAAGGGCGGCGGCAGAAGTCTCCCCACTCCAGAGCCCCTCCCCAGCCGAGAGCCCCTCTAGGCGGTACCCTCACCTACGTCAGCTAATCTCTTGGGAGGAACCCCGAAAACAAGGCACCAGATTCCCAGTTCTGGAGCAGAAACAGCTGGACCCCGGCAGCCAGCAGCAGACCGGCTGTGGCTCGTGCAAGGCTTTGGGGAGGCAGCTCATGGCCACGTGCCAATGACGCGGTCTGGCCATGTTCCGGAACGAAAGCAGCTCAATGCTATAGTGACAGGCCCTGTTATTGGGTTTCTAACTGTCATCTGGTTATACTCGTTCTCTCTGGCCTCATGAGCAGAGAGTAACCGTCCCACTGCGCTCTGCCCAGACCGCTTGCCCCGGAGGAGGGAAGGAGCTCTTACCCAGGGACATCAGGGTTTTATAGTTCTCCTTAACGAGGTTGTTGTAAAGCTCCTTCTGCCATTCGTCCAAGTTCTTCCACTCATCCTCAGAGAAGTAAACAGCGATGTCGACAAATGTCACAGGAACCTTGGCCAAGAAGAGTCTTAGTCTGACACCTGCGTGCCCCCCCTCCATCGGCCACGGGGCCCCTTCCACCCCAGAGCCCGCTTCTGCTCGCCTCGGCTCCCCGTCCCCCAAATCCCAGCCCGGTCCCCTGGAGTGGAGTCACCCCACCCTATTGAGGATCTTCTCACGCTCCCAAAACAAAGACGGTCAACACTGCCTTTCTTCCTTTTCTAAGGCATTTCACCATGTCCTCTGTAATCTCACTTTCAGGGGAACTGGGTCCCTGAAGGTAAAGCCAAAGTCAATGCTGCTTTTGGCACTCGGGGTGAGAGCCGTGTGGAAGGTTCTGGGCAAGGCGGTCAGTGAGCCGAGCACAGTAAAACCCTGTTAGGAAACCTGTCTTTCCAGTCAAGTCACGACCTCAGTAAGGTACTTTGCAGTTACATTTTTGTCATTAAAAACATGTAAATCTAAGGGCAGGCGCTGAAGCTCCAGGACCGCGTTCTACTTCGTTCACCGCGACATCCCAAGCCCCAAAAGCAGAGCCTGGAGCCAGCAAATATTTGTTGACTATGTCGAGCGGCTGTTGCCAACACGAGGAAGAGCCCCGGCAGCCTGAGTCATCCGTCCCAGGTGCCGGGCCCCTGTTCGTCCAGGCAGTCTCGTCTGTTCCATGAGACTGTTACTTTGGTTTGACAAGGGTCCTCCTCTGGACTCATCTCAGATGCTCACCAGCGTGGCCTCGCCTGGGTCCGCATCGTTCAAAAGGGTTTCACTTCACAACTTTAATGTCTGAACTTCCCTTCTGGGACACATAGCCCTGCCCCCACCCCACCCCCACCCCCACAGGACCAGTCTTCCACTCACACTGGGAAATCCAACCACCCCCCTCTTCTCCCTGGCTCTAATTTGAGTCCACTGGTCTTCACACCTGCACACAGGGCCAAAGCTAGCTCAAGTGGCACCTCTGTCCCCATCAGGAAAGGACAGCCCTCTGGGCTCCAGGCCCTCGGGTGTCCAGCTCGGTGAGTGGGTGGCACCTTCCCATGAATTAGAAATGTGTGTTCTCACGTCAGGTGCTCATGACCCCAAGGGTATCCTGTGCAGGTGTGGTGGGCACACACGGGTCACCTACTACTGATAGCTGACCCACCACCCAGCTTTAGAGACAGAACACAACTTTTAATTTCCTGGACCTTCCACCAGACTGGGGCATATCCCCAAGCCGCGAAAATGGATACAGACCACTTTCTTCATTTTCATTTCCTGCCCCTAGAAAAAAGTCATGGAATTCTGCCAGCGACACCCACCATACATTCATGCCACTGGTCCCAAGGCTGCTTCGGAAACCTCTGGGGATCTTGCGGTCGACTCCTGTGCTGCCTGGGAGGCTTCTTTCAAACTCTTCCTTCTCCCCAGCCCTCCTGCCCCTCCCTCATCTTTCCCATCCAGGAGCCTGACCCAGGATCAGTCCAGGAGCCTGATCCCAGGTGGCTGCTGGCAAGCTCCCTTCTCACCAAGCCAACCCCCTGCTAATGTGCCCTTCATTTCTCCTCCAGCACCTGCCTGTGGAATTCAAACAAACTTTTCTCTTTGACATCTCAGGCTCTCCCTCCCCAACGGCTTTCCCTTGCAAGTCACCCAACCTAAGACGAACCACCCGCCACTCAACCCCCCAGTCTCAAGCAAACTCTGCTGTGCCTCTTCACTTGAAACACCCCAAGAGACACGTTTTGTGCTTCCTTCTTCACAATCCATGCATCCTTTCCCACCTTAAAATCTGTCCGTGAACCAACCCCCATGCTCTGAAACCACACCCTGGAAGGCTACCAGTAGCCATTGTTAACCTTTACCCTTTCAGATCGCCTTTCTGGAATCCACTCTTGCTTGGTTTCCCCAACTCTGTTTCCTCCTGCCCACCCAGCTGACTGCCCTCTCCTCCTCGCCCAACCCCCTGGCTCTGCCCTTCCCTGTCCCTCTGCTTTCTCCTCGGTTAGCTCATTCTTCGCACAACTTCCGTGGTTACCTCTTTGCCAATGATACTCTTCCGTTTTCCTTGCTCCCTCTCGGGTTCAGATTTCAAGGGCCCTCTGAGCGGCTCCATTTAATCATCTCTGAAGTACCTCAACTAAGTGTCTCCAACACCAAGTTCACCATTCTTTCCAACATGCCAACCCCACTGCGTTACCTCACCATTTCTATGAAGTGTCGTGGTTCTGGAATCAGAGTCGCACAGTTGGAAAGAGACATCAGGACATAAAAACTTCCCTGGGCCAGGATACAGCAGAAGTCTGAGTCCGGCCAGAGGCGGCAGGGGGCCCACCTGAGAGTCATCTGTCAGCCAATTAACAGACACACTAGAATCCAAGAGGCTCGAGGGGTCTGAGAGACAACAGCCTTCCCTGAATCCCACAAAGAGAACGCACTTAGCGTGGCTGACAGTACGCAGTGAATTATAACTATTGATAGTAACATTAATTAACTCTCTTGTGGTGCTTCATGGTGGTGGGTTTTAAAATACATCCACAAATTCTTCGGCAGTCCCTTCAAAAAGTAGAGCCGAGTGTTCCTCCCCTCGAGCGTGGGCAGGATTTAGTGACTTGCTTCTAACAAACACAGTAAGGAATGATGTGTACAATTTCTGAGACTAGGTCATAAAAGACAGGACAGCTCCATCCGGGTCTCTCTCTTGGCTCACCCACTCTGGGCGGAGCCAGCTGCCATATTGTAAGGACACTCAAGCAGCCATGTTGGAATGTCCACACGGTGAGGAACTGAGGCTTTGCCAATGGCCAAGCGAGTGGGCCGTCCTGGAAGCAGAGCCTCAAGCCTCAGCCAAGCCTTCAGATGACCACAAACTCAGTCAACAGCTTCTTCATAACTTCATGAGACTCTGAGCCAGAATCACTCAGCCAAGCTGCTCCTGAATTCCTAACCCACAGAAAATGCAAGATGGCAAATAATTATATTTTTAGGCTCCAAGTTTTGGGGTAATCTGTTACCCAGCAATAGAAAACTAAGACAACTGGCTACACGGTCTTGCCCATTACCAAAATCAGTGACTCCTCACAACCCGGATCATAAATATGTTCTCATCTTCGTCTTACAGAAGAGAACACTGAAACTCAGAGTGCCCAGCCGGGTATTTACTGACGAAATTATGTACTTATACTTCACTTCCTTCAAAGGATATGGAGACCTAGAAGACCCAGTCCCTCACGTGGAAGCCTGAGCTCTCCCGCTGGACAGAGTCACACGACAAACACTTTCTGATACTGAGTGAAGCCGGTGCAGTTACAGGGAAGGAGACACAGTGGTGAACCAAGCAGAAATTACGTTCTGGTCAGGGAAGACCAACCAAGAAGACAAAAAAAGAAGTAAATATTTAAGGTGCCCGATGGCACAGCACTTTGGAGAAAATGGGAGCAGGGATGGGGAAAGTGGGTGCTGAGATTGGGCAGACGTGGTGTTGGGGGGCCCATGGAAGTGCAGATCCCTGAAGGAAGCAACGGGGAGGGAGCTTTCCCATGGAGAGAAGTCCCTGAGGTGAGACTGTGTGGGTGGAAAGGAGTGGACAAGAGGGGCGGAGGGGAGATGAGGTCAGAAAGGTGGGGCCGGGCAGGGGGCTCCGGATGGAATGGGGGCTTTTCAGCTGCATGAAGTGGGAAGCCAGTTGGGGGTTTAAGCAGCGGTAACTGATTTATATTTTTAAAGGATCACTCTCACTGCTCTGCTGGGAACAGATTGTATAGGGGAAGGGACAAGGATGGAGACAAGGAGACCAGGCAAAAGGCCATGGCAACTCTCAGAGATGAAGTGATGGTGGCTTTCCCCAGACGATGGTGGGAGCTATGAAGGTGAAAAGGAGTGACCAGCCTGGTGATGGTATTTTGAAGAAAAGTCAGACGGCATTCATGAATACATCAGGAGGATTGAGGGAGAGAGGCAAACATGACCCCAAAGTTTTTGGCTCAAGCCACTGGAAGAGCAGAGCCATCTTCATGGAGACAAGGATGGGGCAGAAGAGGTTTCAGGCAGGAGACGGGAGTTCAGCTTAGTTGTGTTAAACCTAAGACAGTTCCTGAGCCCCACTGCAGTAGCAGGTAAGCACGTGAATCTGGCTTTCAAGAAGGAAGTCTGGGCAAGAGACGGGGAGAGTGGGGGTGGGGGGAACTGCCTTTGGCAGCCGACAGCACTTAAAACCTGAAACTGAGCGAAATCATGAGGGAGGAAATGGAGATAATGAGCCAAAGGCCAACAACACCCAGCCCTGGACCACCCCAAACCTAAGAGGTCAGGAAGACGCAGGGAAGCCCATGAAGGAGACTGAGCAGGAGCCACCAGGAGATAGGAACAGAAAAGAGAGGTCACCTGGAAGCCCTGGGAAAAGGTGTCTCAAGGAGGGGGCGGCAACCTGCGTGCAACGTCACCTTGAGGGCAGAGAAGATGATGCCAGAACGGACTGTGGGCATCATGAAGGCACTGGTAAGACCAACAGGATAGCGAGGTGGGAGCAGAAGCCTGATTGGCAGAGGCTCCAGAATGATCCAATCACCACCTTACCGGATACTGAGAATAGAGGAACACGCGCAATGAGACTGTGGAGGACGCAGCATCAGAATCCGGATAATCGGAAACTCAAGGGGACGCATGGCCTAGTTTCACCTGCAGACGGATTTCAAGGAAAAATGACAGATGGAGGAGGAAGTGAAAGATTTAACGAGACTTAAAAGGCATAGCCCCTTATTACGTTCTCATTCAAACAAACTAATAGAAAACAAATTAAACTGTGTTTGGAAGAAAAGAACATTTGAACACTGACTGGATACTTGAGTAGTGGAGGCTTTTGTGGTGGCGGTAGTAACGCTGAGGTCTTATTTCAGAAAAAGAGTCTCTACCTTTCAGAGCTACACACTGAAATATTACGAAAAAAAAAAAAAAGAAAAACAAAACCCAAAACAAAAAAATGATGCCTGAGATTGGCTCAAAATAAAACGGGAGGGGATGCAGGTGGGGCCTTAGAGGAAACAAGACTGACGGAGAACTGACAGCTGTGGAAGCTGGACGATGGGCCTGTGATGGTTCCTCACACTATTCTGTGTACTTGTGTGCCTGTTTGTTTTCTATATTAAAAAGGTTAATGGGACACCTGGGTGGCTCAGTGGGCTAAAGCCTCTGCCTTCGGCTCAGGTCATGATCCCGAGGTCCTGGGATCGAGCCCCGCATCAGGCTCTCTGCTCAGTGGGGAGCCTGCTTCCCCTCCTCTCTCTGCCTGCCTCTCTGCCTACTTGTGATCTGTCAGATAAATAAATAAAATCTTAAAAAAAAAAAAAGGTTAAAAAGGAGAAGGAGAGAAGGGACTGGAGACAGTAAATACAATACATTTAAGGAATTCTGCTTAAAAAGGAGTAGAGAAATGAGGCACTAACTGGAGGGAGAGGAAAGGCCTAGGGAGGTTTTCATTACAGAGATGGGTGACGTCTATAGGACATCTAGAACGGCCAGCAGGGGGAAGAATGAATGACACAGAGGAGAAAGGGGAGAAGGTGGGTGGGCGGGGGGAGTCAGTGAGGGGTGGAAGAGAGGGCCAGCAAGGCTGCAGGAACAGGGAAGCCACCAGGCTCGAGGCGACGTCGGGTGCATGAGCATAGTGGCTGCTTCTTGGAGTGACTCTACATTCTCAGTAGACCAGAAGGCTGGGTCATCGATGGACAGTGCAGTGTTGATGATCCAGGAGGTGGGAGGTGGGGGCGGGTGCAGAAGAGGGAATGGAAGGGGGAAATGGAACATGAATTCTGAGCTGCGAGAAAGCCCACAGGGGGACGGTCACAACTTCCTAACAACTCCAGCGAGTGTAGTTTGTCTCAGCCGCATTCAAACGCGCACATGCAAAGATAACCAACGACCAATGGTCCTCTGTAGGTGCCAAGTAAAAAACCTAAGCATGAAGAGTGGCAGGAGTCTCCAGACAACCAGATACCTTGCATTATTGGGAAAGGTGACAGGAAAGCCTGACAGCAGCAGGCACAGTCTGTGGGGAACGGGTGGAGGGCAGGCTCACGGAGGTAGAACATTCGTGAGTAAGTTAAGCAGAGGCAGGCTATAAGAGACACTGAAATCAGGGGTGCCTGGGTGGCTCAGGCAGTTGGGTGTCCAACTCCTGATTTTGGCTCAGGCCATGATCTTGGGGTCACGAGATCAAGTCTTATGTCTAGCTCCACGCTCAGCACAGAGCCTGCTTAAGGTGCTCTCCCTCTTCCTCTGCCCCTCCCTCCCCGCCCACCCCCCACACAAGAGGGAGCCAGAAAGTGTTGTAAGAAGGACCGGTCAAATGAAATCAAGAGTTTTGTGCCGGTCCTCACTTCCATCTCTGCCCCTGGGGACCACCACATACCTTGGGCACCTCCCCCTTGCTGCCTGGGGGCAGCCTCAGGACCCAGAAATTTCGGTTCCTCAGCAGGTTCTCCATGTTCTCCAGCCGCCTCTGCAGCAGCCCGTACTCCTGCAGCAGGGTCCCCAGCACGGCCCACTTGCTCTCCATGTGGTTCCCAAACTCCACAGCCGTCTTCTCGCAGTCTGCCAGCTTCTTCTCAGCCGTCCCCGTCCGCCCCTCCAGATTTAGCAGCTGGCTGGCCTGGGCATCCACCTTCCTCTCCACGGCCTGAATGGCAGCCACCACGGTCCAGAGTGAGATCTCCGCCGTGGGCAGCTGGGGCTCTCGCATCATGCGGTCAGGGAAGACAGGTGCCCGATCTGGGAAGGGCGGGAACTGAAAAGGCATCGGTCGCCGAGCATCCATGTCCCACTCTTGAGCCTGTGTGCAGAGGGAGAAAGTGACAGCCCGGGCGGAGACCCTATGTGAGGCGGGGAGGGGAGCCTGAGAACAGAGAACAACGAATCAGATGCCACAGCTTCTTGCTCTTCTGCTGTCCCCGCCTCCCAGGCTTTGGTGTTCATTCCTGTCCCCAGCCATAGCTCGACTAGTCCCCCAGTGAACCTTCCCACTTCCAGCCTGCAGGAGTCACGACGGTCACTGGTTCACCCACCTGACCCTCACTGGTTTACCCACCTGACCTTTCGCAAGTCAAGGCTGTGGACCGCCACCCACGATGTCACCTACCCCTTTCACAGCACAGCTGCTCTCTTCAGGGGCTAGGCCTGATGATGAACTCTCTCTAGAGTTGCCTAGTGCCTTCTGATTCAAAGTAAGAATTCCCCCGTTTAAGTCATCTGACCCTAATCTCCCCTGCCATCTCTAGGCAGGTTAGGGCAAGAATGATTTATCTCTGCTTTAAAGATGATGGGATTGAGGCAGAGAGACAGCGCTGGCCATTCCACGACTCCTGGTTTCACTGCCAGCCGGAGGAGCATGAGGTGTTGTGGGTAACAAAAGCAGGTTCGGGTAAGCTGCTGCCCCCGTCCCGGCAGCTGCAACCAAGGGAGACCCCGGGAAACCACAAGAGTAAGCAGAAGAGCAGTGTTTTTTTCCATATCCAACTCCTGATTCACATTTTCTAAAATGAAAATAGATTTGCTAAAAAACGTCACTCACTGAGGAGGAGAGGAGAGGACATGCCTGTGAGGACACTTCCCAGGCCCCTTCCTGCCCCTCGAAGCTGAGGCCCCATGGGTCCATGTAGGGAGCTGAGCTATAACCGAGAGGGTGTTCCCAGGTCACTGGTGACCTGGGAACTGGTCCCATACCACACCAGGATCCAGGGCTTCCTGGCCAACAGCAGGGCTGATAACCAACTCCCCTTGCCATGTGGGATGGAAGAGGGTGTCATTTTCTTTCCTCCCTGTTGCTGCTGATGAGGCCCTCCGGCTGGGCAAAGCGGAGGCCTGCTGCTGAGAGGTGAGGTGACGTGGGCTGGCCAGGGACAGGCATGCCAACTGCCCTCTCCAACTCAGAGCAGCTGTGAGAGCCACAGAGGAACACCCCACAGCTCCCAGGGAGTCCATCCGAGACATGGGATAGAGGGGAGCAGGGCCCCGGGGTGCCAGACCCTGCTAAGTGAAGAGGCGATGTTTCCATCAAAGCCATCCATCTGAGCTCACGCAGGCCTGGCTCTTGCCCGCCCAGAGTAGGAGAAATGGGCTGATGGTGGAAGTTCAGGGCGTCACCAGGCCCAGATAACTTTTGGAAGGTTCAGAGCCCTGAGACCAAAAAACGATCCCACACAGCACAGCAACTCCTGGCTAACTGGCGAGAGCCGGGTGGAGAAGCAGGTCGGGGCACGGGGGGCTTCTGCGGGGTGAGCCCGGGGCGGCTCCCACACTGGCCCCGGGAACACTACTCAGCTCTCACGCTCTGCACAGCGCCCGGCTCTCAGACTCCAGCGCGCACTGAGATCCTTACGGGGCTTCCAGACCTGACGGGGGTCCACTCTCCACCCCCAGACGCCGACCGCACTGGCTGGGGACGAAGTTGGGCGTCAGGAGTCTGAAAAGCTGCTCAGGTGACTCCAGGGTGCAGCCAAGTTTGCCAACGGCTGCAAACGAGGCAAAGTCACCTCTCAATGGCCCCCTTCCTCCGCCACACCCGGTGCAACGGGAAAGTGAATTACTCGTTGCACTTGGCGAGAGACGGCAGTACAGCACTCGTGCACACCCTTCTGTCCAGGTGGCTGGGGTGTGACCCCGCGGGGGCACTCCGGGGCGCACACGGCCGGTGGCCGGGGGACAAGCGCGGCGGGCCGAGCGCTCCAACGCCCAGCGCGAAGGGGAGCCCGGGCCTTGGTGGGGTGGGGTGGGGTGAGGGCCGCGGTCACGGCTCCGCTGGGTCCCCGCCGCCTTCCCCGCGGGGCCTCCTCGGGGCGCCGGCACCGGGCCCGGCCAGCACGCGGCCTCGGGGCCTGCTGCTCGGCGGCGCGCGCGCGCGCGCGGGCCAGGCCTGCTCGGAGCCGCTGCGCCCCGCCTGCCGCGCGAGTCCGCCCGCGCCACGGCCCGCGCCGGGCCTCGGATTCTGCCCCCGGCGCTTCGCCCCCACCTCGCTCCCCACGGCCCCCCCCCCCCGGCGCCCGCAGCCCCGCGCCCGCACCCCCGGCCCCGCAGCCCCGCGCCCCGCCCCCACGGCGAGGCGGCGCGGCCATGGCGCTGGGCGGGGGCTGCACCCACCTGCATGGGCGGCATTCCCTCGGCCATTTCCCCGCGCAGCGCCGGCTCCTGGTGGCAGACCTCGTCCGGGGGCAGAGCCTGGGCCCAGCTCCAGCTCCCGCTGTCCAGCCCCAGGCCCTGGATGCCCAGCTGCTGAGGCTGCGGCCGTGTTGACACAAACTGCATCCTGGGAGTGCTGTTCCCCGCTCGGGCCGGCCAGGGAGAAGAAGAACGTTTTCCAGGCGCCTTCCCCCTCGCCGGGGCCGGACAGCTCCATCTACAGCCCGTAGGAGCAAACAGTCCCCTTCGGCGGCGCTCCCCGCCCCTGCGCAGCCAGCTCGCCAGCCAATGGTCTCCGAGCTCCTGCCCGCCTGCGGGGACGGAGGGGGCCGGAGGGGGCCCGGGGGGGGGGGGGCGCTCCCACCGCCGCCCCCAAAGTGGCCCTGGGAGGATCTGCTCCTGGGAGCCCTCCGTGTGGGACGGCCTGCCCTAAAGTCCCAAACAATGCCAGGTCCTGATTCCTGTTAATTCTGCAAATACGTATTGAGTATCCCAGAGGAAAATGGTGACTGACCCTTTTGAAATTTTTGCAAGACTAATCCTGGCCTTTGCCCTTCCCTCCTGCCTTTGCAGGCTTTACCTCCCACTCTCCCTCCCCAGTCCAAATTTACTGGGACCAATTCCAGGCCTTTGCATTGGTCTGGATGATACAGAAGGGATCTGGGCTAATGTGTCAGAAGAGGGCGGAACTCTCCCTCCCAAGTAAGACGCAGGGCATTTTAACAGCAGGCCCTGCCGAAACCTTTAAATGTAGGTCAACATCACTTTGAAACATCAAGCCAAATCAGAGGAGGAACCAGGGGAAGGCACAGGTAGGCCGCTGGAGAAGAGAGGGTGAGGGCAGGAAATTCACCTGTTCATTCCACAAATATTTATTGAGCAGCTACTACGCCTCAGGTACAGCTTAGGCAGAGGTGGGCTTTGCATTTGCATATACCTGAGTTTAAGTTCCCAAATCACAGCTCTCTAGCTGTGACTGAGCAATTTCACTTCTCTGAGCTTCCCTCAATCTCTTCAAATAGAAATGAAGCAAATAATGTGTACTTTGCAGCTGTACAGTCAAATGAGGTGAGATCAGTGCTTAGCCCATAACGGGCACCCAGCAAGGGTAGTCACCCCCCCAGAGATAAGTCTTACAATCATCCTTAAAATTGTGGCTACTCTGTTTTCCTAAATGACTGGTTCCTATCTTCTTAAGACAGAGATCTCCAGAGCTACTTACTGCCCTGTGTAGAGGCGGACCTACCACACAATCACCTGAGGCGGGTACCCTTTTATCCCACTGCACTTAGTAAAATAAAGGGCATTATCCGCCCAAGTGAGCCGTGTGCTTAGAGCATCATATTCAGAACAATTACCAGGTGCTTTCTCTGTTAGGCATCGGATGCAGAATGAGTATCTTGTGGACCCTCTTATCCTCAAGTGGTTTACAGGCTTGTGAAGGTTATGTTCCTAGAAGTCAATGATCTCCTCCCCTCCATACCCTGGCCACAGGCTGTCCCTTGATTGTAAAAACCATGTCCCCTGTTATCGGGGGAACCAGACAAGCAGAGTCTGAAAAGTTTCGGGTAAATTCATTTCCACGAGTGAGACACATTTCAGAGCGCACACTCTGACCTACCAATCGACAGTCATCTCGCTTTCCTAAAGGTGGGAAAGAGAGGCTGGGTTAGCCCCAAAGGTTTAAGCCATCTTTTGAGTAAAAAGCAGTTAAAACTTCTCCCCTCAAGCATTAACCGAGTTATAACACTAGTTATAACTGACTTACACAGTAAGTCCCCATCACAGGACATCCGCTGCGTGGTTTTCCTTCACGGAGGGCGGATTTTCACGAAACCAGCCACACCTGAATCCCCTGCAGTCAGAGTGGCTGCCTGGGGCCGGAGGTTGTGTTCAGTGCCACAACATACACAGAGCGACTCAAATCCAACAGAAGTTAAGTGCATGAGCGGTTCTACAACCGCCGTGCCTAGCGACTGCAGGCCACAAAAAAAGTGGCTGCAGCAGGGGGACGTGAAGCGGGGCGGGGGAGGGGGGGGAATCAGGGGACATCTCCCAGAAGGAAAACAAGAAGGGCGTGAGGAAGGGGATCCTGTAGCTGCACTGGCCCATGGACCCTCTGTTGAGTACTCCAGTGACCAACGGACTGGCAGGGCTGGGAGCTGGGCTAGGAAGGGAGAGATCCTGTCCTAGGAGAGCTGTCGGGTCACTAGGCTTGTTCCTCTGAATCACTGGGTAACTGTGAGGCAGTCGTCTAAATTACTGAGGAGCAAAGTCAGCGCTCCTGGGCAACGTGGATCATAAAATGTCAAGTGTCAGTGTTCATGAGCATCTCCTGAAAGGGAAGGACCCAGGGCTGGCCCGTCCGTCTCTCAGGTGGGAGCTGCTTTTCAACTCCTCACTAGGATTCTAGAGCTACTGCTCTAGAAAGGGAATTCGAAGTGATAGATGCTGAACCAGAGCATGTGGGAGAGGCCAAAGGAGAGGGGATGCGTGAGTTCCTGAAGGTTTGTGTGTTGTGATGGCTAATTTTATGCATCAATTTGACTGGGCTGGTAAAACACTTTTCTGGGTGTGCCCGTGAGGGTGTTTCCTGAAGAAATTAGCATTTGAATCCGAAGACCAGAGAAGATGCGCTCACAAAAGTCACATCCAATCCATTGAGGGCCTGAATAGAAAAAGGCATAGGGGATGCAGATTAGCTGAGACATCCGTCTCCTCCTGCCTCTGAACATTCACTGTCCTGGTTCCTGGGCCTTTGGACTCAGAATGAATTACACCACTGGCTTGCCTGGTTCCCCAGCTTGCAAATGGCAGATCACGGAGCTTCTTGACCTCCATAATTACAAGAGCTAATTCTTAGGATAAATGTCAATTCATAGGTGTCTGTATATCCTTTTAGTTCCGTTTCTCTGGAGAACCCCAATACATGTGTCCATCGTTACCTAAGTCTTTCTGCTGCTCCCGTGCCCTCCAAGCCCCAACGACAGCTCCAAGCTTCATTTGAGAAAGGAAACCTCCAGATTCACTCAGCTAAGTGAACAGCGTAACCAGATTTGCACTGCTGTCTTGCTGTCTCCCCAGGCCTAATTTAACAAGCAGCCTTAGTTAAATTGGACATGTATTCCGTGGGAAGGGAACTTCCCATACATGGACATGGACAGTGTAATCCATGGGAAGGGAAAAGGAGAGCCGCTTCAGCTCCCCTCACCCACTGACCTATCTGTGGTTACAACTTGCTGTCTTCACTTGAGGATCTAGTTATGCCAACCTCCAAAGGAAGGGGAACCTGTAGGGTCCAAGTCATCGGCATCCTAAGTGTGATTAAGAGTCAGAGGCAGGGCTTATGGAGGGGAGGGCACTATTTAGAAAAGGGAGAAAGTGGGGCGCCTGGATGGCTCAGTGGGTTAAGCCGCTGCCTTTGGCTCAGGTCATGATCCCAAGGTCCTGGGATCGAGCCCCACATCAGACTCTCTGCTCAGTGGGGAGCCTGCTTCCCTTCTTCTCTCTCTCTCTCTCTGCCTGCCTCTCTGCCTACTTGTGATCTCTGTCAAATAAATAATTAAAATCTTTAAAAAAAAATTTAAAAAAAAAAGAAAAGGGAGAAAGTGTTGATGTGGGGATCACAGTAAAATATTTTGTATCACACAGTTTTTAGGTCAGCTTGCTCTCGCTGATGAGTTTTCAACATGCTTGCCTTTTCAGATCCGCCTTTTACCAACATTTTTTATTCAAACTTAAGTGTGCCAGGCATGTGCACACACACACACACACACACACACACACTTTTTCCCTCTTTCTCACTAACTTCTGAAAATTCCTGCTTTTCAGAACGTTTAGAGAAAGTATTTTTTCCCTCCTGAGTTTATTCTCAGCCTACTTCCAATAGGCATTTCGTCACCTTTTTTTACAAGTCTTGACACAGTAGACGAGTGAAGTTTGTTGGCATTTCTTCAGTTCTTAATGACTGTGTGGTACTTTGCTCCGTCGTAATAAACATGTAATTGTTCAGGTGACTAGTTCAAGTTAGCTGCTCAAGCGTTCTACCCCAACGGTACCTAGGGCTTAGAAACCCTGCATAGGCAGGACACAGGTTTTGTGTTGGGAATTAACAACTGTAGTATGTTCTCTCGAATCTTCTCAATGGGTATCTCTTCAATTTTTGAGTGTGGATTTGATTACTAAAAATGGCCAAAATTCATTCAAAATAAAGTCCGGAGCACATACGGAACAATACTGTTTTTTCTAAATGCAACAAATAGGGTGTGAAACCACACGTTATTGTTAAATCCGAGCTGGTAATGACATCACCATGGTCCTTCTTCATTCTTCAGCAATCTGCTAGCGTCACCACAACAGAAATCAGGGTACAGCGCAGGCCCCTGGACGGTTCCTGGTTCCCGTGTGTGCTCGTCTGGGATCCCACCGGTGTCTCACAGACCAGGTCTCCGGACAGCGCGAGCAGTGGGCACGGCTGAAGTGAATGCTGCTTTTCCCACTGCCTCTAGAGGTCCTAACTTAACTATGGAGATCAGTCAGAACTTTTTCCACAGCAATTCTCATAGCCTAATTTCCTACTAAATTATGACATCCCAATCTGGATTCATCTGCCGTTTATTAATCTCCAGTCCACAGCCCCCCACAGTCCACAGCGCCCAGTAAAGCTGGCTAACTGGTCATTTCCAGCCCAAGAACTCACTTTTTCTATGATCTTCTCAACTTGCAGGCACATTAGAATCATGTGGGGGAACTCAAGCAAAACACTCTGGCTGTGTCCCAGGCAAATTAGATCCTGCCAGGGTGGGCCCTGGCGTAAATATTTTAAGTTCCCCGATGATTCTAATGTTCAGCCAAGAACAAACCAGCATAACAGGCCCCTTCCCATGTGCTTGTCCCAGCCTCACGGGATCACCATGCAGAAACGAACATCCTGAATTATTACTTAGTGGCTATTAAATATAGGATTGATTTAATTATTGTCCATTGTTTTTATCCTGCTGCTTACTCGGTGAGGTTGGCTTGTAGATATTGATTTTCTTTTTTTTTTTTTTTTTTTAATTTTTTTTTAAATTTATTTATTTGTCAGAGAGAGAGCACAGGCAGATAGAGTGGCAGGCAGAGGCAGAGGGAGAAGCAGGCTCCCTGCCGAGCAAGGAGCCCGATGTGGGACTCGATCCCAGGACGCTGGGATCATGACCTGAGCTGAAGGCAGCCGCTTAACCAACTGAGCCACCCAGGCGTCCCAGATATTGATTTTCTTATACAATTTTTTAAAACTGTAATTTGAAGCCAAGAACTGACTTATATGTACTGCTTTCTGCGCTTTCTGCTTGCTTAGCCCAATCTCTCCAGTAACATGCCTGCCTTCCTAACTCGTTGTAATTCCTCGGGTACCTAAAACCGGTTATCTTGCCCAAGTTGCTGGTACAAGTCAACACGTTAAATAGGGCGACCCGACATTTTCTGGAGCACTTGGTTTTTAATCTCTCCTCACATGTACTGCTTTTGTTCCACTGCTCCCCAGACTGCAATCTCGGGGCTAGCTTCTCCCCAGCGCAGGCGAGCAAACTGGGAGTAAAGGAACGATCACCGCCCAGTCTTGAATGAAGAGAAGCATCAGAAACATCCAGGAAATTGTTAACTCCTCAACAAGTAATTCTGCATCGACTACGTCAACACTCTCACTGGCCTGGAACGTTCCAAAGCACTTCTGAAGACCTTTCCTCATTTGAGCATCCCAACACCCACGTAAACTTGGTCAGGTGGGTGTTATCCTCATGCTAGGAATGAGAAAATGGAAGCACAATGAAAACTCTGGCCTCCTGAGTTTGTTTCCAAGAACTCTTCCATTCCAATAATCCTTATTCTTATAAAGTATTATAAATGCTGTATATAAAATATTTCACATTATAAACACAGCGAAAAATAACCACCGAATGACCCCAGTACCCTAGAACCATCATTATTATTTTGGCAGGTCTTTTTATTTTCCTATGCTTTAAACAAATGCAATGAAATGCATACTGCGTATTTAAAACAATATTTTATAGTTTCACTAGAACTTTGTCAGTTTGTGTGGCTTTGGAGTACTTGTAAGATTCTAGAGATAATACCTCTCCAAGGCGTTTATTCTGCTGTGTCAAAGCAATCTCTCAATAGGGCAGAAGGTGGGGAGAAACCAGACAAGGAACACAGGACGCAGGCGTAAAATCTTAAATTCCGTGATTTTAGAGCTGGAAGGGATTGGATATTACCATCGTGTTCCATCTGAATTCGGAAAATGAGATCTACACAAATTCAGTGGCTCGTTCGGTATCAAGTAGGCAGATAGTGTTCGACAAGAACCGGAACCCAGTTCTTCACCCCCACCCTGGGGGTCTTCCCACTGGGCGATCATGCATTGAGCACCCACGTCCCCCCAGCACGGGGCCCACGAGGGATACAAAACAAGATGCGGCCTCTGTTCTTGGGTAGCTTACTTTTCGGAGCAAGATTTTACGATAAATACTGGCTTCGCTGATAAACACAAAGCCACATAGCTCAATGAGATTTTGTCAGTTGAAATGGACCTGGCGATGTCTGAGAGCGTGACAGGGACAGCACACTGCTTTTGAGGTCTCCTGGACTGCGCTGTCAGTCTGCCTTCTTTAGCGGTTGATTGGTCCCACGGTCAATTTCTTTTTTGTTTCGAAGAGGCAACTCGACCAAGTTGACGAAAGTCCTTGTGGATGTGTGTATGACCATGACCAGAGTTACACGTTCAAAAAGAAAATGAGAGAAGGGTCATAAAGGGAGGAGGAACCCCCTAGAAAGTGAGAGATTGCTCCCTTTGCAAGATACATAAATAGTACCTTCCAGGTCCTTTACGCTAAGGACAAGAAGCGCTGGTCTATGAGAGTCCGAATGAAGTAGAAGTCTTTGGAGGAACCCTGTCACAGGCGAAACAAAGATTCTCGCCTATCCTAGTAATACTAGAAGTGCAGTCTGGGCCACACATTTGCCATTCCCAAGTGACTCTACCGGGCCCACGGACGCTGGTGGTGGGAACACAGGCCCTTTCCTCCTGACTACAGTGGACTGAACCAAGGTGCGCCTGTAACCCAAGGGCAGCCAACCCAAGTGTTGGCTGGAAGCTTGTGTGACTTGGTAGAGGAGGAAGAGCTGGGCCAGCTCCCTACTTCAGAATCTGAAGAGCAACAAAAGAACCAGACTCACATGGTGTCCCTGTACACGGGACCTTGTGGGAGCCAGCAGGCACAGAGAAGACAGGGCACAAGAACAGGTTAAACGCCACAGAAGATGGCAGGCAGGAAGCTGAGACATCCAGCAATGGTGTGCGCGCTTCGGTAGAGCGGCCCGGACCTGGCCGTCTGTCCGGCCGGTCCTGGACACCTTTGATGACAGCTGCCGTAGTGACACCTTCTGTGGCAGGTTCTGTGCTGAGGACTTCACACCGGCTTCCTTTCCCTCTGAGACACAGACCTCGTTCTCACTTTAGATAAGGAAACCAGGCTCCTGATGGTTAAGTAACATATGTTACTGGTGCTGATGCCAGGACCTGAATACCGGTCTGACTCAGCGTCTAGGCTCATTTCGCTGTACTCACCCACGTGTGTCCTCAAGTTAAGTGTCTGCGCACTCCCCCACCCTCCTCCACTCCCTGCCAACTGACCTCACTTGAGGTCTTTTTGCTGCTAAGAGCCCAACACTTCCCTGGTCTAGAACCGTCTTATACACAGACCCTGTGAGGAATGAGTGCTTCCTTTGTAAAGTGAACAGAGCAGGGTCGGGAGAGCCCCCAAACACACAGGAAAAAACAAATCTGATGGTAAGAGTTCCTCATCTGTAAGCCATTTGGGGAAAGGCTGGCTTTTAGGCATTGCCACTGAGCTGCCCTCAGATAGCTTGTTGTTGTTTAAGCAGCTGCAATACGGGGTGATGGGTGGGGAGCAGGCCTGGGGTACCTGACTCTCCTGAGACAAAATGTGAGCAGAAACTGGGTTTTCCATCCCGTTTGGAATGGCTAAAGGAACTGAGACCGTGAACATTTGTTATTCCTCAGTAAGCCATAGGGTCTGATCCTGGTTGAGCTAGGCACGGGTCATCCAAGTCTCTCCAAAATGCGCCAAAAAGAAGCCCAGCAGAAGCCCCCACCGGGAACTCTGCAGTTATTATCAATGTTGAGAAAGTCACGTAAAGCACTGCTCTAGCCAGAGCCCAGCTATGGTGTTTCTAGTACCGCATATCCAGCAAAGAGGATCAGAGACTTCTCTCACTTTCTAGACAAGCAATCGACTTCCATTTATTTTCACATCTGTGGCTGGAACAGAGGCTCATCTAACGGCAACAATGAAACACGCAGTAAGCAGAGTGAATCTGGTCATAGTGACATCTGGACCTACTCTGAGGAGAGAGGCCTATTGTGTATGACGGGTTTCTTCGCCCGGGGGGGGGGGGCACACGATGAGGGGCACGTTTCTGGGTTCTCCTCTCTCCTGTCTCGTCCTGACAACCAACCCTCAGAACTTCAACTACGATTAAGTGCACGTGTTCTCCCAGGAGCCCTCGACGGACCAAGTGTCTCCACACAGTGAAACCCTTCCACTGGACTTAACTTTCCCACCGAGCGCATTTTATGTATCCGCCCTTGAATCTTAAGCAAACAAACTTTTGAGCTGGCCTGGAGTTCTACCAGGTAGAGGACGGGTGCAGGGAAAGGAGACCAGAATGCACAGCTGAAAACCCCTGGGGTACGTGGGGCTGAGGACTAGGAGAACGCTTCCTTCCTTCTGGCATGGCCCTGCCCATTCCCTTTCACTCAGCTTCACGGCTCTTGCCTCACTGGTATGTGAACCGTGTTCACAGCCTGCCGAAGTCTGGGTCCCTGCTGGCTACAGTTCCTCACAGAAAGGCCTGTGGGATCTATCTGCAGCATTGTAACCCACAGGTCTCTTTCATTAACAAGCCCTGTGTCCTCTTTAAGTCTTTGAGTAAAAAAGAATTTCTGATATTATCTAGACCAACATCACACCTAACATAGGAATCCTTTTCAAGCATACCCTGGCAAATGTTGACATGCCTCCAGAAAAGGGAGCTCGCCACCTGAAGATAGCACTTTGATTCTTCTCCCTTTTAATTAAGAGACCAAGGTGCAAACTGGAGCTGGGTCGCACACCAGGTTCCTAGTGGGTCAGCAGTGAAGCTGGAACCCTGGCTTTGGGAGCCCCAGGACCCCCACATTTATGCATGACATGGGTCCAGATTCTAGCTAGAAAGCTCTCAATCCCAATATGCCAGAGTTCTGTTCATCAGTCTTCTTGGGGAGTATGGCTCAGGGAAGAGCATTTGACTGCATCAGTCATCTTGATTTGCTCTATATTGGGGTGTTTTTTTTTTTAATCACCTTCAGACTATAAAGTACAGCAGCAGACTAGGTCTCACACCCATTTCTTAGGTCTCCCGGACCCCTAAGCGGGTTGTGAATGTCCTAAGCGGATGTTTCATAAATGCAGTCATTCTAAAGAGCAGCGTGTTCAGACAGAGCCTTCCCAGGAGCAAAGCTAGCTAGGGTGTCACTTTTTCTTAGTGTGTTTCGGCAGAGGTAGGCCAGGTGAAGACCGAGCTAGGTGATAAGGAAAAAATGGGTCTCTCCCTTATTATTTCATCAAGAAAGTGTTTTAAGTACTTGCAGACCTTGTTTCCAGGCATCTTGGAAGGATTCAGGGGAAACAGAGTATAGGAATAAACAGCTTTACTGCCCAAGACTTAGGGCTGTCTCTGTCTCCCAACTCGGGCTCCCAGCAAGAGTAAAACAAATCGAGTTCAATCAAGTTTCAACAAGAATGTCTCTGCTCTGATTTGGGGGTCTTATTTGGCTTTGCCTGGGTAGAAGCCAGAGATAGAAAATTTTGGTGGAAGAAATGTGTCACAAGTTTTATGATTTTTTTTTAATTTCTAGCAACTCACTTTAATCCTTCCACCAGCCTCATTGTGCAGATGAAAACCTGCAATCTCCAAAGGGAAAGGGACTTATGCCCCACTGAGGAGGAGGACCACACTCAGATGCTCTCCTCTGACTGGACATCCCCGACAAAAGAACACATGGTCGCCAAGGTCCCTAAAAGCAGAACAAGCAGCAAGAGGCTATCCTCGTCTGTATGTAGTGCTTAGTGCTCAGGGATATAGAGAGTTCCTCAATCTGCCCATTGCCAATGGGGAGAGTCAGAAGGGGTGAACACACGCCCTGCTGGCTCAAGAAAGCCGCATTATAACACCACCATCTCACAACTGGGGAAGTGAAAGCTGAGATCCACTGGCATTTTCTGAAGCTCCATCATGCTTCCGGAAAGTGCTGTGATCTTTTCTGCTAAGGACTGTCAAGAACACGAGACACCAGGAACAGAAAAATCAGCTTATTAGCTTGGAAATACAGAAAAATTGGACATAAATGACTCCTTATAAGAAACATGGTTCAGGCACAAATTTTAGGCTGATCTGAAATTTCTCTGGGCTCCCTAGATTTTAAAGCTAGTTCGGAGAACACTGCTCCCACTTTTTAAACCAGGACCTTGGCAAATGTTCCCAGCAGTTTAAATGCCAGCAAGAGCCTGAATTCTGCAAATCAAACTATTCAAAGACCCGTTCTCCTTAAGGAGCTTTAAAAGTCAGACTTCTTGCTCCCCCCCAAATTAAACAAAATGTATCAGAAGAATTAATCTAGGAAACCTAGGAAGGCAGTCTTAAGTTACCATTCTGGGAGAGGCAGTGCATGAGCATAGGAGCCGACTTTAAGCTCCTACCAGGGAGAAGCGGTACCACTGCCCGAGGGTCCAACACTCTAACAACCATCTTACCATCAGGGAATCAATGAGGTTCAATGACACACCCTCATGCCTCATGATGGGCTTCCAAATCCGGAGGCTCCTCCCATGCACCTGTCTCTACCTAGAGCCACAGTCATTATCAACTTATCACCCTGGGATGGACTAACCGGGGCCAAATCTCGCTTTCCAACCTCTCTGCAACCCTCTTACATATCTTCTGCTTAGGTAAGACTTTTGTAAATATCGGGATGCTGGGCTCCCTTCCAGGTCTTTCCGGGTTTCAAAATGTGTTCTTGGGATGTTGCGAAGTTCCAAACTTCCAGCATGTCTCTAGTCAAGTGTCTGCGATCCCCAATCGACGGCGAGCCGCAGAGTGATCGCTGCAGGGGGTGGAGGGTGTGGAGGGGCTCTCGGGCGCAGGAAACCGGGCAGCACAGACAGCCACCGAAGGAGCGAGGCTCACAGAACGCCCCCGCCGCTCCCGTCCCCGTACCACTGACTGGCCTCCAGCCCCTCGGTGCTCGCGGCCAGGCCGGGGGCCTCGAGCGCCCGGAGGAGGGGCCCCGGGGGGCCAGGCGGCTGCCCGGAGGGGTCGCTGTCGGCCCCGCAGCCCCCGCCGTGGCCCGACCGCAGGTGGTCCTTGAGCGTCTGCTTGTAGCGGAAGCTCTTGCCGCAGTCGGCGCAGGGGTAGGGCCGCTCGCCCGTGTGGATGCGCTGGTGCTTCATGAGATGGTGCTTGCGGATGAAGCTCTTGCCGCAGTGCGCGCAGCTGAAGGGCCGCTCGCCCGTGTGCAGCCGCCGGTGGTTGAGCAGGTGCTCCTTGCGCATGAAGCTCTTGCTGCAGTCCGGGCACGGGTACGGCCGCTCGCCAGTGTGGATCATCTGGTGGCGGATCAGGGCCGAGTGGCCGTTGAAGTCAATGCCGCACTGCGGGCAGGAGAAGGGCCGCTCCTGCGCGTGGCCCCGCTGGTGCAGCAGGAGGCTGATCTTCAGGCTGAAGCTGCGGCCGCACTGCGCGCAGCGGAACGGCCTCTCGCTGGCGTGGGCGCGCCGGTGGCTGCTGAGCCGCGCCTGGTCGGCGAAGCGCTTGGGGCAGTCGGGGCAGGGGAAGGGGCGCTCGGCGCTGTTGTGGACGCGCAGGTGGTAGGTGAGTCTCGAAGGGTGCGCGAACGTTCTGGCGCAGTGCGGGCAGGTGGGGGGCGTCTCGCCGGCGTGGGGCTGGGAGCCGCCGCCGAGCTCGGCCTGCGGGGGAAAGTGCTTGGGGCACGGGGCGCAGGCCAGGGGGTGCTCCCCGGTGTGGCCACACTGGTGGGTTAGCAGCATGTCTTGGCTGAGGCTCTTGCCGCACTGGTGGCACGAGAACACCTGCTCCCCGGCGGGAGGGGGCGGGGGGTAGCTGCCCAGCTGAGCAAAGGTCACCTGGTCCTCGGGGGCTTCGGCCAGGTCCGTGGCCGGACGTCCAAAAGGCGCCATGGAGGCGGACGGCTGGCTTTTGAAAGCCACATCCGAAAAAGTATCCTTCGCGGCCGGTGGTGAAGAGAAGGTGACTGGGACCTCCGGGCACAAGGAGGCTCTGGCGAGGCTTTCGGCTTTGATGACGAGATCTTCATCTGAAAGAAAGGATTCAGAGTCACACCTGGCAGCAGCGGTCTGGGCCTCGTGGCGCCCTCCCCCACCCCCCCAATCCTGCCCGGCTGCCGCAGACGGCTCTGAGCTGTAACTGGCCCAGAGAGAAAGTCGGTGGTGATCTGAGACAAGCATCAAGGCCTGGACGGTCCCTGCGCCAAGTAGTCGGAGAGCTCTCCGCGGTGCCTGCTCGGCCCCCTGCTCGGAAAGGGAGAAACGCCCGCTTCCACCCTGCCAGCGCTCCTCGCGCTAGGTTTCTCCTCTGCTCCCGGCCCTTGATTCTGTTCCCTTTTGTGACAAGGCCTAAAATTCCGCGTTCACCCACTCCTACTCCTCTTCAGTCTGCCAGATAAATCCTTCCTGCGAGCGCTCTCTGCTTTCCCTGAAAGCCGAGCCCCTGTTTCTGCCTCTGCATCTCTGCTCAGGCTGCCCTCCCTTTTGTAGCTCGCACCCCTGTCTTCCCGACTTCCCGAAGTATGCGCAGCCTTATCACACCAATCTCGTAGGGCCCAATTCTGGCTTCGCAGCCTGCTGTGGGCCTTATCTGGACACCCAAACTAACACTGACGTATGTTCTCCAAACGCACTTCTTTTATAGAAGTCATGCGGCCCCTCACCGCAGACTCTTAGCAGTAGGCACGCCCAGGACTGATGTGTGTGTGCCCCATATAAATACCCGAGGAGCAGAAACGGTTATTTATTTCTGTTTCCTAGAGTCTAAAAGAACATAGGGAATAGAAGATCTTTAAAAATAGCTTGCAGCAAGTCATATAATGGGTTCTTTCTGGCCTCGAGAGTCTCTTCTACAATTCAGAAGGCAAAATTTCGCTGAAGCTAAGGCTCTTGGAAAGAAGCGATTTGCTGCTTCTAACACCACCGTCTGTCCTGAGGGAAAGCCCTTCGGTGACATTCGCGCCTCTCCAAGGACACTCTTGTTGTTATGGCTAGTCTCCTCCCGTTTTTGTTCTACCCTTTTCTACATGATTCTCCCATGTTCTTGCGTGTTTCCCCATTCTCATGCCGTTGGTCCCTCTGAGTGCACTTCTTTTTCTTCCTCTAACAAATCTACTTTGTCTTTACACTTAAAAGAGTGTGTTTTCTCATTTAAAATTCATCTTAGTTTGATTTCATTTTCATCTCTAACTTCCTTGAGCCTGTCTCTCCGCCCCCCCCCCTTTCCCCATTCTTTTTCCACTTCCTGGTGTCCACAACCCCCTCCCATCTGCGACTTCCCCGGCTGGTCCTGGCCTGAGCAGAGGCTGGGTGTGGGCATCTCGGATTCCTCACTCACCAGCATAGGCGCCCTTGTGCATGTCGCTCTCCTTGGTCTCCTGTGGGGCCCCAACCTGGGGCTCTTCCTCTTGTTTGATCCAAGACAGAATATCTGATGTTGAAATGCCAGGCTCTGTTTGGGGGCGGGAGGGAAAGAATGGCCTTCAGGGCTCAACTCGGAAAGTGAAAATGATCATGTTGGCTTATTGAACACTGTCTTGCCCAAATATTTATCTCTGATTACAAAACCAAAACTGCGCCAGCCTTTAAAAAAAAGGCATACAGCATCTGGAGAACCAGTTCGAAATGCAGCCAAATTTATGTATTTTTACATGATATACTCAACGTCAGTGACTATTTTCAGTTTAAAACAAATCATAGGTTTTATTTTGGAGAGGACACCTTGATATAGTTCTAGAATCAGCAGTGCCTTCCATCTTGTTAGCACGCTCACTTCCAAAATATTTTCACTTCCTGTCACAGCTTTGGTTATGAAATAATGAAGCATTCTCCATTTTGGTAGAGAGGGCCCTTAGAGGTTAAATACATTGCCAGAAAGGTAGTATTTATGATGAAATGCCATATTATCAAAGGTTTGCTTTAAAATATACAGGAAAAAAACAGAAGAAACCAAGATTGACCAAAAAGGTTTTTCTTAGATGTTAATTAAAAAAACAAAGGAATCCCCAGAATTACAAAGTCAGGTCCGTTTGAACACAGATCTGACTCCTTAAACCTACTTTCCAGGTTCCCAAATCTGGGTTTTAAAGGATTGTATTACTTCTGCCTATTAAATGATACAGCTCATTGTTTCCTGAACCCCCAGGAGAGAGGAGAATAGTCTCTGTGAGTCCCTCCAGCCTGGTGGGGGGAGAGGGGGCATTCTTTTGGAAAGAAAAAAGAACAGCCTCTAAAAGTTTTGCACATAACATGGCTCAATTGGTCAGTACAGAAACAGCTGTGCGTGTTATCCCAGCCAAGGCCTATATAGCCTTTTTTGGCCTGAAAGGACAAGTTGGCAAGCTGACAAGGTGCAGAGAGTAAATTCAAACTAGACTATTTCTCCAAAGAGCCTTGTAGGCAGGTTCTGGTTGTATGTGTAACAAATAGGCAGAACTCAGCTTTTGCCCAATGCCTTTTAAATCAGAGACCACGGAAATCTAAAGGTGTGCCCAAAGCAGAAATACGAGGTTGACAAGACTGAGGCCCAAAAGACTGGCAGTTGTGCAGCGAGACTGGGGGGATCCAGGTTTTGGCGCATGCACCCAGGCTGCCCTTCCAGCTCCCTCTTTAAACTACAGGATGAAATGTATTGAACACAGTCCAACCTTATCTTTCTTTTCTCCCAGATTTTATACCCACACATGTAGAAAGAGAAAAGGAGAGGACGGACAGGGTTTGAGGAGGAGGATCTTTTCGCAGCTATCCAGAGGAAGAACTTTCTATTCATCAAAACTATAAGACTTTTAAAATGCACAATTGTTTCTCTTCATCAACTTTCTGAATGAGTTAGCGTGCTAAAAACCTCCCAATGTCATTCAAATGGTTTTGCCTTTTTGTCTTTTTTTGGTTTATCATTATGAACTCGTAGAATGATATGTTTGATGAGTTTCAATTCATTGCTCCAATTGTCCCTTCGTTGGCCAGCAGGAGCCTCTTCAGAGCAGCTCTGTCTTTTCACATATCAGACATCTAGTTTCCTTCATTTCTGAAGTCACAGACTATCGCAGGTGCATCCTGTACATTTCCGGCTCCATCCGCACAATCGCTGATCTGCCAAGTGGAATTCAGAGACTGCGATCCGGATGGGAAGGATGCTAACTGCTCATAGGTTGCTGTTGCTTCTAGCTCCTTTCCAGGGACAGAGCTACTAAAATACATTATCTTGTAGAAAAAAGTTCATGAATTTCTCTTAAAATTTATGATTCATATGTACGATTACAGGGTTTTAATTAAGTCCTTTTACTTTATTTTAATTAATTTATTTAAAGATTTTATTTATTTATTTGACAGAGAGAGAGGCAGCGAGAGAAGGAACACAAGCAGGGGAAGTGGGAACAGGAGAAGCAGGCTCCCCACTGAGCATGGAGACTGATCTGGGGCTCGATCTCAGGACCCTGGGATCATGACCTGAGCTGAAGGCAGTTGATTAACGCCTGAGCCACCCAGGCACCCTTAGAAAAAAGTTCATGAATTTATGTTAAAATTTACGATTCATATTTAAGATTACAAGGTTTTAAGTCCTTTTACTTTATTTGAGTTAATTAATTAACTAACTTAAAGATTTTATTTATTTGACAGAGAGAGAGAGAGGCAGTAAGAGAGGGAACACAAGCAGGGAGCTTGGGGGAGGGAGAAGTGGGCTCTGTGCTGAGCAGGGAGCCCAATGCAGGGCTTGATTCCAAGTCTCTGGGATCATGACCTGAGCCAAAGGCAGACGCTTAACGACTGAGCCACCCAGGTACCCCAAGTCCTTTGATTTTATGATTGTGTATTATCTCCCTCCCCCTGAGGGTTTTGGTTCCTCATGACATTAACATAATCTTTGCTTTATCTGAATACTTGTGTCAAAATAATACCAATATATCAACAAAAATATGAACTCGATTTAAGATTATTTTGTGACCCTTAGTCTTCAGGATCTATCCCTCTAGGGATATATAGTTAAAATACTGTTTTAGTCATTTGAAAGA
>PISX010000863.1:94414-124855 GCA_004024625.1 Mellivora capensis
ACACGTGTATCTCACACACGTATCGCCTATCCCACACGTGTATCTCACACACGTATCGCCTATCCCACACGTGTATCTCACACACGTATCGCCTATCCCACACGTGTATCTCACACACGTATCGCCTATCCCACACGTGTATCTCACACACATATCACCTATCCTACACGTGTCCTACACGTACACGTATCTCACACACGTATCATACAGTAGTTATTTATTTCAGCCTCTGCCTCATTTTTAAAAATTTTTTAAAAATTGTATAAAATATTTATAAGGTTCTGAAATCAAAACTATAAAATACAATCAGAGAGGATTAGCTTCCATCTCAAATCTCTCTCTCCTTGTATAGAAAGTCACTCTTGCTGGTTTTTGTTTTAATTTTCCATTGTTTCTTTGTAAAAATATAAGCAAATACCTATACATCTTCATTTCTCCCCTCTTTCTATGGCATACTACTCAAACTGTTCTGTACCCGTTTTTTACTTGACAATATATTCTGGGGATCCGTGGGTAGCAGTACACAGAGATCTTTCTCTTTCCTTTTACAGCCACACCACGTAGCAGTCCCATTGTTTCTTCGAGTCCCTTATTGATGGGTATTTGGATTCTTTCCAATCTTTTGTTACGTTAGTCAGCAGTCAACCATAAAAACTATGGAAGGGTAAAAAAGTAACTCCGTTCTCCAGAAATGCAAACGGCTGTTGTTATTAGAACCCACTGGCTAAGTGTATCTTCACTGAACATGGGAATCCCAGGAAGCTAACCCTTCCTGTTGAATAATGATGCTAAAAGTTCCTTTGCTCGTTTAACTAGATCAGTACAACTAAAGAAATACTGATTTGATAAAATAATTGGGGATTGGCACTGCTGTCACAGAATGCACGGCATACTGTACTGGCTCCTGTAATTTGGTGGGAGGACAGCGTGAGGACCTTTTGGAAGTGAGAAGAAAGGAGCAGAACTTGAGTACTGTGATGGCCTCCTGCAGACACCTGCATGGTGACAGGATATGGCAACTGCTGGTCAGGCCACCACAGTAGCTCTCAAACCACAACCCTCACAGGCCTGAGGAACCCCAACAGTGAAGATGTACAGAAACATAGGACGAAAGTAAAATCATTGGTTCACGCCAGTAGCAGGCTTTGGAGAAAGCCAGAGAATAGAGAAAAACTGAATACTAATCAGGTAGGAGGAAATGGAAAAATGCTGAGGTTCTAGTTTTGAGAGGAAGTTAATAGAAAAGCTGAGGGGCGCTTGGGTGGCGCCATCGGTTGAGCTTCCAACTCTTGGTGTTAGCCCAGGTCATGAACTCAGAGTCGAGAGATCAAGCCTTGTGTAGGGCTCTGCACTCAAGGGGAGTCTGCTTGAGATTCTCTCCCTCTGCCCCTTCCCCTGCTCGCACGCTCTCTCTAAAATAAATAAAACTAAAAAAATAAATAAATAAAAATAGAAAAGCTGATCACAAGAAAACATAAAAATTTAATGTCTATACTGTTTGAATGTCATTTTAACTATGAGGAAATCTGACTGTGTGTGCTTGTGCGCGTGTGTGTCTGTGTATGTGTGCGTAAGGACCCATGCTGTCTGCAAAGACTAGAATCTTGAGGTTCTGGGGTATGGGCGAAAGTATAAACCAGGTTAAAATGGTGCTGAGATCAGACTTCTTTTTTTTTTTTTTAATTTATTTATTTATCAGAGAGAGAGGGAGAGAGAGAAAGTGAGCACAGGCAGACAGAGTGGCAGGCAGAGGCAGAGGGAGAAGCAGGCTCCCTGCCGAGCAAGGAGCCCGATGTGGGACTCGATCCCAGGACGCTGGGATCATGACCTGAGCCGAAGGCAGCCGCTTAACCAACTGAGCCACCCAGGCGTCCCTGAGATCAGACTTCTTAAGCAGACAACAAACAATACTTGACACATGAAACAACCACTGGTAAAAATACAACAATTTTCTTTTAAAACTTTCTGTGAAGCAGATGTGGGACTAAAACACTGCCAGGTGAATGTGTTAAATGCTTGTGTAATAAGTTAAAACCTCCAAGTTCTATCATTCCCAGAATGATTCTTGTTCTCCAACCCGATAAACTAAAATAAAAGGATTATCATATTGGGATGTGCCTTAATCACTGATTTTGTTTAGGAAAAGACAGCCTTGCTGGACCAGAATGAACAGATGCGGACGGGATAGACGGCATCATTGCAATGCACCCGAAACAATAACCCACAAAGTCTCCCTACAGCTGCAAGATTTAGAAATGAATTCACTCTCCTTTTGGGTCGTGCTACAGTCTTGGCATGAGTTCATGGCTTCTGAACCAGAAGACAGGCAAAGATAAAGGACTTTCAGTGATTATTCCATTTGAACTTCCTGGGTCAAGTATTTCTCCAAAAAAATTCTAAAAACTTGGTAGTTCAATATTCAAGTTATAAGTCACCAAATAATGGCCACACACACACACAGCTGGTCTGCATGTGGCCCTAGTGATACATACAGTTAAAGAAGAATTTCTTTAACTGTATGTATTAGACTGAGAAGAAAATCTCAAGATTATATTTTTCGCGTCCTCCCACTCACTACTGTTCTCCACTAGTTATATGCAATTTTATCCAAGACACCAGGCATCAATGACTATTCCTTAGGGAGATATGATAATTTTTCTTTCTCTTCATCAAATTCAGATGATGAGGACAGAGACAGAATGTAAAACTAATTCCAAGATATTTGGACATAAAAGGGAAGGGCTGTCACATTTTACCATCACTATCGTTAAATTCCTCCTACCATTCTACCTATAAACTTAATTATAATGCTCAGCTCTTCTAAAGCTCCAAAATGAAATACGATAATAAATTATAGGCTTTATAAGAAATATGGATAAAATCCAAATGTATTTTAGAAAATTAAGGTTTGTCTGTTTTAAATTAAGGTTTCTAGGGGCCGGCCCCCGTGTGGCTCAGCCATTAAGTGGCTTCCTTCGGCTCAGGTCATGATCCCAGGGTCCTAGGATCCAGCCCTGCATCAGGCTCCCAGCTCGGCAGGAAGCCTGCTTCTCCCTCTGCCCACTCCCCCTGCTTGTATTCCCTCTCTCATTGTCGCTCTCTCTGTCAAATAAGTAAAATCTTAGGGGCACCTGGGTGGCTCAGTGGGTTAAGCCTCTGCCTTCGGCTCAGGTCATGATCCCAGAGTCCTGGGATCAAGCCCCACATCGGGCTCTCTGCTCAGCGGTGAGCCTGCCTCCCCCCTCTCTCTGCCTGCCTCTCTGCCTACTTGTGATCTCTGTCAAATAAATACATAAAATCTTTAAAAAAAAAAAAAAAGGTTTCTAAAAGTACATCAATATTCCAATATAAACATGCCGGTCTAACAACAAATTACACAGTATGTGAAAATTGATTTTTAAAAACTATGATGTTTGGGGCGCCTGGGTCGCTCAGTGGGTTAAAGCCTCTGCCTTCAGCTCAGGTCATGATCCCAGGGTCCTGGGATCAAGTCCTGCATCGGGCTCTCTGCTCAGCAGGGGGTCTGCTTCTCCCTCTCTCTCTGTTTTTCTGCCTACTTGTGATCTCTATCAAATAAATAAATAAATCTTTAAAAAAAAATTTTTAAAAATAAAAAATAAATAAAAAATAAAAACTATGATGTTTTAGAAAAGAGAAGTTGCTTGCTGAAAAGCAAAAAAAAAAAAAAAAAAAAAAAAAAAGATTCTTTGGGTAAAGCGATTATTAAAAAAAAAGAACCCTAAATGGAGAACAATCTATCAAAAAGATATTTTATTAGTTATATCACTAAAGTGGCCTCGAATTAGTACCTCTACCTAGTATTTGTGTGGGACAATCTATCATGAACCGTTATAAGCAGACAGTTTATTACTATTCTCCGCGGAAAGGAATCGGGAGGTTTTTTGTGTGTTAGGAGAAAGAAAATCTGAAAGAGGCAGCCTGAGACTGCCTATGCTCAAAAGGGCCTGCCTATAAGGTTTACATCCCTGTGTGCAGATAGAAAACTTGCCCGCAGTGTGAGGAGTGCTGCACCAGGCCTAACCGTTTGTGCACTGTCGCTGATGCTGAGCATTTGTCTGCCTTCCGGGGCCTAGAATTCTGGTGTGTGTGAGGCAGAGGAGGCCTACGTGACCAGCTCATGGTGAAACCGCTGGATGCCGGGGCTCTAATGAGCTTCTCTGGGAGAAAGCACTCTGCACATGTTGTCACAACTCATGGCTAGAGGGACAGCAAGTGTCCTGAGAGACTCTACGGCGAAAGGCCTCTGGAAGGTTGCCCTTGGCTCCCTCCAAACTTTGCCCTGTGCGCCTTTTATCTTTGCTGGTTTTCTCTGGGTCTCCTTTTGCTGTAATAAACCTTAACCCTAAGCATGACTTTATGCTGAATCCTGTGTGTCCTCCTAGTAAAGGACCGAACCTGGGGGTGGCCTTAGGGACCCCCAGCACAGCCTAGAGCATATATATATATATATATATATATATATATATATATATATATATTTAGATTTTATTTTTTTGAGAGAGAAAGAGGGATCATAAGCAGGGGGAGGGGCAGAGTTAGAAGGAGAAGCAGGGGCTCTCCAACTTGGGGCTCAATCCCAGGACCCCAGGATCATGACCTGAGCCAAAGGCAGACGCTTAACTGACCGAGCCACGCAGGTGCCCCTGGAGCATATCTTCAAAGAAAACAAGTACTGAGGTGCCTGGGTAGCACAGTCCGTTAAGTGCCTGACTCTTGATTTTTGGCTCAGTTCGTTATTTCAGGGTCATGAGATTGAGCCGTGCGTCAGGCTCCACGCTCAGCAGGGAGTCTGCTTGAGATTCTCTTTCTCCCTCTTCCATTGCCCCTCACTTACACACACTTTCTCTCCCAAATAAATAAATAAATCTTTAAGAAAAAAAAATAGGGGCGCCTGGGTGGCTCAGTCGGTTAAGCATCTGACTCTAAATTTTGGCTCAGGTCGTGATCTTGGAGTCATGGGATTGAACCCCACATCGGGCTCCCTGCTCAGGGCAGCGTCTGCTTGTCCCTCTGCTCCTCCCCCTGCTCTCTTTCTCTTTCTCAAATAAGTAAATAAATAAATAAAATCTTTTAAAAAATGCTATATTTTGATGAGTCCAAATCATTTGAATCCTATCCTCAAGTTCTAGTAAATATCTAGATTGATAATCAGCAATATAAGCTAAAACTGCACAGAATCTAACCAAAGCATTAAAGAAATCCAATGCTTACACTGTTTGGTTTAATTTTATGTAAATCTGTGCTAACATATTTGGTTGACCACCCAAATGGAGTCTTAAAAACCATGGTAAAAATGAACCGACAAGATGGCAGCTAACTAAAACTTTCACACATCATTACAAAACCAAGTTACACCTCTGCCATTTGTCCCCCAAAATAAAATGACACACTGATTTTTACTAGCTGAAAACTGTCAGAGAACTAATAGTGTAAACTAAGGAATAATCTCCAATAATTACTGTAATCAAGTCACCCATCTTTTTGATATGATTTCAGATTATTTATATCCATGACATAAAGTTAATCAAATTCAGCCTGTTACATTACTTAATATAATCACCCACACATTCTTTCCTGTTGTTGTTTTTTTAAAGATTTTATTTATTCATTAGAGAGAAAGAGCACAAGCAGGGGGAGTAGCAGGCAGAGGGAGAGGGAGAAGCAGGTTCCCCGTCAAGCAGGGAGCCCCACACAGGGCTTGATCCCAAGACCCTAGGATCATGACATGAGCTGTAGAAAGGTGCTTAACCGACTGAGCCACCCAAGCGCCCTCACCCACACGTTCTTAAAGATGATGTGTGTGGCAGACACATGCACTCCTAAGTCAGACAATGTGAAGATCTGAGCAGTTCACTGTATGTAAAATTTACCTCCAAAGAAAAAAATATTGAACTCTAGGTTAATGATATTCATCCTGAACTATTTATGGGGAAATGTATTAATGTCTTTATTGATTTGGAAATACACTGAAAACAGGATGGATTGACAGAGATGCAGAGATGGATAAATACGGCTAATGAAGAAGAGTGAAATATTAGCGGCAGAATCTAGGTAGTAGGTATCTAGGGGTTCACTGCAAAATTATTTCAACTTTTCTGTTTGGAAAGTCTCATAATAAGATGTTAGGAAAAAATAACAGTGTATGGGAGAGGGGGTAGGTGGTAAGAAAAGTTCATCCAACAGATGTCTGAAGGGTGAACTTTCTGTCCAGCAAAGAACAAAACGATGAGCTTTTGCTGACAGCACAGGTGGGACGTGAGAGAAAGAAAACCGCTGGGCTGGGCTGGGCTGAGCAGTCCCTCCCACACAGTGTCAGGCCGCGGCCGCCGAATAAACTAGGGAGCGTTCGGCAGCGCTAGCCGCCTCCCAAGCCAGGCGAAGTCCACTTGGCCCAGGTGGACATCCTCGGGCTCTGCTGGCTTGGTGCATCTCCCAGGGACCGTGCAGACGCCCAGCCCGTCCCCAGCATTTCTGAACAACTGGGTGTACACTCACTGAAGCCACTTCCCCTCACATGAGCGCAACTACTTCCCCTGCCATCTAAGGACATGTTTATTTTACTAAATAATTAGGTCTCAGAACTGTGTCATGGGATACCATTAATAGCCCAAGATTCGTGGTACTCATGGCAGAAGGCAAAGGACCCACAGTATCTAAGTGCTCGCTCCTACTTAAATGCCTGAGGATCCATTCACCGTCTAGCTGCTTTCGCATAAGAAGCCTCTGGAAGCCCCAAGCCCTACTTACTCGGCTCCGAGCCACATCGTCTCTGACCAGAAAAGGAAGACAAGGAGGGGATAATCTCTTCTGCTACTTACCTTCACTGGGGTCTGTGGGAATCTCACTTTCCTCTGGTCCTGGCTGCTCCTCTGTATTATGCTCTCCTTCTGGCTGAATCTGAGATAAGACATCAGGTTGATTCATGGCATAATCTAGGAGACGAAGAAGGGAAAGGGGGGATGACCAAGAGATCAATGAGGATGACAACGGATTGCCATTAAGCCTGAGCTATAAGCTCTGAGGTCCACGGTCCCAGGGGATTCCTTTCCCAATCTGTATCACTTGGCCCCACTGATTTACCTTCTGTACGGACGCTATCTCTTTGGAAAGCACGTAAGAGGAGTGGTAACGTGTGGGACGGTACGCATGCCACATCAGCACTGGCCGCCTACTACTTTCACTGAGGGATAGGGACGATGTGGCTCAAGGCAAAGAACAAGGCCCTTTCAAAGTGAAGGACACCCATGGAAACCACCCTGAGGCTCAGCCAGAACGCTGAGCTGCGTTCTCCGTCCTGCAAATTGGCAGAAGGAGAGTTCATGATTTCCCACTTAGCAAGGGCAAACTGGAAATCTCTGGTTAGCTATCAAGTGTGAAATGTGTGAGGACAGAGTGAAAATGAGGACTGCTGGGGACCAGGGCCTGTTCAAAGCCCCCTTGGAGCCGCGGTCACCTCATTCAAAAGGTGATAGCTTGGCCTCACCCATGGAGATGAGAGACTCGTAGTTGCCCTTCATGATATTCTTGTAAAGTTCTTTTTGCCATTCTTCTAGTTTTTCCCACTCTGGAGTGGAGAAGTAGATGGAGATATCATCAAATGTCACCGGCACCTGGGATGATAATCACACTGGGGTTAGGTCCCCCTGCTGCAGTTCAGTCATTGGTATCTCACTGAGTCCCTACTTGTCACAAAAAACTGTGTGAGTTGCTGGAAGGATACAGGAAAAACGTAAGGCACAGATTCAGCCTCCAGGAGTCCAAGAGGTTTTCAGGGAGAAAGGTGATAAATTAGGGCTCCGAGTTTTGGGAGGTTGGAGGACATTACTTGTAAACAGTCCCTCACAGAGAGGCACAAATGCAGAGCAGCTATTAAGTTCACACAATACAACATATTCTGAATATCCACTAAGTATAAGGCTTATCCTAATTATCAAGATTATAAAAAAACACTTTCTGGGGACGCCTGGGTGGCTCAGTGGGTTAAAGCCTCTGTCTTCGGCTTGGGTCATGATCTCGGGGTCCTGGGATGGAGCCCTGTGTCAGGCTCTCTGCTCTGCGGGGAGCCTGCTTCCCCTCCCCCGCCCCCTCCACACCCCCCCCACCCCCGTCTCTGCCTCTCTGCCTACTTGTGATTTCTGTCTGTCAGATAAACAAATAAAATCTTAAAAAAAAAAAAAGTTTCTGCCCAAAATAAGCCTATGATTACATTCAGATTAAAGACATGGACCAGAAACTTTAGGTATTAAGCTACAATGGGTATGGGATGAGTCTAGAAGAGGTGGGGCTCTGGTTAGTCCTAAAAGACGGACAGGTCATAAACAGGCCTGAGGGGAACAGGAAAACACGGAAGCACCGAAGACTGGAGAGTACTTTCAGAGGAGAATTCTGAAGCCTGCCTGGTTGGAGTTCAGGCCTCATGTAGGGAATGGTCATTTGCAGAACAGAATCCCCCCATCCTCCGGCATAGTTTTTTCTAAAGCGAGGCACCTTTCCCCGGCAAAAAATGGAAGGTTCTCCTGTAAAAAAATACAAGAGTTTCCCCCCCAGGTACCCGGGGTGGACACTATCGCCTCGCACAACGCCGCCCCATTCTGTTCAGCTGCTCGTAGGAGGCTAGCTCACCCTCCCGTCCCTGGAGCTTCCTGTGGTTAAACTCTGAAATACGAGCTAAGCACGAAGTCCCAAGGACCAGTTAGAAAAGCCTGCCACAAGAACAGCAAATGAGGGAGGAGGGATGCCTGGGTGGCCCAGGTCATGATCCCAGGGTCCAGGATTCGAGTCCCGCATCAGGCTCTTTGCTCAGTGGGGAGCCCGTTTCTCCCTCTGCCTGCTGTGCCCCCTGCTTGTGCTCGCTCTCTTTCACTCTGACAAATAAATAAAATCTTTAAAAATTAAAAAAAAAAAATGAGGGGCTAAAATGTGTAAAGAACAAATGCCTAGGCAACAGAATTTAAAAAACAAAACCACACTACTGCCACCTCCTAATTAGTATCCCCACAGAGATCTGAGAGATATTACACCACCCACAGAATAAAATAGGATGCTATGAAAAAAGGAAAATCGGAGAACAAGAAAGACTCCTGGTAACTAAACTACTACTACTACTACACACACACACACACACACACACACGTTTTCTTAAGATTAAAAAATTCAATAAAAAGAATACATACTCGGAGCACCTGGTGGCTCAGTTGGTTAAGCCTCTGCCTTCTGCTCAGGTCATGATCCCAGGGTCCTGGGATCAAGCCCTACAACGGGCTCCCTGCTCACTGGAGAGCCTGCTTCTCCCTCTCCTTATACTACTCCCCCTGCTTGTTCTCACTCTCTCAAATAAATAAAATCTTTAAAAAAAAAAAAAAGCATGCATACTCATCTTCATAAACTTAACATACCCATTAAGAAACGAAGGTCTAGGGGCGCACTGGGTGGCTCAGTGGGTTAAGCCTTCCTTCAGCTCATGATCTCAGGGTCCTGGGATCGAGCCCTGCATCGGGCTCTCTGCTTGACGGGGAGCCTGCTTCCCCCTCTCTCTCTGCCTGCTGCTCTGCCTACTTGTGATCTCTCTGTCAAATAAATAAATTAAATCTTTAAAAAAAAGGAAAAAAGAAACAAAGGTCTAGGGGCGCCTGGGTGGCTCAGTGCCTGAAAGCCTCTGCCTTCAGCTTAGGTCATGATCTCAGGGTCCTGGGATTAAGCCCCTCATCGCAATGGGCTCCCTGCCAAGCCTGCTTCCCCTTCTCTTTCTTTTCCTGCCTCTCTGCCGACTGTCTGTCAAATAAATAAATAAAATCTTAAAAAAGAAGAAAACAAAAAAAGAAACAAAAGTCTAGGGTGCCTGGGTGGCTCAGTGGGTTAAGCCTCTGCCTTCGGCTCAGGTCATGATCCCAGGGTCCTGGGATTGAGCCTCCCATCGGGCTCTCTGCTCGCTAGGGAGCCTGCTTCCCTCTCTTTCTCTGTCCGCCTCTCTGCCTACTTGTGATCTCTCTCTGTCAAATAAATAAATAAAATCTTAAAAAAAAAAAAAAAAGAAAGAAAGAAAGGTCTATACAATACTATGGGGTAACTGGCTTTATTTTCCAATTGCTTCATTTACGGAATTTTTCCCCCAACTAGAAATTTTGTTCTTAGAGACTAGAACGATAATTACTCATTTTACACTTTGTTCAGCATCTAAAGCCAGGGTGGGGACACCAGGGTGGGGATACTCAATAGCATATTTTCATCTAACATCACTACACAAGAGATTTGTGACATTACAAGAGAAACACATACAATAAAATCATGATAAAAATAAAGGGTCAGGGTGGGCTTCTGGTTCAAGACTATCAACTAAGCCCATACGTATTTCCCTTCCCTCCCAGAGCACTCCTGAAATGCCAGTAAGTCAGATCAGCAGGGCCCAGATCTAAACCGGTGCCAAGAATGGGGAGAAGCCATCGCCCGACCGGAGTTTTTGAAGAGCTTCTCACTAGGACACAGAGGACAGGCATGTGCTAGGCCCCAAGGTGCTCAAGGTCGCTGCCGCTCTGACCACGCACAGGAAGGCCTACAGTTGAGGAATCCAGAGAATTCCAAGCTCAAAGCTCGCAGAGACCCGGAGCAGGAATAAAGGTGATTAGAGACTGCCGTCTGAAGGTCTGTCTTCGGAAGAGCAGGGACCCCTCCCGCCATCTCAGCAGGCCTAGCAGAGCGACCAAGCAGCAGCACTGACCCCGACGCGGACGCTGCAGACCTCACCTCTAAGGAAATGGAACAGCGTGCCTGGAGACAGCATGCGGTCCCAGGATGGGTGCTGACAACACGCCACTGCCTTACTCCTGGCCTCTGGGTGGTCCCCGCACTCCCTATCTGCTCCTTGCCACAGCACCTCAAAGTGAAGGCCACCGAGATCTAGCATCAGTGGAGACAGCTCTCTCCTGGAAGAGAAAGATCTTTTGGCTAAAGAGACTCACCTGGGGGCGCCTGGGTGGCTCAGCTGGTTAAGCATCTGCCTTTGGCTCAGGTCACGATCCCAGCGTCCTGGGATCGAGCCCCAAATCAGGCTCCCTGAGTCTGCTTCTCCCTTTCCCGTTCCCCCTGCTTGTGCTCTCTGATAAATAAACAAATAAAATCTTTACAAAAATAAAACCTTTTAAACAGACTCATGTGGTGGCAGAAAAAACGGGCCAGCTTCCTATAATTAACCTATTAATCAGTCAAATCCTTATGCATATACAACCTAACATCATTCAATATTTAAAAAAAAAATATAGCACAAGGATGAACAAACACTAAGAACTATCCTAGAAGAAAAAAAACACCAACAAATCAAACAAACCTCTAACACGTATTTCCAGGGAAATTCATATATTGCATCCACTTAAAAAAATTCAGGTTGGGGCGCCTGAGTGGCTCAGTTGTTAAGTGTCTGCCTTTGGCTCAGGTCATGATCCCAGGGTCCTGAGATCGAGCCCCACATCAGGCTCCCTGCTCACCAGGAAGTCTGCTTCTCCCTCTCCCTATCCCCCACTTGTGTTCCCTCTCTCACTATCTATGTCAAAAAAAAAAAAAAAAAATTCAGGTTGCTTCAAAAAAAGGAGCTAGAAATAAATATCCTCGAAAATTAAGTTGTTAAAATAAAAATGAGAAAGGCTGGAAAGAATGGTCAGGGAATCCCACTAATGGTGAATAACAAGAAGGGAAACTTAGAGACAAAGATGATGACCCATCTTTCCTGAAAGAACAGGAGAAATGGGGATGAGATATTATAAAAACAGAATTATGGAAGAAAAGTTCCCAGAGCTGGAAAGACACCCATTTTCTGACTGAAAGCTCATACCAAGTGGCTGACACAAATATTAAAAGACCTACCTCAGACACAACTCCAACACATTATAGAAAAACAAGTACAAATGGAAGATGAAAACTTCTAGAGAGAAGAAAATACATTTCTTAAACATGGATTTTGTATTTATTCGGAATACCGAAATACTAATTTGGAACCGATTTGACACTACAGTTTTCATCAATGGCATTTGATGTTGAGACAAAGGACCAATGCCTTTAAAGTTCTGAGAGAAATGGAGTATTACTCAGTCTTCAAAAGGAAATGCTGGGGCGCCTGGGTGGCTCAGTTGTTAAGTGTCTGCCTTCGGCTCAGGTCATGATCCCAGGCTCCTGGGGTCGAGCCCTGCATCGGCCTCCCTGCTCATTGGGGAGCCTGCTTCTCCTTCTCCCTCTGCTGCTCTGCCTGCTTGTGCTCTCTCACTTTCTCTGTCAAACAAATAAATTTAAAAATCTTAAAAAAAAAAACAAAAAAAAAAAGGGAAACGCTGACACAGTATAACATGGGTGAACCTGGAAGGTGTTATGCTGCGTGAAATAAGCCAGTCACAAAAGGACAAAGAGTGGATGATTTCACTCATATGAGGTCCCCAGAAGAGTCAAATTCACAGAGACAGAAAGCAGAATGGTGGGTGCCAGGGGCTAGGATAGGAGGGCTGGGATGTTTAATAGGGGTAGAGTTCCAGTGTGGAAAATTCTGGAGATGGACGATAGTGAAGATCACACAGTAATGTGAATGTACTTAATGCCACTAAACTACATTAAACATGGTTAAAATGGTAAATTTTATGTTGTATGTATTTCATCACGAATTTTTTAAGATTTTATTTATTTATTTGACAGAGAGAGAGCACAAATAGGCAGAGCAGCAGGCAGAGGGAGAGGGAGAAGCAGGCTCTCTGCTGAGCAGGGAGCCCGATGTGGGACTCGATCCCAGGACCCTGGGATCACGACCTGAGCCAAAGGCAGCCGCTTAACTGACTGAGCCACCAAGGTGCCCCTATTCACGAATTTTTTAAAAGATTTTATTTACTTGAGAGAGAGAGAGCAGGAGCAGCAGAAAGGGAGGGTGGTAGGCAGAGGGAGAGGGAGAAGCAGACTCCTCACTGAGCAGGGAGCCTGATATGGGGCTCAATCCCAGGACCCTGAGTTCATGACCTGAGCGGAAGGCAGACACTGAACCAACAGAGCTACCTAGGTGCCCCTATCTTACCACAATTTTAAAAATTGAAACTAGGAAGAAAACTGTAGGAAAATTATTCTGAACTCGGCCCTCAAAAGTAAGGACAAAATAAGAGCATTTTCAACAAAGCAAAGACAGATTTTACTTCCCATTATTTAAAGCTAGCAAATCATCAGTATATTCTAATTTCATGAAGAAATCTTTAAGAAAAATCCTATTATTTTATATATGATTTTGGAGTTTAAGATGGAGAGTTCACATTTTTTTTTAAAGATTTTATTTATTTGGGGAGGGAGGGGCAGAGGGAGAGGCAATTCACGCAGACTCCCAGCTGAGCATGGACCCTGACATGGGGCTCCACCTCACAACCCTGAGATCATGATCTGAGACAAAGCCAAGTCACGTGCCACCCAGGCGCCCTGAAAGTTTAAATGTTACCCATTTATCCAGGTAAGACAATGGATACACACTTGAACTTAGTATTTGCCATAAGATTAGCAGAAAAGTAAGTCTAAATTATCCCACAAACTCCGGGAGAGGCTGTAGACACACACGTGAACCACACCGGGGAAGGCTCTCTGTCAGATGTGGACTGATGTCCCTCTCTGCAAGCCCGGACAGAGGCACTGGTCGTCATTCTCTCTTCCCCCTTTCAGATTCCTATGCCCACCCCCACCCCCAACACATGCACGGGGCCAGGAGAACTCTCGGCAAGGCCACGGGTTAGGTCTGTGTTGCCAAAGCATACTCTGTCGTGGTCTTTCTGGACCCCTCGGTCCCATGCAACCCAAAGGACAAGTCTCTCCTAGAACGCCTTTTCTCCTCGTCCTGTGACCCCGCATACTTTCCCCTCTTGTTCCCATCTCACTGGCCACTCCTCTTCAGCCTCCTTTGCTGGCTCTGCTGCTCCTGGAGATGATCCTGGGACTCTTCCCCCTGCTTCTACACTTTCTCTCCTGAGGCAGTGACCTCCAGCCTCATGACTAACAGTGTGACCTGTGCACCAGTGACTGCCAAATACTCCTCAGCTTTGAGCGGCGGAGACCACTTAACATCTCTCCTGAATGTGTCACGAGCATCTCAAACCCAATACTGCCAGAAAAGAAGTCCTCATTCCTTCCCACCCCTCAAGACATTCCCCATCTCAGTAAATGCCACCACCTCCCATCCGGGAGCCTACGGGTCAGTGAACCTACGGTGGGTCAGAGCATATGTTCTGGAGCCAACTGGGTTACGACATCATTCTATTATTTGTATTTCCCACCTATGTGATCTTGGGCAAGTTACGGTTGTTCTACGTGCTTTAATAATTTTCATAAGAACCCTAGGGGCTCCTGGGTGGCTCAGTCAGTTAAGCAGCTGCCTTCAGCTCAGGTCATGAACCCAGGGTCCTGGGATCGAGCCCCATATCAGGCTCCCCGTGCCCTGGGGAGTCTGCTTCTCCCTCTGCCTCTCCCTGGCCACGCGTGTGCACTCCCCCTTTTCCTCTCTCTCGCAAAAATAAATAAAATCTTTAAAATAAAAACCCCCAAGTTCTAAGTGCATTATCACACAGCAAATTTACAATGATCACTATTCTTCATTCCTCATTCCCTAATTCCCATCAGTGACCCCCACCCATCATTTCCACCAAACATCCTGCATCTGTCCACTGTCCAGCTCCCCCACTGCTACCTTCGACCAAGCCACGCGCATCGCCCTCCCCACCCCGTTACAGCCGCCGACTGTGTTTTTCCCTGCTTCTGTTCCTACCACCTTGACCCGTCCTCCACAGAGAAGCCAGAGCGATTCATTCAAAATATAAACCAGATATAACTCCTCTGCTTAAAGCCCTCAATTTCTTTCCATTACACCCAAGATAAAACCAATTCCTTACCTTGGTCTCCAGACCCCTATGTCAGTGACTCACAGTCCCAGTCGCATATTAGACTCCACTAATGGAGCTGTAAGAATTAATAATGTCAGGGCACCTGGGTGGCTCAGTTGGTTAAGTGTCTGCCTTCAGCTCAGGTCATGATCCCAGAGTCCTGGGATCAAGCCCTGCATCAGGCTCCCTGCTCAGAGGGGAGTCTGCTTCTCCCTCCGCCCCCTCCACCCATGCCTCATGCTCGGGGTGCTTTCTCTCTCTGAAATCAATCAATCAGTTGAAAAAAAAAAAAAGCAAGCAAGCAAGCATTATTAATGTTTAGGCCCTATCTGGGACCCACTCCATCAGAATCTCTAGCTGTGGTGTCCACAAAATATAAGAAGTCAGGGCTGAAAAACTGCCCTGCATGATCTGACTGACCCCTACCCCCCTCTAGTCACCACACACCAGCTGATGGGCCTTTCCCCTTGCCCCTTGCTCCGTGTTTGTTCGTGTCTCTGGGACTCTGCACTGGGCACTCTCTCCACTAGACAGCGCTTCCTCAGACCTTCACAGCCAGGTCCTTCCTGTCGTTCAGTCTCAGCCTAAATATCAGCACCTTTACTAGGGCTTCTCTGAAAATCCCATCTAAAATAAGTCACCAAACAGCACTTTTATTTTTATCTATGCACTTAAATGGATTTATTTTCTTATTTGTCTATATTATCTTTCTTTCTCCACTAAAATTTAAGTTCCAGGGACCCTTATGTGAATTGTTCAATGCTGTGCCTTCAGGATATAGATATGGAGCAAACAGTATGTGCTCCAGGAAACTAGCTGCCTCAAGGCTGTAGTCCATGGCTTATTAAGAAGGATGTTCATCTTCTTTTGGTTTATGGGCTACTCCCTCCAGCAGGGCTGGTCCTAGCACAGCACACTTCTGTAAAGGATGCTGAAGGTCCAACCTCTATAGGTCCAGCCCTATAGGGCCCCAAACCCTTATATTAACCATTTACCCTACAGCTCCTCCCTTGTCCTCTTTTTCTCCAGAACTACCAACAGATTCAAACAGGCTGATTTAAATATTTAATTAATTTTAAAAAAAGATTTTATTTATTTATGTATTTGTCAGAGAGAGAGAGAGAGAGGGTGCGCGAGCACAAGCAGGCAGAGGCAGAGAGAGAAGCAGGCTCCCCGCTGAGCAAGGAGCCCGATGTGGGACTTGATCCCAGGACCCTGGGATCATGACCTGAGCCAAAGGCAGAGGCTTAACCCACTGAGCCACCCAGGCATCCCTTAAATATTTAGTTTAGTTTCCACACCACACCAAGATTGATTGAGGCAAGCAGGTTAACAAAAAGAAAAGAAAGGGAAAAAAGAGAAAAGAAGAGAAAAGGAAAAAAAAAAAAGTGAGTCGGAGAGAAAGGGTAGGAAAAAGCACAAGAGGAAAAAAAAAATCTATCTGCCAGGTAGTCAACTGTGAACTGGAAAGAGTTTGCCAGTGACACTTCAAATCGCTGCTAAATAGAACATAAAATGCTTCCCAAATGGATAAACAAAAAAAATCTTCATCTTTCCTTTAGCCTGATTGGCCAACAGGCTTCCTCCTCGTCTAGGGACCAGGGGCCCCACTTTCCATCTAGAAGGAAGGGCATTACCTTTGGGATATCTCCTTTAATGCCCGGGGGCAGCCGCAGGATCCAGAAGTTCCGGTTCCTCAGCAGGTTCTCCAGGTTCTCCAGCCGCCTCTGCAGCAGCCCGTACTCCTGCAGCAGGGTCCCCAGCACGGCCCACTTGCCCTCCAGCTGGTTCCCAAGGTCAGCCACTGTCTTTTCACAGCTGGCTAGCTTCTTCTCGGCCGTCCCTGTCCGTCCTTCTAGGTGCAGGAGTCGCCGGCTGTGGACCTCCACCTTTCTCTCGATAGCCTGCACGGCTGCCACCACCGTCCACAGGGAGATGGCTGCAGTCTGCAGGTGCGCCTCATTTGCTGCTGGGGGCGTGGGAAGAGGAAGGGGCTGCAGGGATGCAAGGCATTCAGAGTCCCATTCAGAAGTCTACATGCAATGGAAAGACGAGACAAGACATTGAGTGTTGGAAGGAGCCCTACGCCAAACTAAAAATCAAAGGAGGACTGGTTCACTGGTTGACCAGCTGAGATGAATCTAGATCTAGTTTTCATACTGCCTGCATAAGCCTCATCTTTGTGGAGCTCATCAGCATCAAAAGCCAAGAGAATTGCTTTGGTGGGTCAGAGATGAATTAAGTAAGACAGTGAACGAAACAGGGTGCGAGAAACCAACCTGGCATGTTACCTGGGACGCTAGGCCCTAGAGCCAGCCATCCAGAGGCTCAGGTTGCTGCTGTACCCTCTACTTCTGGAAAAGGCCAAAGTGCATCGGATGTTTCCAGCTTTCGCTGAACTCACTGCCTTCTGATAAACCCTTTACTGACATGCTCTGGCCCTGTCCACCGCCCCGTTTACAAACCACAACCATACCATTCGGTAAGAGTTAATTAAAGCTGAAAATGTTGAGCATGGAGAAAACATGATGACTACTGTCAAATAGTTGTTTGCTATAAAACACAAGGCAGAACACACTTGTTTAACATTATACTCACTCACTCCAGAGGGCAGAACTAGAACCAACGTGGAATTCTTAGGCAGGCAAACCCTGGCCTATATGAATAATTTTTGAAACTAGATCTCTCCAAGAAAATAACAGGCTGCCTAGTCACTGAAAATGCTGCAAGACAAAAAGTGTCTTAAAAAAAAAATTCTGACAGGGACGCCTGGGTGGCTCAGTGGGTTAAGCGGCTGCCTTCGGCTCAGGTCATGATCCCAGCGTCCTGGGATCGAGTCCCGCATCGGGCTCCTTGCTCGGCAGGGAGACTGCTTCTCCCTCTGCCTCTGCCTGCCACTCTGTCTGCCTGTGCTCGCTCGCTCTCTCTCCCTCTCTGACAAATAAATAAATTTAAAAAAAAATTCTGACAACAAATAGGAGTGGACCAGAAGGACCTCTACAAAGCCCTCCAACTCCATGAATCTGATAATGCCCTCCCCGGCCACAACCTCCCAACTCTCCAGCTCACTGGCTACTTGCTCTTCCATCCTACTAAACCCCTGACCATGCCTTTTGCTCCTGGCTCACTAGCCTGTTCCTGCCTTTGTTTTTTTCCTCAGTTGATCATTTCAAGCACTTCCAACCCCTTCTCTGCCTCACTGGCTCCAGCTCTGAATCTAATTGTTCTTTCTCTCTTCCTATAAGCAAGCTGGCAAATCCTACTAAAGGAAGTCACACAACAGGGAAAACTGGTGACACCACACACCAATGGTCTCTAAGCAAAGAAGCAGGAATTCAGTGCTACCTGGTGCCCTTCCCCTCACCCACCCAGGGCTTCTCTTCCCATTCCATAAAGTGGCCACTACAAACCCCCAGCACACTCCTGAAACTAATGTGCGTAAGAATCATTTGGAGAGCTTGTTACAATGCAGACTTTGATTCAGGAGGTCTGGGAGGAAAACCCCCGATTCTGCATTTTGATTCTGATGCTGATGCTGCTGGTACAGGGAGAATGAGACCAGCACTAAGACTCTGGTCCCCTGCAGGCCCCCTCAATCTCAGGGGACAACATGGCCTCCTACTTTGAGAAGAAAATTAGAGTAATGACACTGAAACTCTCTCAACTTTCTCCGTTTTTTCCACATCCCTTCCCACTTCAAACTCATCAGTAGCTTAACCCATACTTTCCCATTCCCACGGGAAAAGTTTCATCCTCTTTATCGCCCCACTTAGGATCTAAAAGCCAACTCTTGCCCCATTTTTAGGGATATTGTTCTTTTCTCTTTTTTTATGGTCAGTGTTTTTTTTTTTAAAGATTTTATTTATTCATTTGACAGACAGATCACAGTAGGCAGAGAGAGAGGAGAGGAAGCAGAGAGAGAGGAGAGGTGGGAGCTCTCGATCCCAGGACCTGAGCCAAAGGCAGAGGCTTTAACCCACTGAGCCACCCAGGCGCCCCTATGGTCAGTACTTCAATCTCTCCTGATTCTTTTCTCTGGAAGACAGACCTGCACTATTCAGTAGGGTAGCCACATGTGGCTACTGAGTCCTTGAAACGTGGTTATTTTGATTGGGATGTGCCTTAAGTATAAAATACACACCAGATTTTGCACACTCAGTATGGGGGAAAGATGTAAAACTTAAGTTGTTAATATTGGCTAGGCACTGAAATATTCTGTAGGCACTAGGTTAAATAAAATGTATTAAAATTAATTTCATCGATTGGTTACTTTTTGAATGTGCCTACTAGAAAATTTAATGTTAAATTTGTAGTTTCCATCATATTTCTTAGATAGGGTTGGCCTTAGAGACATAATCATCTCTGCCACATTAAAAAAACATATATATATATATCGGAAAAAGGAAAATAGGTCTCAGGGCCGAAACTGCATTCCCATCCACCCTACTCCCCACCCCACTGCTACTGTTCCCTCTTTTCCTTCCCGTCTCACTTTCCAGGTACTCCTCAATTGCCCATTCCGGCCCCTGGCCCATAAAACGGCGCTCCTTGGGGTGACCAAAGGCTTCTTAGCTGACAAACCCAAGGCATATTTCAGGGCTATGCCACTGGACCCGTCCCCGTCCGTCCTACGTGGCTCTCGCGCGCAAGGACTCTCTCGGTCATCTCTGCAGCTATAGCAACCGGGAGACGGCTTGGCACGCTGCGCGCCTGCGGTAAACACCCGCGGAATGAATAAACACGTAAAAGCTTATCCCGTCTGTCCTCGGAACCCGCACCAGTCAGCCCGTCATTGCGCAGTCCTGGCCGAGGGCCTCCTGCGCGGCGGGCACTGTCAGATACTGGGCACTGGGGGTCCCCGCGCTCACGCAGACCTTCCTCCCGCCTAGCAGCTCCCGTCACCGCCGCATCTGCGGCCGTGCGAGGCTCAGGTGGCCTGCACGGGGGTGATTTTGTGCCGACCGCTCCCGAAGCCGAGAACGGCTGAGGGCCCCCAAGTCTGGCGGGCTGTAGGGGGGCTCCCACCAAGCGGGAGGAGGCCCTCTTCACTCACTCCTCTTTCATTAGCGGAAGAGGCGCTCTCCGCCACCAACGTCCAAATGGGAAGGGGGAGCCCTGGGCCTCGCACCGGAGGCGCGGGGGCTTCGCCATGGGGGAGGGGCGCGTCCTCCCAGCCCGGAGCTCGGCGTCGGCGTCCCACCCGGCCCCCCCGGCCTCTCCCCGCCAGCGGGACTCCGGGAGCGCCTGTACTCCGGGGCCCGGCGCCTGACAGGCCGGGCGCCCCGTCCTGCTCCCCTCCCTCTGGTCTGCGGCGCAGAGCCCTAGGCGCCCAGACCGTCCCGGGCTCGCAGCGCTCCGTGCCCGGGCCGCCCTTACCGGAGCCGGCGCCGCCTCGGCCATGGCCCTGCGCTGTGTCCGGGCCGGCCCGGAGTCGCCGGAGTCGTCGCCGCCGCGCGGTCCCACGCAGGCCGGCCCCCGGCCTCTCCGCAGGCGGCGCCCGCCCGGCCCTGCCTTCCCTGCCCGGGCTCGCGCGGCTGCGTGGGGCGCTCGGACGCAGCGGAGGTGGTGCGGCCGGCCGGCGAGGCTGGGAGGCGGCGGGCAGGCTCAGCGGCGCTCGGCCCGCAGCGGCCCCTCAGCTGGCGCTTTGTGGACACCGAGCGCACCCTGGGAACCGCTCCGGCCTAGACGCGCCGCCCGCCCGCCGCCGCAGCGCGCCCCCTGCCGGCCCCGCCGGCCCCTTCCGCCCCGGCGGCTGCGGTGCGGCGCCCGCGGGGGTTTGCTCGCTTTCCCCCGGAGGCTTTCACAAGGAAGAGTCAGGGCCTAGCCCCAAGCCCGGGCTCTCTCTGGGGCGCGCTTTTCTTCCCGAAGCCCCACTTAGCGGGCACGGCCGGAAGGGAGGCTCTCGGGCGGGAGGGCAGCCCAACTCGGAGAGGCCGGCGGTGGGCGGGCTGCGAGAGCGAAACCGGCCGGAGCGAGCCGGTGCGTTGCACCGAGTTGCCCAAATCCGTGATGGGCGGACGTTCCTCGTTTGCAGAAACAGCGCCTGCGGCGAGCACGGGGAGGCGGCTCGCGTCGCACGCGGCCCCGGTTCGGACCCAAACTGAAGTCTACAGTCGTCTGGACCTCTCGGGTTTTTGAGGTTGTAGTTTGCTGGGTCTGTACTGGTGGACCGGGAGAGCCCCGCGTTGTCTGCGGAGGTTGTGTGTTTCGGGTTGACAGAGTGTGAGTTACAGTTAGGATAAGCACGTAACCCTGAGTTTCCAGCTCAGTCCTCATTTCAAACATGCCCAGAATGACTGAAGATCTTCCCACACTGGATGTCTACAAATGAATCAAGTCAATGTCCATAACAAAGTTCCAGATCACTAAAGTGTGAGACCGTCCCGTTGGGACACCTGCTCTTGAGCGCACGAGCTATTTTCACAGGGTAGTCACACCTGCAGTTTGAAGTCGGCCGGAAAATATATTTTGGTCAAATGGTGAATGTTTGATAGTTAAAAATCGCTATTCTCTCAACGAGAATGTCGCCATAACAGAGTGAACTTGTAGAAAGTAAAGAAAAAATGCGAACTTTCTTGGAAAGGAAATTCATTTTTCTGATCTTATCATTAAAAACGTAGTAGTTGGGCTCCTGGGTGGCCCAGTTGGTTGAGCGACTGCCTCCAGCTCAGGTCATGATCCCGGAGTCCCAGAATTGCATCCCGCATGGGGCTCCCAGCTCAGCAGGGAGTCTGCTTCTCCCTCTGACACTCACCCCTCTTATGCTCTCTCTCTCTCTCATTCTCTCTTTCTCAAATAAATGAATACAATCTTTTTTTTTTTTTTAAAGTAGTAGCTAAAATGTTAAAGTTTGCGGCGCCTGGGTGGCTCAGTGGGTTAAGCTTCTGCCTTCCGCTCAGGTCATGATCCCAGGATTTGGGGATCGAGCCCCGATTCCGGCTCTCTGCTCAGCAGGGAGCCTGCTTCCCCCTCTCTGCCTGCCTCTCTGCCTACTTGTGATCTCTGCCTGTCAAATAAATAAATAAATAAAATCTTTTAAAAAATAAATAAAATGTTAAAGTTTGACCTTATAAGGCAAGAACAGTCATTTCTCAGCCCTGGAGACTGGTGGATGTTCTTATGGCCAGCAAAGAGGAACATTTGCATTACTAAATAAGACACTTCTAACTGAGCTTCATGGAATAACAAAGGCTACTTCTGCCAGTAATATGGTAATATTGCCACCAGTTTATTTTGCTTCTTCCTCTAATAGGAAATTATTATGGTAAAGACTTTGGTCCTTTGTAATTCTTGGCCTTGATAATTTCTTGGGCAATGTCCGGATTCCATGGAAACAATTTCAGAGACTGCAGTTTTGTGTATTTTCAAGAAGATGCATGATATTTTCAGAAGCAGTTTTAAGATGGTCGTATTCATATTTTAATGTCTAATTTCTAATATTCTTGTCCGTTCTTGCCGCTATGCACAATCACTAGAGAAAAATTTGTCCTTAAAATTTGGGTGGATCTAGAAATATGACAATGAAGCAATTTAATTACTCCCAAGTCAAGAAAATAATCAAAGTTTCCAACTGTATCTTGGCTTTCCTTTCATGCACACGGATTTCAGCTTCTTCCCTGGAGTAGAATCAAAGAAAGATCTTTTCAGCAGGTAATCATCGTGCAGAAAATACTCTTAAGGCACATCAATTTATTCAGCAAGTTACAATAAACTGCTTTCTATGTAACCAACCATTGGTTATTAGTATGTTGGTAATATTGGTAATGTTCCTTGGGAAATACAAAATTAAGGCCTTATTGATTAGCCTTTGAAAGACATAATAGCTGCTGTTCCACCTTGGTTAAATATCTTGTATATGTATGTGACAAGACAATTTCACAATCTCTTTTGTATTGTATAATTTGTTATGGGTGAAGAAAAATTATGGAAGGGCTCTAAAATCTTTCTGCTTACAGCCAGTCATCTTTTATTATGTCTTTTAAAGCTATAACGATTTTTCTGAATATAAAACTGAAAGGTGTGAACAAATTACGGTATGTTTGTGCTCAGAGCCTTTACCAAATGTGTTGTATAGTCAATGATAATTCTGTATTCTTGTCTTTACTTTTTTTTTTAAAGATTATTTATTTATTTATTTGAGAGAGAGGCAGTGAGAGAGAACATGAGCGAGGAGAAGGTCAGAGGGAGAAGCAGACTCCCCGTGGAGCTGGGAGCCCGATGCGGGACTCGATCCCAGGACTCCAGGATCATGACCCGAGCCGAAGGCAGTCGTCCAACCAACTGAGCCACCCAGGCGTCCCTGTATTCTTGTCTTTACTGATTTTATATTCCATAAATATTTCTCAAAGTCAGGTTCACTTTGTGAGACACAAAAATCTTTCATAAAGTGAGGAAAGTAATCCTCTATGTTGTCAAATCTAAAAATAAATTAAAGCTGATTCTTCCAACCTTGTGTCCAGATGTCACACCATATAATCTGGGAGCACATTCAGCGTTTTCATTAACCTTTTTATGCATAACAAAATATAAACCAGGAAAAGGTTTTTAGGGATGTTTTCTAAACTGAAACAATATTTAGAATCCATAGCTTAGGGTAACACTTTCAGATTCCTTCCCTCCTTGGGAGCTTTGTACTATCACTCAATAAACTTTGCTTCACTATCACTCAATAAACCTTGCTTTGATGCCCACCAAAAAAAAAAAAAAAGAAAAAGAAAAAAAAATAGAATCCATAGCTTCAGCAAATCTCAAATATCCTTTCTCTTCCACTGCTGAAATGTTTTGTTTGGTTTTTGGGTTTTTTTTTTTTTTTTTAAAGATTTTATTTGGGTGGCTCAGTCGATTAAGTGTCTACCTTCGGCTCAGGTCATGATCCCAGGATCCCAGGATCCTGGGATCAAGTCCCACATTGTCTCCCTGCTCAGTGGGGAGCCTGCTTCTCCTTCTCACTCTGGCCTGCCCAACCATACCCCTCATTCCCTCTCTCCTCTGTCTCAAATAAGCAAAATATTTATTTATTTACTTACTTAAATTTTATTTATTTATTTGTTAGAGAGAGACACAGCAAGAGAGAGAACACAAGCTGGGGGAGTGGGAAATGGAGAAGCAGGCTTCCCGCAGATCAGGGAGCCTAATGCAGGGCTGTATCCCAGGACCCTGAGACCATGATCTGAGCTGAAGGCAGACACCCAATGGCTGAGCCACCCAGGCACCCTTAAATAACTCTTTTTAAAAAAAAAAGATTTTATTTATATATGAGCAGGAGAGAGCATGATCGAGGGAGAGAGAAAGTATGAACAGGGGGAGGGGTAGGGCAGAGAGAAAAGCAGGGAGTCTCGGTGAGCTCGATCCCAGGACCCCAGGATCATGACCTGAACCAAAGGTGGACAGTTAAGTAACTGAGCCACCCAGACACCCCTGCTGAAATGGTTATTAGTCCAGGGCAACTATTTCTTACAAGCCTTGAAAAGCATTAGCCTTCACAGATAGCAAACCATTAGGTATTGTATTATTAAAAGCATTCTCAGGGCACCTGGGTGGCTCAGTGGGTTAAGCCTCTGCCTTCGACTCAGGTCATGATCTCAGGGTCCTGGGATCGAGCCCCGCATCAGGCTCTCTGCTCAGCAGGGAGCCTGTTTCCCCTTTCTCTCTCTGCCTACTTGTGATCTTGTTAGGGTCCATGTTCAAAGGAGCGAGAGGTCAAGCAAAGCTTTATTTCTCACCAAGCATGGAGAATCAAACTGATGGGTTAGGGCCGCTTCTTGCAGAGAGAGCGACCACTCCCAGCCTCACAGACCAACTTTTATAGAGCAAAGGCCACGTGGTTGAGCCTGGCCACACACGCTTCTTGCAGAGAGAGCAACCACTCCCAGCCTCACAGACCAACTTTTATAGAGCAAAGGCCACGTGGTTGAGCCTGGCCACACACAGGTGGCCAATGAGATTGTAACACACAGAGAAAGTTGCATAGTCATACTAGGTCACACACGGATGGCCACCTGAATTACAATTCATAGTAGCTATTTGAACTAGCCTATCACCTTGGTCAGAATTGGTGCCCAAAAGGTGCCCAAAAAGCGGGGTCCACATTCTTTAGGGGGATAGTGATTGGATGTCTCCACCTGGCCTGACTCATCCTTGTATTTGGGCTCTGTTATCTCCGCCTGACCTGCCCTGCCCTTGTATTTGGGCTCTGTTATCAGGGACTGGTCGACCACATTTTACTGCATAAACAACAAAATGGCTGTTTAATCCGAGATGGAATCGCTCTGGCTAAGTAGGCCCTTACAATCTCTCTCTGTCAAATAAATAAATAAAATCTTAAAAAAAAAAAAAAGCATTCTTGAAAAGTTCATTGTTTGGAGAGAATAAACGTATTTTGGGTGTCTGATTTTATCTACATGTTCTTCTTTTTAAATACTATCTCTATACTTTTAATCATGACTCAAAGATGATTTATCATATATGTGTTATACATGAGTTTTTTTGTCTTTGTGAAATTTTGAGGTAGCCAAGTTGACATTTGGCTGTTAATTTATCCTCCTAATATTTGAAAAATTATGAAATAGGGCTTTTTAAGGTTCACAGACTAAATGGAATTAAGTAACTAAAAAATAAAATAAAAATATTTTATACAAAATACATAGAAACTAATGTTTAAGTAAGCTGATGCCCAACATGGGGCTCGACTTCATGACTCTGAGATCAAGAGTCACATGCTCTACCTACCCAGCCAGCCAGGTGCCCCCGTACGGAGTTTATTTAGTGTTATGAATGCAATTGCATCAGAGAATTCTACAGTAATTAGAGTTATAATCTAATCTAATCTTTATTATTTTGCCCCATGATAGTATTTATATGTTTATAAATATCTGTAGGCTCAAAAAATATTCTTTCCAAAGTTATCTGGGGTACCTGGGTGGCCCAGTTTGTTAAGCCTCTGCTGTTGATTTCCCTGCTGAGCAGGGAGTCTGTCCCTCCTACTCCCTCACCCCTCTCTCTGGCTTATGCTCTCTCTTGCTCATTCTCTGTCTCAAATAAATAAATAAATAAATATTTTTTTAAAAATAAAGTTATTTGGATAGTATTCTTTCAATATTCACATTAACTGCGTTAACATATTTGTTTAATAATTTGAACGTTTTGTTTATTACATAGAACCACCATCTTTCATAATCCTCAATAATTATTGCAGCATTTTACTTTTTTTTTTTTTAAGGATTTTATTTATCCATTTGAGAGAGAGAGAGATGAGAGAGAGCATGAGAGGGGAGAAGGTCAGAGGGAGAAGCAGATTCCCCGTGGAGATTGCGGGATCATGACCTGAGCTAAAGGCAGTGGCTTAACCAACTCAGCATTTTACTTTTGCAATATTTTTTTAAAAGATTTTATTTACTTATTTGAGATATAGACAGACAGAGTGAGAGAGCATGAGAGGGGAGATCAGAGGGAGAATCAGACTCCCCATGGAGCTGGGAGCCTGATGTAGGACTCCAGGATCGTGACCTGAGTTGAAGGCAGTCGCTTAACCAACTGAGCCACCCAGGCACCCCTTACTTTTGCGATATTAAACATACAATCATATATACTTCAACGGACTGTTAGCAGTTCAACAGAGAAAGCACATCATCAAATTTAGCATTTCAAGTTACCAAGTTATCTGGAATTTAGAATACCTACACTTGAAAGTAGATATTTAGATATTAACAAGAACTATGAATGACACGCTATGTTTATGTTATCGAAGATTGATGCACTGATGGGACGCTATAGAAATCTACCCAACCGCACAGCCATCACTCTTGGACAGGTCTAAGAACACCAGCAATGAAACTGAGAGAGCATTCAGCTATTCCATTTTGCAACGGCAGTGCGATCTTAAAATGTGGAAACATGGGGAGGAGAACACAGGTGCACAGGATTAGAGAGGTTGGCAAGCTAAATGAATTCATAGAAGCGTGATAAAAGGGGTTTTGAAAGAATTAAAAACAACAAGTGCCAATCAGGTAGTAAACTAACGTTGAACCGGTGATTAACATTTATTGAGCACTTCACACCACCACCTAATTGAATCCCTACATCAGCTACATCAGGTGCATGTCGCCAGTTTTTTTGTGGGTTTTTTTTTTTTTTTACACTTTAGTTTATGTGGAATTTTGCTGGGCAATTCTCCATGGTGTTTCTACATGTGTTGTGACAGCTTGTATCTTGGACGAGCTTTTCAAGGATATTTGTTTGGCAAACTGCCTGAGAAAACAGAGGTAGTGTCTCCCTCTGGGGGAGAAGGCAGATTTGTTTTTCACCAGGATAATAAAGATACCGCCTTCCTTCAGAGCTTGCACAAGTATGCTATCTTCACCCCAATAAGATCGGGACAGGACTGCCAGGTGAACTATTGGATTCCTAGTTAAATTTGAATTTCAGATAAACAACAAGTATGCCCTATACAATACTTTTTTAAAAATTTTATTTACTGGGGCACCTGGGTGGCTCAGTCGGTTAAGCGGCTGCCTTCGGCTCAGGTCATGATCCCAGGGTCCTGGGATCGAGCCCTGCATCAGGCTCTCCACTGAGTGGGGGCCTGCTTCTCCCTCTCCCTCTGCCTGCCTCTCTGTCTACTTGTGTTCTTTAAAAAAAAAAAAAAAAAAATTGTATTTATTTATTTATTTATTTATTTGAGAGAGAAAATGAGTGAGCAAAAGCATGGAGAGCAGCAGAGGGACAGAGAGAGAGGGAAAAGCATTCTTTCTGCTGAGCAGGGACCCAGAGGCAGGACTTGATCCCCGGACCCCCAAATCATGACCTGAGCTGAAAGCAGCCGCTTAACTGACTGAGCCACCCAGGCGCCCCTTCCCTATACAATACTTAACACTAAAAATTATTTCTTGTCTATTTGAAATTCAAATTTAACTCAGTATTTAATGTTAAATTCAATTTAATGTTAATGTTAAACTCAAATTTAACATCAGTATTTCCACTTGCTAAATCTGGCAACTCCATATCGGGAGTTTCCTAAGCTTGCCGTCCCTTTATTGTGACATAGATCCACTGTGTGTGAAACAGATACCTGGGCCATACTGCATTGTCCTTATGAGCGAATTGATGGGAACATGAAATTCATGCTGCCTGCTGGTCTGGGAGTAATGAAGTCCTTTGTCTCTGACCCAGGAGTCTCCTGCCTTCTTCAGCATCTCTAGAAACTATGGCAGGCTAACTAGTGAACTTTTTAAAAAAAGATTTTATTTATTTATTTATTTGACAGAGATCACAAGTAGGCAGAGAGGCAGGCAGAGAGAGAGGAGGAAGCAGGCTCCCTGCCGAGCAGAGAGCCCGATGTGGGGCTCGATCCCAGGATCCTGGGATCATCATGACTTGAGCCGAAGGTAGAGGCTTTAACCCCCTGAGCCACCCAGGCACCCCTAACTAGTGACTTTTTAAGTAGAGTAAAACTTCAGAGCCCATAGTTCCTTATTTGAAACTAACCCCAGAGGAACACTGAGATTATTTCTAATCTAATTAGATAATATTACTATTATAAGCAATATTGTTACAAATGTCCTGGAACATACTTCTCTGTACATAGGTACAAAAACATCTATCGGAAAATTTCCTGGAAGTGGAAATGCTGGGTCAAAAGGTGTGTAAACTTAAAATGTTGAAACATATCAACAAATAGTTCTTCGTAGAGGTCATACCTGTAAACCCTCATCAATGATGCCTAAAAGTATCTGTTTCATTCCCCACTTGAGGGGACTATATTCTGAAGTTGTTTGATCTTTGGCAACTTAATAAGTAAAAAGTAGGTATTCATTTAGTATTGCTTTATATTTCTCTTATTATGAGTCAAGCTGAACATCTTAAGCTTAAAACTCTTGTGAATTTCCTTTTCTGTGAACTGTTCACATTTTAAGCATTTTTCTGATGAGTTGTTGATATATTCTTTTAAGTTTTTATTTTATTTTATTTTTAAGATTTTATTTACTTATTTGACAGAGAGACAGTGAGAGAGCATGAGAGAGGAGAGGGTCAGAGGGAGAAGCAGACTCCCTGTGGAGCTGGGAGCCCGATGCGGGACTTGATCCTGGGGGTCCGGGATCATGACCTGAGCCTAAGGCAGCTGCTTAACCAACTGAGCCACCCAGGCGCCCCTAAGTTTTTGTTTTAATCACCCAGTGCTCATCATGACAAGTACCTTTCTTAATCCCCATCACCTATTTTACCCATCTTGCCCACTGCCCCCACCCCCACCAGTAACTCCCATCGGGTAACCATCAGTTTGTTTTCTATAGTTAAGACTCTGTTTCTTGGTTTGTATCTCTCTCTCTCTTTTTTCCCTACTTCACTTGTTTGTTTTGTTTCTTAAGTCCCATGTGAGTGGAAAGAAAAAAAACAACACAAGAAACAACAGGTGTTGGCAAATATATGGAGAAAAAGGAACCCTCTTAATCTGTTGTTGGAAATGCAAGCTGGTGCAGTCACGCTGGAAAACAGTATGGAGGTTCCTCAGAAAGTTAAAAATTGCATTGTATTGCTATAAATTTTCCTCTTAGAACTGCTTCTGGTGCATCCCAGAGGTTTTGAACCATTATTTTCATTTTCATTTGTTTCCGTATACTTTTTTATTTCTTCTTTTATTTCCTGCTTGATCCATTCATTGTTTAACAGTGTGTTATTTAACCTCATGTATTTGTAGTCTTTCCAGATTTTTTTCTTGTGGTTGATTTCTAGTTTCATAGCATTGTGGTCAGAAAAGATACATGGTATGACTTTGATCTTTTTTTAATTTGTTGAGGCATGGTTTGTGGCCTAATATGTGATCTGATCTATTCAGGAGAACGTTTCATGTGCACCTGAAAATAATATATATTCTGTTTTAGGATGGAATTTTCTGAATACATCTGTTTAAAACATCTGTTCCAGTGTGTCATTCAACGCCATTGTTTCCGTGTTGATTTTCTGTTTGGATAATCTGTCCATTGCTGTAAGATGGGTGGTAAAGTCCCTACTACTGAATTATTTTTGATTAGTTCCTTATGTTTGTTAACTTTTATTGTATTTTGGTGCTTCCAAGTTGGGTATAATATTTATAATTGTTATATCTTCTTATTGGAGTTTTCCCTTCATTATTGTATAGTATCCTTGTCTCTTATCATAGTTTTTTATTTATTTGTTTATTTATTATTATTATTTTTAAAGATTTTATTTATTTATTTGACAGAGAGAGACACAGCAAGAGAGAGAGAGAGAGAGAGAGAGAGAGAACACAAGCAGGGGGAGTGGGGAAGGGAGAAACAAGCTTTCCACCAAGTGGGGAGCCCAGTGCGGGGTTCAATCCCAGGACCCTGGGATCTCGACCCAAGCCAAAGGCAGACACTTAACAACTGGGCCACCCAGGCGCCCCTATTTTTATTTTTAAAGTAGGCTCCATGCCCCATGTGGAGCCACAGAGGGCTTGAACTCACCACTCTGAGATCAAGACCTGGGCTGATATCAAGAGTTGGGACGCTTAACTGACTGAGCCACCCAGTCATCCATTTAGTCTTCG
>PISX010000863.1:124955-200382 GCA_004024625.1 Mellivora capensis
AGATTTTATTTATTTATTTGTCAGAGAGAAACAGCGAGAGAGAGCGAGCACAGGCAGACAGAGTGGCAGGCAGAGGCAGAGGGAGAAGCAGGCTCCCCGCCGAGCAAGGAGCCCGATGTGGGACTCGATCCCAGGACACTGGGATCATGACCTGAGCCGAAGGCAGCTGCTTAACCAACTGAGCCACCCAGGCGTCCCCATTTAGTCTTCGTTTTAAAGTCTATTTCATCCATTAAAAATATTGCTACTCCAGCTTTCTTTTGACATCCACTTGCATGAAAAATATTTCTCCATCCCCTCACTTTCAATCTGCAGGAATCATTACGTCTAAAATGATCTCTTGCAGGCAGCATATAGATGGATCTTTTTTTTTTTCTTTTCCATTCTGTCATCCCATGTCTCTTGATCCAAGTATTTAGTCCATTTATACTCAAAGTAATGATTGATAGATAAGTATTTATTACCTTTTTATTACTGGTTTTGTGGTTGCTTTTGAAGATTTTCTCTGATCCCTTCTTGTCTCTCTTTCATGGTTTGCTAGTTTTCTCTAGTGATAAATTTGGATTTCTTTATCTTTATTCTTTCCATATTTATTAGTGTTTTTTTGACTTGTGGTTACCATTAGGTTTGAATATAACATCTTCTGCATATAACAGTTTACATTAAATTGATGGTCATTTAAGTTTAAACCCATTCTTTACTCCTCTTCTCCCCACATCTTAGGTATATGGTGTCATATATTATATCCTTTCATATTGTGAGTTCCCTGAATGATTTTTTACAGAAATTCATATTTACCACTTTTGTGTTTCTACCTTCCTTCCTATCGTTTTTTGGTCTTCCCTCTCCACTCAGAGTCCCCTTTAATATTTCTGGCAGGGCTGGTATAATTCATGAACTCCTTTAGGGTTTGTATTGGAAACTGGAAACCCTTTATCTGTCCATTTATTCTGAATAATAACCTTGTTAGATAGAGTATTGTTGGCTGCAGATTTTTCTTATTCAGCACTTCGAATATACCATGCCACTCCTTTCTGGCTTGGAAAGTTTCCGCTGAAAAATCTGCTGATATTCTTACATGGTTTTCTTTCATGTAACTGTCTTTTGTCTTGTTGCTTTTATGATTTTTTTCTTTATCACTATATTTTGCCATTTTAATTACAATGTGTTTTGGCATGGATCTGCTTTTATCAATTTTGCTGGGGGTTCTCTGTGCCTCCTGAATCTGGATATCTGTTTCCTGCCCTAGATTAGGGAAATTTTCAGCTATTATTTCTTCAGATAAATTCTGTGCTCCCTTTTCTCTTCTTCTTCTGGGTCTCCTATAATATGCATGTTTTTACATTTGATGGAATCACTAAATTCCCTAAGTCTATTCCCATTTTACATAATTCTTTTTTCTGTCTTTTGTTCAGCTTGAGTACTTTCCATTACTCTGTCTTCTAGGTCATTAATTCGTTCCTCTCTTTCTTCCAGACTGCAGTTCATTCCATCAAGTGTGTATCTCATATTGTTTATTAAGCCCCTTATCTCTACTATGTTATTCCTTATCTCTGTGTTAACGGTCTCACTGATGTCCTCCACTCTTTTCTCAAGTCCAGTGATCAAGCATGTTACTTCTATCTGTTTTGGTTAGCTCTCCTGCCATGGTCTTGTTTTATTCTTTCATCTGGGACAAATTCCTCAGTCTTCTCGTTTTGTCTAAGTCTTCGTGCCTGGTTCTCTGTGTTAGGAAAGTCAGCTATGTCTCCTGTTCTGAAGGGTAATTGCTTTATGAAGAAGAGGTCCCGTAGTGCCCTGCTCCGTGTGTCCTCTGCTTCCCAGGGCCTGGCACTTCTGGGAGCATCTCCAAAGTGTGCTGTGTGGGCTCTGCTCTTGTGTGCTGGCTGCTTATCCTTCAGGCCGGTCATCTGCAGAGGCTCTCTTTGCTTGTGGTGGGCAGTGTTTGGTCCTTGGCCTAAATGTGCCATGTTTTGCACTAGGTGTGCTTATGAGATGAGACTTATTGCCACTGCCACCAGAACCAAGGCACTGCAAAACTCCCTGGTTGGGAGGCGCAGTGTTGGCAGGGGTTTGGGCTGGTCCTCTGAGGAAAGTGGCCACTGTAATGGGCCTGGGAAGGGTGGTTCCACCAGAGCATGGGGGGAAGGCGGGGGTCGGTATACGCAAGTTAAGTAGTGAGTGTTGGCTCTGTGCCTTGTGTTTATAATGAGGGCTGGGGAGGGAAATGTCTCCTGACAGTTTCTTTGTTCCTGGAGGGGTCTCTCATGAATGCTGCCTCTTTGGGGCATGCTTTGAGAAGAGCAACTAACCTCCCCACTGTGTGCCCCATGCAATCTTCAGATTACTGTTTCTATACTGTGGGACTGTGGGCTGTTTGCCCTGCCTTCTCTCTAAAAGTAGACCCAATGTCCTCCAAGTTCTCCCACAGTCAACCAGGCTGACCTTTAAAACTCCAGGTTCTAAGGCCCTCTCACTTTCCAAGCCAATTGCTATGGGGATTCATTTTCCCCATGGGCTCCCGTGTGTGCTAGTCCAACTCTTGTGCTTCTTTCTCAAAGACTGCAGCTCCCTCCTCACTGCAGCAACCAGGATCCATTTCTTTCCCAAGTCAGTCCCTGTATTTCCTAACTTCTTCTATGTGGCCTCTGGTCTACCTTCAAGTTGTGGAGTTTGTTCTGACAGTCTTCAGATCAATTCCTGGGGTATCTGGGATGATTTGATACTTATCTAGTTGCATTGGTGGGACAAGATGAGCCTAGGGTTCCCCCACTCCATCACCATCTTCCCCTCCACTATGCATTGATATTTTCGAGGTGCATGAGCTCTTTATATAGTACATAAATTAAACACTTGTTTTTCATGTTATATATACTTTACCTAGTAAAGACATCTGCCATTTGGCCTCTTGCCAAACAGAAATTTAAAATTTTTATGTGAACATTTTCAGTGTTTTATGACTTTTGGTTTTGGCACCTTGCTTAGAAAGCCTTCCCCTCTCTCAGTTTTTCGGTTTTGTTTTTTTTAATACTTCTCAGTTTTTGAAGAAGTTTTCATGAATGAAGCAATGACTCAAAACTTCAGCCTGGCTTTGGAAGCATTTTGTATCTCTCTAAGATACTTTTGGTTCACTGGCATTTTGACAGCACGAGGTACTTACTAATAAATCGGCACACTTGGATTTCTCAGCATTGGCACAGCAGAGGCTGTTTTGAGATTTATCAGAGGAAACTCTTGACCACGTCTGGGGTGTTGAAGTCCCAAGGAAGCCCTCTCTGTTACTTCCAAAATGAGACTTTGACACTGGATTTCTCCAAGTTTCACTACACGAGAAATAGAAATGTTCATACCATGGAAGCAAAATATAGCCAGAACAACAAACATCACTTAATTCGATAAGATGATGAGGCAACAACAGGGTCCCAAGGCTTTCAACGACCAGTTTATCCAAATCCACATTTTATAAATTCAATATGCCTCTTGGGGAGTTATTTCAGGAACTCTCTATCTGTATTATTGTTAGAGTTTCTCCAACAGTTACAGGCAGAGAGCTTTGAATTAACATATTTTTTTCTTATGTTCACTATAACTGGAAAAGTTTCCTCGACTAAGAGTAAGAGTACCAGATCTTCAGAAAGGAGATATTTTCTCCTTAATAAGCAAGAAGCAAAATCTTGTTTTCCAAACAATAATGAATGGGGGAGTCTGTATTGAATGCAGGAATTTGGTAAGAATGTAGCTGCCTGGTTCTTACCAAATTCCTGCATTCAATACAGACTCCCCCATTCATTATTGTTTGGAAAACAAGATTTTGCTTCTTGCTTATTAAGGAGAAAATATCAATATTTGCCTATAAATAGCGATTCAAATCAGACTTCAAACTTGACAAATATAACCATGACAGTCTTAGCCACAGGTTACAGTGTGTTTTCTCCTTGGGTGTTAATGTACACCTACCCCCTCATTTCTAGCACCTACAGTGAACAGGGAATCCTAGTAACTTAAACAGATCCTGGCTTAGTAAGGCCCTAGAGAGAAAAAGTAGAAATAAAACATTATAGAGTACTATAGGCAATTTTGGGTGAGATTCTTCCTCCTTGTATGAGTGTAGGTATGATTTTTCAGAATCTCAGGTTTCTCTTAACCACATATTTAAAAAGGACTAGTCATAAATTTTATTGAAGTGTATATGATGCTTCTTAGTGAGATGAGAAAGGCAGTTTTCCATCTGGTTCTGGGATTTTTTTTTAAAGATTTTATTTATTTATTTGACAGATAGAGATCACAAGTAGGCAGAGAGGCAGGCAGAGAGAGAGGAAGCAGGCTCCCAGCTGAGCAGAGAGCCTGATGTGAGGCTCGATCCCAGGACCCTGGGATCATGACCTGAGCCGAAGGCAGAGGCTTCAACCCACTGAGCCACCCACGCACCCCAACACTGTAGCTTCTAGTCCTCATAGTCGCCCCATGTGATAGATACTTCTGAAGTTACATCCTGTGTGTTTAGTGGACTAACCCTTTCACTAAAAAAGTCTATTTACTATGTTAAGGTTATAAAGATTTAATATTAATGTGGAATGGAGGACATCCAATAGGCCGGCAGCAATACTCTCAATTTCTCCATCTGTTGCTTCGCTACCTCCAAAGACCTAATGACTATCTTAGAGGCAGAATGGTTTGAATGCATAGACATCTATCAATGGACTTCCATTTTCTCTTCCTTTGATCTAAGCGAGTGGTTCTAAAACATTAATGTATATAAGAATTGCTGTACAGAGTTGCATCAAACCATTTTTACTGTAGTTTATATGTTAGGAGCAATTTAAGAGATGTTCAAGGTGATTTTGAATATAAATGATTTTTGCCTAATATGTTGGCTTTATGCTGAACCATCTGCAGGGAAATGACACAGGACCAAGAGATTCAGGCTAGGAGAGAAAAGAAGACTTGAGAGAAGAGAATGAAGAGACTTCTAGGTAAGGTGAAAGAGTGTCTATCAGTATACTGGCCAATCTGAGGTTGCGGGAGGTGGGAAGGAAGCAAGGTCCGGAGGAATGAATGCCAGATACTATGGTGAAAGTGCTTTATCTGTGCTATCTCAATTATTATAGTAACAAGTGCTTTATCTGTGCTATCTCAATTATTATAGTAACCCTTTGGATATGGAAACTAAAGTGATGGGTGTTCAAATGACTTGCCTGGTGTCACAAAGATGGCAGATGGTTGAGCCAACATCCAAACCCAGGTCTTTCTCACTCTAAAGTTCAAGGTCTTCCTACAATAGCTGGCTTCCTTATAGGTTAGGACTTCCTGAAGTCAGTCAGAAAGAACTCTCGGGAATGGAGATATGTTGGCTTGGGATGACCTAAAGCTTGGGGCAAGATTCTTGTAAGGCTGTGTAGGGAAATATCTTCATTCCTCATGGAGAACAGACAGGCTCACCTGGTATGGATAGTTTAGGAAACTAAACAGAATTATACAAAAATAGCTACACCTTTGCCTATTCATGATTCTTTCCTTCTGAAAACATAGAAGAGACATCAAGACAGTGGGCTCTCATGTACACAGCAAGTGTGTAACACGTGGTGGTGTCCTTCAGGTGCTCAATTCTCTGGTCTCCTGAGAATATAATTTTAGCGTCCCAGTAAAAGACATTGTAAACCCAGAAGCCAGACCTTAATTAGGCTGAAAACTGTAATCACTCTAGAAAAAATCATGCCCCCCAACTTTGAGGACCTGCTAGCAGCTTCAGAAGAAATAGCCATGGGCTACAATGACAACAGTGGAGATGTGTAGCTAACCCTGCCATGCTCATTGGCAGCAGGAGAAGGCAGAACACTAGAGAAATATAAGAACCACTAAAGAAGTCATGGAGTGCCCCAGACACTATCAAAAAGAAGGGGGCTCCATTGGCTTTGAAGGCTCATGAACACTACTAGCTAAGGGTGTAAAGTGAATTTCACTGTAATAGAACAAAGGCTGTCCATGTAGTAAAACTGGATATTAGAATAGCTAAGAATTACTTTGCATTCACAACTAACACCATATACTGCTATAATTATATATAGCCAGTGGCTTTACTCAAAGAAAATAAATGTGATATGAAATTTATATAAATATGTAAGTCCATTTTCTAGGATCCATCAGTGAATTATCAAATAGGAAATAAATAGAGTTTATGATGAAGGAAAAAGGAATTAATGCATAGAAAATCTATAACTTCATAAAACTACACACACACACACACAAGTACCAGTAAAACATGGGCTCTCTCTGTATTATTTCTTATAATTCCAGTTGAATCTACAATTATATGAATAAATTTTTCTATTTAGAAAAGTCTACAGCCTCAATAGTAATTAAATGAATGCAAATCAAAACAAAATTAAGTTCTGGTTATATAACATGGATGCTAGAGCAAATGAAAAATGTTGGCAGGGCCTCCTGGCTGGCTCCTGATCTTGGGGTTGTGAGTTCAAGCCTCATGTTAGGTGTAGAGATTAATTAAAAATAAAATATTTTGCAGGCACCTGGGTGGCTCAGATGGGTAAGCATGTGCCTTCGGCTCAGGTCATGATCCCCAGCTCCTGGGATTGAGTCCCATGTTGGGCTCCCAGCTCAGCTGGGAGTCTGCTTCTCCCCCTGCTTGTGCTCTCTCTGTCTCTGTATCTCTCTCAAATGAATTTTTAAAAATCTAAAAAAATTATATATGTAATTTAAAATTATTAATTAAATTAATTATTGATTATTAAAATTTATTAATAATAATATATTATTATAATATATTAATATAAAATTAATAATTATTTAAAAATTAATTAATAATTTTAAGATATATATATATATTTTAAAATTATTTATTTATTTATTTGACAGACAGAGATCACAAGTAGGCAAAGAGCCAGGCAGAGAGAGAGATGGGAAGCAGGCTCCCCGCTGAGCGGAGAACCCGATGCAGGGCTCGATCCCAGGACTGGAGATCATGACCTGAGCCTAAGGCAGAGGCTTAACTCACTGAGCCACCCAGGCATCCCTAAAATATATTTTTTAAATGTTTCAAAAAAGATGGGAGACATGTTACCCTCTTACATTGTTAATAACATTGCAAGTCAGTTCAAACAGTTCTGAAGCATCAGAGTTTAGCATTTTCTACGGTTAGAATTTTATACAGGTCATTGTGTAGTTCTTTTTCCTTGGATTTTTTAATTTTGAAAATCCTGCATGCTTCTTTTAATATGGGTAAGAAAGGGAAGATAAAGGAGTAATGAGAACTCTCCAAACTTAACACATATTTTTCTGTAAATTTAAAACTGATCAAAATAAGCCTATTAATTAAAAAAGAAAGAGGTATGCCTGGGTGGCTCATTTGTTTGAGTGTCTACCTTCAGCTCAGGTCATGACCCGGGGTCCTGGGATAGAGTCCTGCTCTGCGGGGAGCCTGCTTCTCTTCCTGGGCATGCCACTCCCTCTGCTTGTGCTCTCTCCCTCTCTGACAAATAAATAAATAAAATCTTTTAAAAAAGAAAAGGACAAAAGAAAAAAAAAGGCGAAATACACGAAAAGTTATTAAACTGTATGCTTTAAATCTGGGAATTGTTTGGTATATTAATTACATCCCAATAAAGCTGCTTTCTTTAAAAAGTAAAAGAAAATGAAATACGTATTTTGTAGTTCCTAAAGCAACCACAAAATAAAATATAAAAAGATACAGTGAAAATTATAATAAGTAAATTAAAATGTAATACTAAAACAGGTTCAAATAACCCAGAAAAGGGAACAGAGAAATGAAAAAGAGAGGAAAAGCAGATGATTAATAATAAAATGATAGATGTAAATCCAGATCTACCAATAACTACACTTATTGTAAATCACCTACATATAAAATAAAAGAGACTATCAGAGTAGTTGAGCAGATTGCTAGCAGCTCTATTGTAAGAGTGGGAATTCTAAGCTTTGGGGTCCTCATCTGTGACACAAACCCATCATAGGTGTAGTGCGCACCTGGTCACCCCATATCATTCCCATGGGACTTGGGGGCAAGCAAATGATGTGAACTTAAAGCTCATGCTACTTACGACCCACCAGCCTTGTGTTTTGCCAAAATGAATGAAACTATGGCAGGTGGATCTGTTAGCTTGTTGGAGGGGTGGCATTACAGACGCTCCACAGTTTTTTATTGTGAGGTTTACCGCAGGAATGCAAGGCTGGTTCAATGCTCGGAAATCAATCCTCCTAATCTACCATATTAATCGCTTAAGGGAGAAAAACTACACAATAAAGAAATTTATGCATTAAGAGCATTGGGCAAAGAAAGATCCCACTCACAATACACAATCCCAGCAAACTAGGAATAGAAGAGAACGTCCTCAACCTGCGAAGACGTATCTACAAAAACCTACAGTTAAACATCAGCTCCGCCTGTGTCCAAGGTAGACCAGAAGTGCCCTCGCTGAAGCCGGCCGGATTGGGTGGATAGATTCCCAGCCTCCTGGCCCCGGCCCCCGGCGGGAGGATTGAGCAGATCCGCACACTCTCAGAGTGCCCGGCACCACAGACTCCGCATTTGCCCAGCGCCTTTTAGCACGTCTGGGTCTCGGTCCTCGTCGTTTGGAGACCCCCAGCAGAGCGAGATGACCTGCCCCCACGGAGCCACAGCCGCTGCGGCCAGCCCTGCCCATGCGGCTGCCGCGGAAGACGCTGTCTCCTCCGGCCCGCAGGGGGCGCTGTAGGACGGGGATCAGGCTCGAGTCCCAGCGTGCACCGCGCGGGGGCTGGGCCTGCGGGGCTGGGCGGGGCAGGAGGCCGCGCGCGGAGGGAGGTGCTGCGGAGCCGCCTAGGGTCTGGGCGTCTGTCGGTTGCAGGACTCGGCGGGGTCACCAAGGGCCATGGCGGAGCCCGGTCCGGTAAGCGCGGTCGTGGAGGGTGCGGGCCGTGTCGAAATTCGTCCCGTTCGCGGTCTGGAGTGGGGTCCCGAGCCGGGGAGTGAGGTAGCGGGGGACTGTCGGTGACCCAGGACTGAGCTCCGAGCCCGCGGCCGGCGAAGGCGCGGTGGAGGTGCTGGAGTTGCTCTGCAGGGGAGCCGGAGGAGAGGGCCGAGTGGAGAAATCCAGGGTCTTACCGGTCGTCCCCTCAGGTCACCCGTCTTCTCCCGCCGTGTGTCGGGGCTCTGCACGTCGGGGTTTCTCTCGGGCTCTTGTTCCGTGCTCTGCTGGTGGAGGTAGCCTCAGCGGCTCCGTCTGTATAAACGGATGAAAAAAGTTGGGGGGAGCAAGAGTGGGCACGAGAGGACCTGCAGACTGGTGGCTCCAGGAGATGCGGGGAAATGTGAAACCAGCGGGGTTGTTCATGGAAAACGTGAACACTGGTTTTAGAGTTTAAAACGCATATCCTGAGCTTAATCCGTGGAACTAAGAAGTTCAATTAAGGATAATCTGCCTACCTATGCAAGTTTTTCTTCTACCCTTCCTGAAATTTCTTATCTAATAATCTTACTAATGTAATGCATTTTCTTCCCTTCTGCTTCTCACCCCCTCCCGCAACAGGTGTAGGATACAGGGAACCTTTCTGGACTACTATCTTTGCAACTTCCTATGAGTCTGTAATTATTTCAAAATGAAAAGTTTTTTAAAAGTCTTGCATAGCAGTAATACCGTGTTGCTAAGTAAAGGACCCCCCTCTAGAGGGTACACGTCCTCAAAGGTCTGCTCGTCATTCATTCACTCTGTGGGTCCCGTGGACTTCTGTGACCCCTCTATTACCTCGTTCATGGCACCAACCAGAGAGAAGGAGACTTTAGCATAGTTTCCTCTTGTCTGTTAAAGACGTGGACATTGAAAGACAGACAGTAGCTTGAACGTGAAAATGTATGCATGTACCGTTGTGATTCCAGGTAATGATGACATTTGATGATGTGGCCTTATACTTTTCGGAGCAAGAGTGGGAGATCCTGGAGAAGTGGCAGAAGGAAATGTATCAGCAAGTGATGAAGACCAATTATGAGACACTTGATTCCCTGGGTAAGATGGCTTCAAAGGAATCATTTTTGGGGAAGCTGCCTACTATCACTAGGCTTTCTGTTCTGTATTAGCTATTGCTGGTTGAATATGATTCTTTGCCTAATTTACACTCAGAATATGTCATTAGCTTCTATTATGGCCTGGGGATATTTAACTTGTCGCTTTTTATTTAGCAGCATCTGTACTTCTCAGTCTTATTAATTCTGCAGTTTCTTTCACCCAAACACTGCCTTGTTTCTCCCACAGTTAGAATTACTAAATAATATAATCATCTCTCTCTCTTTTTAAGTGTACTCTTTTTTTTTTTTTTAAACTGATACTTTGATGCCTACTTATATTGCCTAGATATGATGAGTTTTCTATCCTCATAAGAACTGGGAAAATAGCTCTCTGGAAGAGGGAGAAAGAGCAGTGGGATGGGACATTTAGGTATCCCTAGAGAAATACTGAGGGGGCAGATTTGAAGAGAAATTTGTGGCGATTATACCTTGCTTTTTACCCAGCTTGCTCTAATTCATTTATGTATCATTAAAACCATTTCTACTGTTTTCACTTTAATAGGTGATCTCCGTATAACCTATAGCATTCTCTCCCTCCTTTGGGGTTTATAATCTCTTCCATCTGAGACACAAAGGACAAGAGGAGTCAACTGTGTGAAATCAGGGGGAAGAGAATTCTGAGCAGAGGAAGGACTAGTGCAGAAGTTCAAGGGTTGGAATGTATGTGGTCGGTGTGTGGAGGGAGCCCCAGGGAGGCTCCCGGAGCACATGTGGAGAAGGCTAGGAGAAGAGGACCAAATGAGGAAGGGGCCTCTAGGATTTTATTCTAGACATAGAGAAGGTAAGATGATGAGAGGATTTACACAGGAGTGATATGTCAACATTTGTTTAAATGTTGAGTAATTTGAGTAATTAACTCAAGTCAATTACTTGAGTTGCTATGTGGAGAATGAAAGGCAGTGCACAGCAATGAAAAGAAAGACACCAGGGGCGCCTGGGTGGCTCAGTGGGTTAAGCCTCTGCCTTCTGCTTGGGTCATGATCTCAGGGTCCTGGGATCGAGCCCTGCATCGGGCTCTCTGCTCGGCGGGGAGCCTGCTTCCCCTTCTCTCTCTGCCTGCCTCCCTGCCTACTTGTGATCTCTGTCAAATAAATAAATAAAATCTTAAAAAAAAAAAGAAAGAAAGAAAAGAAAAAAAAGACACCAGCCAAGAATCTCAGCGGGGCAAGTGAGGCATCATGGGGCAGCTGAACCGGGTAGTTAGTAATGAAGAGAGAAGTAGATGGGCTCTGGATATCTTCTGGAGGTAGCATTCCAGAGTTTGCTGGTGGATTGGTTGTGGAGCCGCAGCATGACAGAAGACTCAGCTCCCAGGTTTTTGGCTCGAATATGTTGGAGGCAATGGCTCCATTCACTGACAGGACGAAGCTTGGGGAGAGAGACTTAAGTTTGAGATGCTTGTTAGATATTTATATGGAAGTATATATAATTGGGTATCCGAGACCAGAATTTCAAGTGAAGATCGGGACTGGATTCACAGATCTGGTGTTTTAAACCTGAGGGCTAAATGGGATCATCTAGGGAGAGCATGTAGATAGGACCGAGTACTGGAACCCTTCAGCTTTTGGAGTTCAAGCTAAGCCGTCTGAGGCCAGTAGAGTATGAGAAACTAGAGCCATGTGCTGATCCAGTGTTGAGTCTGGAGCTAACACAGCTAGTGTCTGTGGGCTTGGAAAATCCAGTCTGATTTTCCCACATTTTAAAACCCAAAGGGCATTATTTATAAATGATTTTCTTTCTCTCTCTCTTTTTTAAAGATTATATTTATTTGAGAGAGCACAAGCAGAGGGGAGGGGCAGAGGAAAACGGAGAAGCAGATTGTCCACTGAGTGGGGAGCCCGATGTGGGACTCAGTCCTGGACACGGGGATCATGATCTGAGCTGAAGGCAGTTGCTTAACTGCTGAGCCACCCAGGCGCCAACAGATGATTTTCTTTATAGGACGTCCAGATACCAGCCCCAGAGATTAGGATTTAGCAGGTCCAGCATCAGGCCCAGGAATCGACATGTTTAACAAGCACCTCAGGTGCTGTTAATGCTGGTGGTACCCAATGCACTTTGAGAAACACTGACCCAAGGGCTGAGCAGTAGGTGACTCTACTGTCTGTCCATTGCATCTGCTAAAATCACTCCATTGCTTTATAACCACCCTTCTTCCCTTCATGCTTACGTCATTAGACACATTACTGCCTCCCCCATCATAATTGCTGTCATCGAACAGTTTCCTGGTTCCTTTACTATACTCAGTAGTTAGTTTCCTTGGATGTGGGGAGTCTAGTCAGAAGTGTTTAGTGAGGGGTGCCTGGGTGGCTCAGTGGGTTGAAGCCTCTGCCTTCGGCTCAGGTCATGATCCCAGGGTCCTGGGATTGAGCCCCACGTTGGGCTCTCTGCTCAGCGGGGAGCCTGCTCCCTCCTCTCTCTCTGCCTGCCTCGCTGCCTACTTGTGATCTCTGTCTGTCAGATAAATAAATAAAATCTTTAAAAAAAAAAAAAAAGAAGTGTTTAGTGATCGGTCTCCCTCCCTGACCCCCTGTGATTTTGCTTTTTATTGTTCTCATAATGATCATTTATTTGTTAATACTTTCTGCCTTGATCTGTTGGCCTTTTAAAAATCATCGCCCTTCACTTCTCTTTCCTCTAATTTTGTGAAATATTGCATAGGACATCTAAGCTAAACAGTTTTGCTTAGGCTAAAATTGATTGTCATTCACGTAATTTCAAGGCTTTTGATCTTTTTAACCTAACTTTGGTGATGTATCACAGGAATCAAACTTAACTGTGAAAATCACGTTTAGTAGAATACTCAGGTAAACACAGACTAAGTCTGCATGCACTCTCCTTGCAGGTGGCATTTTCTCCAAGCCGAATTTGATCACCTGGATAGAACAAGGGAGAATGCTGTTAATCAGAGACCGGGGACCCTTAGAGAAAAACATGACACTTAGCCCTTCTACTGATGAGCAGTGGGACTTGCAGAAGACTGGAAAGTTGCTGTATTTTGGTAAGTATGATGGATTTAGGGTCTTGACTCATTTCATTTTCCTGAATCTTCCTGGATAGGCAGCTGGACGTAGTGAATAAGAAACATTGTTTTGGTGGAGAATGTTAGGTTTTTTTACTCAAGTGGGAAACAAACACAAGAATGTATTACTTTTTATAAAGAGGGACGTTGTGTATGTTTCATTCAAATAAAGGAAAAAAATTATGACCCTGGAAAGAAGTACCCGTAAAAGAGCAAGTAAAGGACACACTTGCCGAGCCCTGAGGAACAACCACCTTCTCCATCACACCATTGTGTCCATTTGAATATAGAGAAATGGAAAACTGTCCGATTTGGTATAACGTATTATTTTTTATTATGCACAGTTTTAGAACTTGGGTTTTTTTTTTTTTTAAGTTGCTTTTGAAGGATTCCTTTTTGAATTCCTTTTAAGAAAAACATTGGAAACACTTTATAACACTTTAAATACTTAAAGGAATATGTCATTTTTTAGACTATACTAATGTTTTATTAAATGGAGACCTTCTAAGTCCCTGGTAGTCAAAGGATTCTCTTGAAGAGAAGGGGATTTGAACCCAGGGAATGTATGATGAGGTCCATCAAAAGAATAAAAGAATTCCCAAGGACGTTATTTCATTGCCACCGTCTCTTATTTCATTCATCAAATGAGTATATAGTCCCTACCATGTTCATAGGACTGTCAGTTATTAGTTAGGCTGGAGTGGGATGGAGAGATCTACGTATCTGTGTATATATTCTCCTGTAGGAATGTACTGTTTTCCTGACCTGACATTAAAGGACAGTTAAGTTAGTTGATTCTATTGAACTGTTGGACTAGTCCTCCATAAAATAGGACTGTATACAAGTTAATAAAATAAGTGGCAGTGGTAGTAGAGTTAATAGGGATTTAGAGGAGAATGAGTGGAGTAGAAATAGCAGTTTCCCAAGAAGACTTCTAAGGAATTAGGATTTAAAAAACAAAGAATGTATAGGTTTGGTTAGAAAGAGAAGATCAGCAGGGGTCATACATGAGCTGAGACTCAGAAGTGGGAATAGGCCCATTGCATTTAGAAAATCTATAGCCGAATGTTATTCTTGAGATGGTATGGGACATGGAGAAGGGGAAACATAAAGTAATGTCAGATTATCTGAGGCTAGGAAAGCCGAGGCGGAAGTTTGACTTCATCCTATAGAAAGGTAGGACCTAGAAAGGTTTCCGAGTACCAAAGAATGAACAACTTTAGTGGCTGTCCCTAAAAACTAATGTTTCCTTCGCGCCAAGTGGCACTCACCCAGTAATCAGAACTGCTCCTCTGCCTGGAATAAGTAGTAAAGTGGTAAGAAATAGAGGAGTCAAGGAGGTAGGGAAGAATGATCTAGACGTCAGCTATGGAGCGCTTACTAAATGACATACTTACTAAGTGACGTTGGAAGCATAACCTATGTTGTCGTTAAGATGACCACAGAGCATAATCAGAGTCCTTTTCTGGGGGCAGGCCCACCCTTCCCGACAGGTGAATTTTCCTCCTGTGTTAAGAGACTTAAAAAAGGAGAGCCCCAGGACTCAGTTCAGCAGGTGGGAGAAAAAGCAGTTCTGAAGTACAGAGGCTGCAGTTGTTCTCCGGTTTTTGTGGGTGAGAATAAGGTGCCAGCTCGTTAGCTCCCTGTTTCTTGTCATCGTGGCTTTTCCTTTGGGAACAGCACTGACTGTGCTTGTATTAATACCTTTCGTAAAACGCGGTGTTCCTTGGAAAAGGGAACTATTTCTATAGTGTTGTTTGTGAATTTAATCACCTGCCATTTGACATTCCTAAGAAAGATGCTTTCTATGAGCATTTCTTCCAGAAAGCTTTTCCCGAAATCTGTGGGAGAAGGGGCAAGAATATGACCCAAAGCCTTATTTCACAAATTTAAGGAAATAGAATGGTCATATTCTCAGACTCTCCTCTTTATTTTCTCTCAACTTCTGCTTACCCTCTGAGGGTCACCCATAAGTTCACAAGATAGAGTTCCCTGCAGTTTTTTTTCCCCCCACATGAAGCCATTTCTGAACACATAATGGAAGGATTTGCATATCACAGTTAACCTTAAATAATATAATTTACTTGTGGAGGCAGATGCATAGTCATCAATCAATGAGATTCCTTTTCCTGTGCTGTTAGAGATGTGAAGACAATTCTTGAGGCCACCATAACCCAGGGACATTACTGGTAAGGGTGGGTCTTCTTTTTCTCTCCAGGTGACCAAGGAACTCTCGGGGCAAAAGAGGAGGAAGGCCATTTAAATGGTCTAAAGCAGGGTTCGTGTGCTACTTTAGCAGGGCAGGAAAGAAAGATCTTATCAGATCAAAGAGCTGCGTTACAGCATCCAAGGCTCCAAGAAATAGGGATTGTACATAAAAACCTCGACCGCGGAACATCTGGTCAGGATAAGAACAATCCATGGCACAACCTGACAGGTATTCCAGACCACCTGGAAATTCCACCAGGACCAAGATTTTATTCCTGCTTTGTCTGTGGGAAGGTCTTTCAGTTAAAGAGGGACTTGGTGAAGCACAAAAGAAGCCACTCTAAGAGCCAGGCCTGTAAATACTCCAAGTACAAAAACAAATCCAGAGGGAACCCCGAGCTCAGATGGAACCGGATGATCCCACGTAAGAAGCCGCGTTTCCAGCGTGGCAAGTGCGAGAAGGGCTGCTGTCTCAGATGCAGCCTGGACACTCACCCCCGGGTCGTTCACGCGGGGCAGCGGCGCTTCCCGTGCCCCGAGTGTGACAAGACCTTCCAGTGTGAAGCCACTTTGAAGAAGCATCTGCGTTTGCACAAAAGGGAGAAGCCATTTTCCTGTGAGCAGTGTGGCAAGGGTTTCGTCCAGCGCTGCAAGCTCACGGAGCACCGCAGGGTGCACACAGGGGAGAAGCCTTTCCAGTGTCCAGAGTGCCACAGAAGCTTCCGCCTGCAGAGGAGTTTGAAGGCCCATCTTTGCCAACACGACGAGAAGAAGCCCTTCCATTGTCCGGAATGTGGCAGAAGCTTCTCCCGGAAGGCTGCCGTGAAGGCCCACCAGAGGACACACAGTGGAGAGAAGCCGTTTTCTTGTGACGAGTGTGGTAGGAAGTTCACACACAAGACGAAACTCACCGAACATGCCAGAGTCCATACTGGAGAAAAGCCCTTCCAGTGTCCCGAGTGTAAGAAAAGTTTCCGCCTGAAGAGAAGCCTAAAAGCCCATCTGTTTCAGCACAGTGGGAAGAAGCCCTTCCAGTGTCCCGAGTGTGACCGGAGCTTCTCTTGGAGGAATGCCATGAAGGCCCATCAGCGTTTACATAGCGAGGAGAAGCCGTTCTCCTGTGGGGAGTGTGGCAAGAGGTTCACCCGGCCCTCTAAGCTCACTCGCCATGGCAGAGTCCACAATAGGCAAAAGGAATTCCCCTGTGGTGAGTGCAAGAAAACCTTTCCTCGGCAGTCGAGGCTCACGGAGCACCTCAAGGTCCACACCAGAGAAAAGCCCTTCTCCTGTTCCGAGTGCCCCCGGAGCTTTAGCCGACACTCGCACCTCGCTGAGCACATGAGACTTCACAGTGGGGAGGACCCTTTCCAGTGTCCCGAGTGTGACAAGAGCTTCTTCTGGAAGGCCTCCATGAGACTCCACCAGCGGACACACAGGGGCGAGAAGCCCTTTGCTTGCGGTGAGTGTGGTAAGACCTACACTCAGCAGTCACAGCTCACGGAACACAAGAGAATCCACAGTGGAGAGAAACCCTTCCAGTGTCCCGAGTGCCACAAAAGTTTCCGTCTCAAAGGAAATTTGAAAAGCCACCTGCTCCAGCACAGTGACAAAAAGCCATTCTCCTGCGTTAAATGTGGCAAAAGTTTCACTCAGCAGTACAGGCTCACTGAACACATTCGAGTCCATAGTGGGGAGAAGCCCTTCCAGTGCCCCGAGTGTGACAAGAGCTACTGCATAAGGGGAAGCTTGAAGGTCCATTTGCATACGCATAGTGGAGAGAAGCCCTTCAGGTGCTCGGAATGTGGCAAGGGGTTCCTCCAGAAGAGAAGTCTGAAGACCCATCTGCACCATCACAGAGGGGAGAGGCCTTTTTCTTGTGATGAGTGTGGAAGGAGCTTTACGTACATGGGGGCACTGAACACCCATGTTGCGGTACATGCCAAGGAGAAGCCCTTCAGTGTCTAGGTCAAGCGGTGCAGGAAGGAAGCAGAGACAGCTTTCAGGTGGAACTAGCAGCTCTTGGATCCATGGCATAAGCCGGATGAGGAATTCACAAAATGTTGGCCTCAGATGCACTGGTCAGCTGCGCAGCAGGCAGGGCATGATGGCTGCTTCCCAATAGTCCAGACATCTCCGCTCTGTGATCCCCACGGGCAAGGCCTGCCAGTCATGGAAGGAGCATTTTCGTTCCGCTTCCTGTTCCCAGGCCTCCTTACTTAAATTTGTGTTGAGATTTTCAGTGTTCTCATAGTGAATTTTCATTTTCTCCTGCGTGGTGAGAGAGCATCTGTGTCTCGGGAGGATTTCTCTATTGCCAAAAATAAATGTCATCTCCCATCTCCTTTGTTAACGGTGGCGCACATAAGTGTCATTTCCCCTCTGGATTAATTTAAATCACCTGAACGTCCATGATTGCAAGTAACAAAGACTTGTATCTAACCCCTCTGCATTTTCAACAGTGTCAATTCGTCAAGAAACAGACTTGCCTTAATATTGGGGTCTCTTGGGTAAATACCAAAGGGAAAAATACTGCCAGTCCAGGACATCACTCCATTCTTTTGTTCTGTGGCTTAATCTATCATCCTAAGGTGATTTTCCAGTCTGTTCTAGCAAACCTTTGTCTGTCTTTTGGACTGTCTTTGAATATCATTCCTACAAAAATGTATAGATTTGCTTCCTTAGGGAATCCTCGGGGCCTATGTAAATTTTCCATTTTTGTAGTATGTTGCGGATTACCTGAATCAGCCAGAACCAAGGGCACCCTACAAATCAGCATTTATACAAAAAGGAGAGATGCCATCTCCAGTTGGTCCATCCCTATAGGTGCATGCATCTCGTGAATCAGTGGTGCCTTTGTGCGAAGAAAAAGACACTTTCTCTAACCCATGCCAGGGTGCGTGTGGGTTGGACGTCAGCCTTGGCTGGCCTCTTCACCAGCGTACGTCAGAACAACTCTGCCTGCCTGGGAGACTTGTTGAAAATACAGGCCCTGGGGCGCCTGGGTGGCTCAGTGGGTTAAGCGTCTGCCTTTGGCTCAGGTCATGATCTCAGGGTCCTGGGATCGAGTCCCGCATCGGGCTCTCTGCTCGGCGGGGAGCCTGCTTCCCCCTCCTCTCTCTCTGCCTGCCTCTCTGCCTACTTGTGATCTCTGTCTGTCAAATAAATAAATAAAATCTTTAAAAAAAAAAAGAAAATACAGGCCCTGGGGACCCTCCCCAGATCTACTGAGTGACAGTCTTTTCAAGGGAAGTTGTTTGAAAAGTTTCAGAACGTGTGATGGAGCGAGTGGCGAAACTGGAAGAAGGAAAGCTCTGTTTGAAAGCATTCTAGTCATCCTGTGAAGTTAAGGTTACACCTTTTCCTTTAAGCCTTTTCTCTCTTCTGTTTTGTAATAAAGCTGCTTATGATGAAAGTTTCTTACATTAGGGATGTATTAGCTCAGGCTATAACAAAATGCTACAGACTGGGGGACTTAAACCACAGAGACTTATTTTACAGTTCTGAAGGCTAGAAGTCCGAGATCAAGGTGCCAGCAGGGTTCTGATGAGAACTGGCTTCCTGGATCCTCAAATGGCTTTTTCTTTGGGTACGGGAGAATCTCAGGTGTTCCTTCCTCTTATTAGGAGGACACCAATCCTATTGGATTAGGGCCCCAACCCTGTGACCTCTTAGCCTTAACTAATTGATATTGGAGAACCTAATCGTGTGCACTAGACCTGAACAAAGTGAATGAGGAGGCACAGAGATTAGGAGTACTGTGCTTTCCTAAATGGGAAAAAATACCAAGAATGGTGAAGAAGCACCCCCCCCCCCAAAAAAAACCCAAACTAACAGCTAGCTCTGTGTGTCTGCCCGTCTCTCTTCTGAGCCACAGCTTGGGTAGTGATGTCATGTGTTGTCTCTTAGGTGCTGATGACTTTCAGGTCTACAGATCCATATCCATAGTTGAACTTCCTCCTGAATATTTCTGACTTCCATAGGCATCTCACACACAAATGCCCCAGATTGGACTCCTCGTCCGTATCAGCCCGCACTCTTCACCTCCTCATATACTCTCTTGTGTTTCCCACCTCTAAAGTCACACTAACTAGTCCCCAGATCTGATAATGACCCTAGGTTTTCCTACACCCAACCTGTCTTCTAAATTCCTCCCAAATGCCCTTTTTTTATCTCTACCATCACCCCTAACTGAAGCCAACTTTTAAAAATTGTTTAGTGCTTATATTAACAGTTTTTTCGGGCAGTGCATTCATCCCCCCTGTAACAGATTGGTTTTCCTAAAATGCAACTCAAATGTTATTCTCCAAATAATATTTTTAGAAGTTTGTGATTTTATTATAAATGCAACCTCTAACATGACATTAGGAAGAAACCTCCAAGCTGACCCAGACCTGCCTTTTCAGCTTAAGCTTGTTACCTCTTTACCATATGAATTTCACTCTTACCAAACGACTGCTATCTTTCCCAAGTGCATCCTGTCCTCATAACTGCTCCCTCATCTTCCTAACTCCTTGTTCCAGCATTCAGTCTCAACCCAGGAACATTTGAGGCATGCGCACAGTGTCAGTGCATCCTCTAAACTCCTTTCTCTAATAGCACTCTTCGCATCCACCTGTAACCTGCCTGCTTCCCTCGTAGACTGAACCCCTGCCTGGGCTGGAATTTGATCTTGCTTTTGCATTTTCTCCATCCAGATCAAGCTCTTCTGTGGCTTAATACTTGGATCTGTACTATACCCACTAACACAGGGCGGGGTGGGGGTGAAGGAGCACCGAACCACATAAGACTTGATTATGGACTTGAGGGTTTTAGGGAATCAGGTAGACACAACTACAAAGCAGCTAGCAGGAATAGTTGGATGTGTGCATGTTCTCACATATACACAGAAACTCTACCAACCCCCTTCTGAATGATCCTGTAGACTAATTTCAGAACCCATAAAGAGATCTAAGTTTAAGTGGCCCAACAAGACAAAATCAGAATATGAATTCACTCCATATAAATTTAAAGTAATAGAGAATTCTGGAAGATACCTTAAAATCAGTACACTTCATTCACCAAAATGTAAATGGATTCTAACATTTAAAAATACTAGTAAATAAAAAGTGAAGAAGTGATATACAAACAAGTGGATATGAAAAAGAGCCTTGGAAAAGAGAAGGTAAAGTTACTGACTCACCTGAGACCCTGAATAGAGCAAGCTTTAGGAATGTACCCAGAATGAAGTAGAGAGAGAAATATGAAAAAGTATGAAAGCAGTGAAGATACACAGAGAATTGAGAGCTTCCAATATATAACTAACAGTTCCAGAAGGAAAAAAACAATAATAAGGGGAGTGGCTGAGTAGTAATACCTGAAAATGGCTGAGAGGTTTCCAAAGTTCTCAACTGAGAAGTGAGAACTTCGATTTCATAGGAGGATGGTAAAAATTAATCCATACCCACAGTGATGGTGAAACTAGTTTCAGGAATAAGGAGAAAAATTGGGGCATTTGGGTGGCTCAGTGAGTTAGATATCTGTCTTTGGCTGAGGTCATGATCTCAGGATCCTGGGATCAAGCTCCAAGTCAGGCTCCCTGCTCAGCGGAGAGTCTGCTCCTTACCCCTGTTCATGCTCGCTCTCTCAAATAAATAAATCTTTGAAAAGAATAAAGAGAAAAACATGAAGGGCATGGAGAATTTGGGGGATTATAGGTATGTGTATTATCGTGATTCTGAGGATGGTTTTGTGAACTTACACATATGGCAAAACTTAGCAAATTATAAGTTTTAAATATATACAGTTTATGGTATATCAATTGTACCTCAATGAAGCTGTTAAAAAAATCAAGATCGATCACTAATATGTTAATATATAGTTTCTGAAACAGCTGAAGAAAAAAGGAATACAGAAAAGTTTCAGTCCACCTGAAGGCAGGAAAAGAAGAAAATAATTTCCAGAGTGATGATAATAATAAAGTAATGAGTTAAGTACACAGAAGACTGTCAGATATTTTAAAACTTCGTACTAATACAAAGTTTACAAGAGCGATGACTACAGACAGTAAAGAATGAAAATAAAATGATAGAAAAAGATATACTGAATGAAGTCCAGTGACACTATATGAGAACAAGTTAGAATTCATGGCAAAATCCGCAAAAATCCACTAAGATCTAGGAATCATGAACTTGTTTGGGAAAAAAAAAAATGAACTGTAAACACCTAACAATGTGGATTTGTAATATGAAAAGCAAAAGTTGTGGGGTGCCCAGATGGCTTAGTCAGTTAGGTGTCTGATCTCCACTCGGAGCTGATTCTGCTTCTCTCTCTTCCTCTGTGAGCTCTCTCACTTTCACTCACTCCCAAATACATAACATCTTTAAAGGAAAAAAAAAAGCAAAAGTTAACAAAATGACCAAAATAAACATACTATAATTTTAGTTGGATAGTTAGCATAGCTTTCATAAATGTGTGCACCAGACAATAAACTTAAGAAGTATTAATAATCTGATATGAACAGCAAAAAATTTACTAGTTTTGCCCAACTGAAAGCCCTGTATAGGAAATAACATCGGTTTTAAGCACGTACAGAGGACTTAGGAAAATTAACTGTGTAGTAGGTTACAGTGAAGTCTCAACATATTTTTAAAAGACCCATTTCATGGTGATCAAATTTCTCCTACCATGAAGCGTTAATTTAGGAATAAGAACGAAAACTTTAAACTAAAAACAAAACTTGCTAGGCTTAGAAACTTTAAAAATACCCTTCTAAGGAACTAATAGGTTAAATAGGAAATCACAATGCAATTTTAGAATAAATGTTAGAAGTTATATATTACTGTATTTGTGAACTGAAGTTAGAATGACATATATCGTGATTTGTACACATATCTGTTGTAAAATTTTGTGAAAATAGTTTCATAGTCAAAAAGCAGGACAAAGGGAGTTTCAATGAACTCTTCCTCTGGAGATAGCTAATCCCTTCTTTAATGTTCCCATAGCGCTTCATACTTCCCTCTGTTAATAATATTACTGAATATTGTTTTGACTTGTTTTTTCACAAGCCTGTGTCCCTCCCGTGAAATGGCAAAACTCAATGACGACTTGATTAATTTATTTACACGTATCTTGCAATGTTAAAGATACTTCAAAGGTGTGGGGCATCTGGGTGGCTCAGTCGGTTAAATGTCTGCCTTCGGCTCAGGTCTGAATCCTGGGATGGAGCCCCACTGTTGGGAGCCCTGCTCAGCAGCGAGCTTGCTTCTCCCTCTGTCTCTTCCTTCTGCTTGTGCTCCCTCTCTCTCTCTCTCAAATAAAATAAAATCTTTTTTTTTAAAGATATTCAGATGATTCAGATGGTGTAAAGAATGTTCACCTGTGAGCCATTGGCTCAGCTTGAGTAATAAGTCCTCAGCAGTACAGATCTGTGACTTACAATGGGGTTATGTCACAGTAAACCCGTCCTAAGTTGAAAATACTGTTTAAAACACCTGAACCTACTGAGCATCATAGCTTACCGCAACCTATCTTGAATGTGCTGAAAGCACATTAACCTACAGTGTAAACCACTGGACACACAGTCTATTTTATAATAGTGTCGACTGTCTCATGTAACGTACTGAATAGGGCACTGAGCGTGGCAGACGGCGGCTCTGTGGGTACTGATGGTTGTAAGCATATCGGGCTTTGCCCCTTGTGACCGCATGGCTGATTGGGAGCTGCAGCTGCCCACCATCACGAGAGAGGATCCTCCAGCATTCACTAGCCAGGAAAAGATCAAAATTCAAAATATAGTTTCTACTGAATTCATATTGCTTTCACACCATTGTAAAGCTGAGAAATTGTAAGTGGTACCATCACAAATCGGGGGGCCCTCTGTACTGATGGAGCACCTGGGTAACCTTGGTTTTGGCCCTCTCCTCACCACCCCTTCCTCATGCCAGCTCCCAGAGGTAGCTACTATCCCATCGAGTATTCACGTACGTCTGTACACTTTTCCTACATGTGTATTACCCCTGAGTCATATTTAGTGCTATTTTATATGTTCTAAAGTTTCTGTAAGAAGTGCCATATTGTATGTAATCTGCAACATGCCTTTTCACTCAACATTATGTTAATGCTATGCATGTATGCTGTTTTTAGCTATAGTTCATTAGTTTTTGTTGCTAGATTTTAAATTGCTTACCTGCTTTTGCTCTTAATGCTGCTAGAGATTCGTAAATATGGCTCCTATGTAAATGGCCAAAAATAGCACCAAGGTAAGACTTGCTGGGCGATAGGATACGTACATATTCATAAGCAGATACTACATTTCCCTGATTAACAAGATGGAACATTTTTGTGTTTTTATTGCCATTTCATTTTTTTCGCCTTTCTGTGAATTCACTGTTGATAATTTTGCACATTTCCCTCCTGGGCAGTCTTTTGATTTTTAGAAGTTATTTCTATTCTCGGGATGCTTTTCCTTGTTGTAAATATTTTTTTCCCAGTCTGACCTAATTTTGGCTGTGCTATTGTGTTTTTTGATATAAAAAAAAAGGTTTTAAATCTTAATCTAATGTATTGGTCTATCCTTTGCACTTTCTACTTTCTATATTTTAAGACTGTGTATATGAAAATACTCAAGCAGCATTATTTATGGCCACATTTTTTTAATTGCCCCTAAATATTTAATACTACTCTACCTTCTGTGGGCTGACTTGTATTCTCCAAAATTTCCTGTGTTGAAGTTCTAACCCCCAGTACGTCAGAACAGATCTGTATTTGGACATAGGGCCTTTAAAGAGGCAATTAAGGTAGAACGAGGTCGTTGTGGGTGAGCCCTAGTCCAATATGAAGAGTTTAGGACACAGACTGAGGAACAACCTTGGCAGGACATAGCAAGGACGTGCCCATCTGCAGACCAAGGAATGTTGAGAGGAAGGCAACCGTACTGACACCTTGCTATCAGACTTCTGGCTTCCTGAACTGTGAGAAAGTTAATTTCTTTAACCTGCCCAGTCTGTGGCACTTTGTTATGACAACGCTAGCAAATTAGTATATTGCCTTGAATTCACATCCATTTAAGAGCATAACTGTAAGATTATGAGGAACATGGAAAAACTTCGATGTGGTAAATGAAACAAAAAATGATGTGTGTCTCAGAACCATGTAAAAAGTACATGTCTGTGGACAGAGACTGGAAATTTACATGAAGAAGGAGAGTATTTACATGAGACCATCAGAATTATAAGCAACTTTAACTTATTAAGTTTGTTTATTGTTAAATTTCATATATTTTTAATTTTTTTTTTTAAGAAAAACTTTAAAGCGGGGATAGCAATTACATGTATCTCAACACTTCAGCCACGCTTGGTGGTGAGTGAAAGACTTAAATTTAAGGTCCATTTCATATTTCGGTTATAAGACAAATTTTTAATTTTATAGACTGTAAGTCATGCTCCTAATTTAAGTCCATGGGGTCAGCGATGCCATATGTCTGCCTGACTCCCCGAGAATGAATTCCCAGCCTCCTGGCCCCTTGACGGGAGGATTCTGAGCGGATCCGCACACTCCCCCATTAGCCCACGGCGGGGACCGGCTCCCTGACCCCCTTGGCCGGCTCACGTCCTTCACAGTGATCCTGCCCTCGCCTGGGGTCGGCTTCGGGGAGGAACCAATCCCCGCACCCCCTTTCCGTCCAGGGCTCAGTGAAGAGCGAGTCTCCTCCCTACTTGGAGCTCACTCTGCATGTCCACCTGTCTCCTCTTCTCCCGCGCCTTTCAGCGTGTCTGGGTCTCGGTCCTCGTCGTTTGGAGACCCCCGCCAGAGCGAGATGACCCGCCACCGACGCCGCGGCGGCCAGTTCTGCGAGGGCGGCTCCTGCGACCGACGCTGTCTCCTCCCGGCCGCAGGGGGCGCTGTGAGGAGGGTGGGGGGGAAATCAGGCTCGAGTCCCGGCATGCACCGCGCGGGGGCTGGGCCTGCAGGGCGGGGCGGGGCGGGGCGGGAAGCCGGGAGCTGCGGTAGGTTCCGCGGGCCGCCCTAGAACTCGGCGTCTCCCGAGCTACCTACGGGCGGGAGCGCGAGGGCCATGGCCGAACCGGCTCCGGTAAGAAAGGCTCTCCGCGCGGACGCCCGGGGGCGGGGCTCGGGGCGGGCTCCGGGCTGCGGCTTGGCGGGTACCCATCCGGGTTTCATTCGGGGCGGCTGCAGACGACTGATGGAGCGGAGTCCGGGGGTCGCTCGAGGCTCCGAGTGACCGGTGACCGCCACTTCTGGGACTCGTCCGTGGCCGCCCTCGCGAACAGACCGAGCGTGGACCAGGCCTACTCAGAGCGGGCCCAGCCTGGGCCGGGGCGCCCGGGCGGAGGCGGGCAAGGAAAAGGAGAGAAATGGGTCTGGTGCCGGCGGTGCGTGTTCGAGCTCAGCCGGTTTTACATCAGTTACTGAGTTCAGAACAAGCGTTTTAAAAGACTTAAGATTTTGAGGGTTGAAGCGATCGTCTGGCAGCGGCTTGAATAAGGTAATTTGGCCGCCGTCGTGTTACACTTGTGCTGAGTGTAAGGAGGGAAAGCAGACAAGTTGGAAGGAATAGAATAGGATATAAAAACTTAAACAGAATATACAGTATTTATTTAAAGTTTTGTTGTAATCGAAGTTCAGAGGGAATGGCCATTATGTTTAAGTAGCGTATAAAAATTTTTATTCTGATCTTTTTTCCTGATGACTAAACGAATTCATGAGGTTATTGATTTCCAAATAACGTTAACAGTCTCCGCTAAGAAAATGTAATTTCTAGAATTAAATATTCAAAAGATATGCAGCACCTTTATGGAGAAACTATAAATAAATGGGAGATAACCAGGCCTATAAATGGAAGACTAAATACAGTAAAAATGATACTTATCTTCCAACCTCATATATACATTTACTGCAGTTTTATTAAAATGGTAGTAAGATTTTTGTGAATTTAGACAAACATTCTACATTTTATTTGGAAAAATAAAGGTCAAAATATGATTCTGAAAAAAGAACAGCGGAAGGGGAATTGCACTAACAGACAATAAAACTTATTATAAGCCCATCGAATTACTACCGTGCTGTTTTGTGCAGGGACAGACAGAGCAGTGGAAATGGAAAGGGAACCCAGATGCAGACTGTACTGTGTTGAATAGTGCCTCCCCCAAATTCATGTCCTTCCTGGAACCTCAAGATTGTGTGACCTTACTTAGAAGTAAGTTGATACAGATTTAATTGGTTAAGATGAGATCATAAGGGAATAGGGTAGGTTCTTAATCCACCATGACTGGTATCTTTATAAGAAGTGATACAGAGACCCAGACACAGAAAGGGAGAACACCCTGTTACAGTGGAGACAGAGATGGGAGTTATGCACCCTTAAGAAGTACAAGGGATTGCCAGCCACTGCCAGAAGCTAAGGGAAAGGCATGGAAAGGATTCTCCCCTGGAAGCTTCAGAGATAGCATGGCCCTGCTAACATCTGATACCAGACTTCTAGCCACTAGAACTATAAGAGAATACATTTTTATTGTTTTAAACCACCCAGTTAGGGTACTTCGTTACAGCAGTTTTAGGAAAGTAATACAGAGACCTTCAAAAGCAGTACTGGGACAATTGCCTTTTCCACTTGGAAAATAGCATTGAGGTAAATCACTGTATACCATAAAAAATATTACATTCCAGATAAATTTAAAATCTAAACATGAAAAGTAAAACTTAAGCCTTTTGGAAGAAAATTTAGTATATCTTTGCAACCTACGTATAGAAATTTTTTTTAAAACAGAGAAAGCCAAAATGACCTAAGACTGATACATTTGCATTGAAACTGAAAATATATGTACAATATAAGCATAAGTAAAATTAAAAGATAAGACATACACAAGGAGAAAGGGTTTTTTTTGTTTGTTTTTTAAAAGAGTTTATTTATTTATTTGACAGCGAGGGAGACAGCAAGAGAGGGAACACAAACGGGGAGTGGGAGAGGGGCAGGCTTCCCACTGAGCAGGGGGCATGGTGCAGGACTGGATCCCAGGACCCCAAGATAATGACCTGAGCTAAAGGTGGATGCTTAACGACTAAGCCACCCAGGTGCCTCTAAAAGAATATATGCTTAATGAAATTAGAGTACTTTAACAAATATATAACTTACATGCTTCTAGTTATACACCTTAGAAAGTGTTTGATTTATCCAAGGCTATCACAATAAAAAAAATGTTTTAAACACATTTGCATGTGTTATTTTTTCTAATGCATTGTTTTAAAAAGCAGTGAAATTGAAAACCAGTTTTGGACAAACTTAATATTCTAGGAACAGGAGGCATCTTGGTTAATAACTTTTTTTTTTTAAGATTTTATTTATTTATTTGACAGACAGAGATCACAAGTAGGCAGAGAGGCAGGCAGAGAGGGAGGGGGAAGCAGGCTCCCTGCTGAGCAGAGAGCCTGATGTGGGGCTCGATCCCAGGACCCTGGGATCATGACCTGATCCTAAGGCAGGCTTAACCCACTGAGCCACCCAGGTGCCCTTGATAAATAACTTAAAGGAAACCAATAAATATTACTTGAGAAGCATTAGAAACATTTCCTTTAAAGAATAAAACAGTTGCATGCTATCATCACTATTAGTCAACATCATTCCAGCCAATACAATAAGATAAAAATAAGAAATGATAGGCTTAGTCTCATATGCAGGAGACTATAGATGTGTAATTTATAGAGTTCTGTGAAAAACCTACTGGTTTAAAATACAACTTATCTTTTGCTTTAAAAAAAAAAAAGAAAGAAAGAAAGAGGGGTGCCTGGGTGGCTTGGTTTAGTACCTGCTTCTCCCTCTGACTCCCCCCCCACCCCGCCGACCATACTCTCTCATTCTTTCTCTCTCTCAAATAAATTCTTAAAAAAAAAAAAAAGGAAATTACAGGCTTAAATCATTTAAAAGAAGTGTTAATTTGCAGATCTCATTCTCTGTGTAGACACTCTAAGGTAGTCAACTGACAGTGTTAGCCAACAAGGAAATTCATTTCCAAAATAAACATAAAAATGAGCTCCCCAAGCTTTCATAATTAGAAAATTTAATGGGAGAGGCACCTCAGTGGCTCAGTCTGTAGGGCAGCTGCCTTTGGTCAGGTCATTATCCTGGATTCATGGGATCAAGACCCACATGGGGCTCCCTGCTCAGCGGGGAGTCTGCTTCCCCCTCTGCCTGCTGTTCCTGGAGCTTGTGCGCCCTCTCTCTCTCTCTCTCACTCTTGTTCCATGTCAAATAAATAAATAAAATATTTTTTTTAAAAAGAAAATTTAATGGGACAAGCCCCTCAAACATGGTAGCAACAAAAACAGTTTGTAGGAATGAACCTATCAAGAATTATATAAGGTCTATATGAAAGAAACTAAATTTTACTAAAACACATAGAAATGTCTAGGTAAATGAGAGAGATGTTTCTGGAAGGAAAGATCCTGTGTTAGAGATCCAGTTCTCTCAAAATTAGTATATTCCTATCAAAATCCCAATAGAATTTGTATAAATTTGACAAAGTATCTTTCCTATGTATGTAGATGAGAAAACAGACAAGAAAAGTCAAGACAATTTCCTGTGGAAAATGATGGAGGTGGTGGTGGATGACCACGTCCTCTTAAATAGCAAAATATCTGAGAAAACTAAGAATTAACCCAAAGAACAAATAATCCAATTAAGAAATGGGCAGAGGACATGAACAGACATTTCTGCAAAGAAGACATCCAGATGGGATGCCTGGGTGGCTCAGTTGGTTAAGCAGCTGCCTTCGGCTCAGGTCATGATCCCAGCGTCCTGGGATCGAGTCCCGCATCGGGCTCCTTGCTCGGCAGGGAGCCTGCTTCTCCCTGTGCCTCTGCCTGCCACTCTGTCTGTCTGCCTGTGCTCACTCGCTCGCTCTCTCTCTGACAAATAAATAAATAAAATCTTTAAAAAAAAAAAGAAGACATCCAGATGGCCAACAGACACATGAAAAAATATTCCACATCACTCGGCATTAGGGAAATCAAATCAAAACCACAATGAGATACCACTTCACAGCAGTCAGAATGGCTAAAATTAACAAGTCAGGAAACGACAGATGCTGGCAAAGATGCGGAGAAAGGGGAACCCTCCAACACTGTTGGTGGGAATGCAAGCTGGTGCAAACACTCTGGAAAACAGCATGGAAGTTTCTCAAAAAGTTGAAAATAGAGCTACCCTATGACCCAGCAATTGCAGTACTGGGTATTTACCCTAAAGATACAAATGTAGTGATCCAAAGGGGCATGTGTACCCGAATGTTTATAGCAGCAGTGTCCATAATAGCAAACTATGGAAAGAACCTAGATGTCCATCAACAGATGAATGGATAAAGAAGATGTGGTATAGGGCACCTGGGTGGCTCAGTGGGTTAAAGCCTCTGCATTCAGCTCAGGTCGTGATCCCAGGGTCCTGGGATCGTGCCTCACATCAGGCTCTCTGCTCAGCAGGGAGCCTGCTTCCTCCTCTCTCTGCCTGCTTCTCTGCCTACTTGTGATCTCTGTCAAATGAATAAATAAAATCTTTAAAAAAAAAGAAGATATGGTGTATATATATACAATGGAATACGATGCACCAATCAAAAGAAATGAAATCTTCCCATTTGCGATGGCGTGGATGGAACTAGAGGGTATTAGGCTTAGCAAAATAAGTCAGAGAAAGACAATTATCATATGATCTCCCTGATATGAGGAAGTTAAGAGACAACATGGGAGCTTGGGGGGTAGAAAAGAATAAATGAAACAAGGTGGGATTGGGAGGGAGACAAACCATAAGAGACTCTTAATCTCACAGAACAAACTGAGGGTTGCGGGGCGGGGGGTAGGGAAAGGGGGGTGGGGTTATGGACACTGGGGAAGGTATGTGCTATGGTGAGTGCAGTGAAGTGTGTAAACCTGGTGATTCACAGACCTGTACCCCTGGGGTTAATAATACATAATATGTTAATAAAAAATAAAAGATTATAAAAACAACAACAACTAAGAATTAAGCAGTGCAGTACTGTAGCAAAAAAGACACATTCACCAATGGAACAAAAATATACCCAAGTATAAATGGAAACCTAGTTAATGAAAAATGATCCCAAATCAATGGTAAAAGAATGGACTGTTCAAGAAACTTTGTGATGAGTGAATATCCATTTACAAAAGGAATTCTATTCCTCTGGTTATGATATGCAGAAATAAGTTCCAGATGAAGAACGTCTAATTCTGACAAAGGTTACAAGAATGTTATGAAGAATTTAGGAGAGTATTTTATAATCTTAGGAAGCCTTCCAAATCAACATACTAAACCCTGAAGCCACAAAAGACATTCTTCTGCAAAGTATAATAAAAGAAAAAAACAATGTGAGGGGCACCTGGGTGGCTCAGTGGGTTAAAGCCTCTGCCTTCGGCTCAGGTCAAGATCCTACGGTCCTGGGATCGAGCCCCACATCAGGCTCTCTGCTCAGCAGGGAGCCTGCTTCCCTTCCTCTCTCTCTGCCTGCCTCTCTGCCTACCTGTGATCTCTGTCAAGTGAATAAATAAAATCTTAAAAAAAAAATCTTTAAAAAAAAAGTGTTTGCCTTCAGCTCAGGTCATCATCCCGAGGTCCTGGGATCAAGTCCCACTCCGTCCCACATCCCACATTGGGCTTCCTGCTCAGTGGGGAGCCTGCTTCTCCCTCTGCCTCTCTCCTTGCTCATGCTTGCATTCACTTTCTCTGAGATAAATAAAATCTTTTTAAAAAAGCATTTGCTAGTCAATCGAAGGATTATTAACCCTAATATGAGAAAGTCCATTCAAATTATAGGAGCCCACTAGAATGTTGAGCAAAGGATGTGAACAGACCTGCACAAAGTTATGTGGAGTGCTCCCCTCCCCAGAAGATTATGAAAAGGATGCTAAGCTTCACAAATTAGTGCAAATTAAAGCAATGAAATACAATTTTTTTTATCCATTACAGTGGCAAAATAAAAAATAAAAAGGTTAAGAACAACCTGTGCTGGGGGTGCCTGGGTGGCTCAGTGGGCTAAACCTTTGCCTTCGGCTCAGGGGCTCAGGTCATGATCCCAGGGTCCTGGGATCAAGCTCCGCATCTGGCTCTCTGCCCCCCCCCACCCCGCACCCCGCCCTGGCCTGCGCCTCTGCCTACTTGTGATCTCTGTCTGTCAAATAAATAAATAAAATCTTAAAAAAAAAAAAAAAAGCCAGTGCTGGCAAAGGTGTACAGAAATAAGGGGCTCCTGGGTGGCTCAGTGGGTTAAGCCTCTGCCTTCGGCTCAAGTCTTGGTCCTGGGGTCTGGGATGGAGCCCCACATCAGGCTCTCTGCTCAGTGGGGAGCCTGCTTCCCTTTCTCTTTCTCTGCCTGCTGCTCTGCCTACTTGCGATTTTCTCTCTGTCAAATAAATAAATAAAATCTTAAAAAAAAAAGTCGTATTAGCAAAGGCAAAAATGCTGATTCTTTCTGGAGTGCAATCTAATGGTGTTTATTAAACTGAACATGTTTGTAACTTTTGATTTAGTAGTGTTCCTTTTAAGGCTTTATCTTACAGAGGTACTAATATATTGGGAAGAATATCAGAGCATTGTTTATAAAGGAAATGGAAACAATGTATGTCCCATCAGTGGGGTTTATGTACCCATGGCATGAAATATACTGCAATTTACAAAAACCTGGTTTTGCCTCTACATATTGACCTGGAAAGGTATCTTTAATATATTAAATGAGTGAAGTTACCCAGTGATTTATTTCCACTGTTTTAATTTTTTTTAAGATTTTATTTATTTGACATAGAGACAGGAAGAGATGACAATTAGGCAGAGAGGCAGGCGGGGGTGGGGGGAAAGTAGGCTCCCCGCTGAGCAGAGAGCCCAACATGGGCCTCCATCCCAGGACGCTGAGATCATGACCTGAGCCAAAGGCAGAGGCTCATCCCACTGAGCCACCCAGGCACCCTATTTCCACTGTTTTAAAAGAAAAAAAATTCTTTACTATCCATATGCATATAGAGTTTGAACAAGCATAAAGAACTATGAACGGTGTAGTGGGTAACAGCAGAACCACATGACTGGAGTAGGGGGAGGAGTAGTTCCCAAGGAAGAAGCTGCTGAATAGACAAAAGCAGTGTCCACTACAAAAATTTTTTAAATTGATGACAAGGAGGGGCACCTGGCTGGGCCCAGTGGGGAGAGCGTGTGACTCTGGATCTCAGGTTTGTGAGTATGAGCCCCATCTTGGGGATAGAGTTTACTTAAAAAAAGGGAAAAAAAAAAGAATTGATGAGAAGGAGCTGAAAACCTTTTGAAGCACTAATGCCTCTGTATGTATTATGTCTGTAATTTTAGTTACCTCTGACTTTTGAGGATGTGGCCATTTATTTCTCCGAGCAAGAATGGCAGAACCTAGAGGCATGGCAGAAGGAGCTTTACAAGCACGTAATGAGAACCAATTACGAGATTCTTGTTTCTCTAGGTAAGAGTACTCAATTTTGTGGGGAAGTCATGGAACTGAGTCTGGAAGAGGTCTCAGGCACTTGATGGTCCTGTTCATTAGATCAGATTTCTCAGAAATGAACTCAGAACGGTATTTTTTAGCCCAGAGTCCTCTTTGTTAATACTTCTGTAAGCATTGCTAATCCTTACTCAAGGGTAGACATTGAGAAAGGAGAATATTTAAGACTTTGTTGTGTGGTGGTCAGTGGTGACTTAGGGCTTATAGTCACTACACGCTCACAGGTTGCTGTGATTTCCATATGGGAGCACTCCCAGCTCATGTCCATAATGTATATCTTTACCCTAGGATGTCACTACCTGTTGGTTTTTACCGTGGGGTCTGTATAACTCAGAAAAGTAAAATATTTCCCTCCAGTGAGATTTTCTAAGGCTATACCCTGAGACGGTTAACAGCAGCAGTCTCTTCATGGTTCTGGTAATGGATGCTCTTTTTAGTCTTTTTGCTTACTTGGTCTTTCTTAAATTTTTTTAATGTATCAAATGAATGATAAAGTCTCTGCTTCATCCTCACTCCTGTACTCAGGTAATTCCCCAAGGCAACCACTGTTAGCCATTTCTGTTTTAGTTCTTACTGGACTTTCCTCCAATCTAACTATCCATGCTTCTATCTCTATTACTTTTAATTTATTGAGTGTAGGCAGCATTAACTCATTGTGCCACCCAGGCATCCCTCAGTGCTTACATTTAGGTCTTTGATCCATTTTGAGTTAATTTTTTTTATACGGTGTGGGGTAGGGATCCAGCTTCTTTTGCATATGGATATCCAGTTGTCCCAACACTTATTTTTTGATAAGAGTATTCTTTCCCCCATTGAATTCCCTTAGCACCCTTTTGGAGAATCAGTTGGCCATAAATTTAGAAGTTTATTCCTGGATTCTCAATTCTGTTTCATTGATCTATATGTTTATCTTCATGCCAATACCGTGCTGTTTTGATTGCCATTACTTTTAAGATCAGTTTGTCAATTTTTGCAAAAACAAAACAAAAAAAAGCCACCACAACAAAAACCAGATTGGATTTGGGGAATATTGTCATCTTTTTAAAAAAATTTATTTTATTTTTATTTTTTACATTCACATTTTTAAATTATAGCTATATGTTCTTGAATTTTTTTTTAACTGTGGTAGACACACAATATTACATTAGTTTCAGGTGTATATCATAGTGATTCACCATCTCTGTGTGCTCTGCTCACCACAAGCGTAGCTACCATCTGTCACCATAGAACGCTAGTACAGTATCATTTACAGCATCATTGACTGTATTCCCTGTGTTATGCCTTTCATTCCCGTGACTCATTCGTGCCATAACTGAGGCCCGTGTCTCCCACTCTCTGTCACTCATTTTGCCCTTCTCCTTCCCCTTTCACTCTTGCAGTCGTCAGTTTGTTCTATTTACATGTCTGATTTTGCTTTGTGTTTCTTTACTCATTTGTTTTCAAACGAGATGATCCTAAATAAATTATAAACCAAAGAAGAAATCACAAGAGAAGTTAGAAAATATTTAAAGTTGGATGATAATGCAAATGTAAACCAGAAAAATTTGTGAGATGCACCAAAGCAGCGCTTAGAGGGAAGTGTATAGGTTTAAATGTGTATATCAGAAAAGCAGCAAGAGGGTTTTTTTAAAATCTTTTTACTCATTTAAAAAAATTTAAATTCAGTTAATTAACATATAACGTATTGTTAGTTTCAGAGGTAGAGGTCAGTGACTCATGAGTTATATAATACCCAGTGCTCATTACATCACGTGCCCTCCTTAATGTCCATCACCCAGGTACCCCATCCTCCCACACCTCTCCCCTTGGGAATATTGTCATCTTAACAATATTAGGACTTCCTACTCATGAACATGAGATATCTTTCCATTTACTTATGACTTTTAAAATCTCTTTTGGCAATATTTTACAGTTTCGATTATGTAAGTCTTGCATTTAAAAAAAAATTTTTTTTAAATTTATTTATTTGTCAGAGACAGAGGGAGAGAAAAAGAGTGAGCACAGGCAGACAGAGTGGCAGGCAGAGGCAGAGGGAGAAGCAGGCTCCCCGCCGAGCAAGGAGCCTGATGTGGGACTCGATCCCAGGACGCTGGGATCATGACCTGAGCCGAAGGCAGCCGCTTAACCAACTGAGGCACTCAGGCGTCCCAGTCTTGCATTTCTTTTATTAAGTGTATTCCTTTATTATTATTATTAACTATAATGTTATTATAATTAATATATAGTATATTAATATATTATTTAATATATATTATATTATGTATAATATATAATAATTAATTATAATAATATTATTATTATTCCTTATTAAGTTTATTAAGTTAATTCTTAAGTGTGGTATTCTTTTTGGTGTTATTGTAAACTGAATTGTTTTCTTGGTTTTATTTTTGGAAAAATACTTTTAGAAGATGCTGGGGGGCACCTGGGTGGCTCAGCAAGTTAAGTCTCTGCCTTCACCTTGGGTCATGATCTCAGTGTCCTGGGATCCAGCCCCGCATCTGGCTCTCTCCTCAGCGGGGAGCCTGCTTCCCCCCTCTCTCTCTCTCTGCCTGCCACTCTGCCTACTTGTGATCTCTCTCTCTGTCAAATAAGTAAATAAAATCTTTAAAAAAAAATAAAAGATGCTGGGATTTCAACAGATGAAGGTTGAGAATAGGTGTATGGATTTAAATAAAAGATAGTGATTCCTTTTCTTCTAACAGCAGCCTTAGAATTCTTTTGGGATTGAAGTCAGATTTCAGATCAGAAGTCAGAAGTTTCAGAAGTCAGATCTGGAACAGAGTGACCAGTCTCTACACATACTACACCACTCCGATATTTTATCCCTGAGGCATTACCTGACTTACTCTCTTTCTCTGATCTGAACCGTACATTGATCTCCCTTTAGCAATCTATGAAGCATAATTTAGGTTCTGTCAAAGAGATATTATTGAAAGTTTTACTTGAAAATACATGAACATTTTATTAGGGGAATGGGGTCATATGTTAGACAATCTTGTAACTATTTTTATTTGCTTATTTCATTGCTTGCAACCCTTTTTATTCTAGCAGAACTCTGCCATGTTTTGGGTTGTGATTAGCACTGTCACCAGCAGACTTCTGAGAATATTTACCTACTTTGAAATTTCCTAGACTAGGCATTCCAGTTCTTATTTTGCATACCCCTCTCTTCCCATGGTATCTCCAGTTGTCTGTGGGGCTATTCCACCATTCTCAAAGCACACTACTATGAGTTTTATGAAACCCATGACAAAATGCACATTCCTAGATATATGGGGACTGAGACAGGATTTATTTCATTTATTTTATTTTTTTTTCGAAGATTTTATTTATTTATTGGACAGAGAGAGACACAGCCAGAGAGGGAACATAGGAGGGGGAGTGAGAGAAGGAGAAACAGGCTTCTCATCAAGCAGGGACCCTGATGCGGGGCTCAATCCCAGGACCCTGGGATCACAACCTGAGCTGAAGGCAGACTCTGCTCAGCAACTGAGCCACCCAGGGACCACCCCGCTAAACACAGGATTTAAACACTAAACTGCCTTAACAGGTCCAGATAGATTTAGGAAGTACTGTTAGGAAATGTGGGCAGTTTTGCTCCTCCTTGCATAAACCTATAATTATTTTTTTACTTCTCGTCTCATGCGTTTTCCCAGGAGTACATTTTGAAAACTTAAAAGCAACTCAGTGTGCTTTAAATTTAGTGCTCAAAGAAACCAAACTACACTGTCTGACATTTTTGCACAGATAATGGACTCCCCAAACCAGAACTAATATCCTGGATTGAACAGGGGAGAGAGTTCTTCCAGAACTGGCGAGAATCACAGAAATCAGGAACCATAATTTGCTCTTCTGCTCGTTTGCAATTTGATCCGGTTATCGAGGGCCATCAGTTTTGGGGTGAGTATTAAGAAACCAGGGCCCTGCCCTCAAGACAGTACACTCAGTTTGTTACAATTTTCTGATCTTGTCTTCCTGTTTGGCTGGGCTGAGGCCGGACATCTAGTGTACTCTAGAGAAACACAGTAAAGTACAGTGGTTGGGAGTGTGGGTTCAAGAGTCTGAGTCTGGATCTTGTCTTTTCTGGGGACACCATGGGCAAGTTGTTCAGCCTCTCAGTATTTCAGTTTCCTGACCTAGAAAATGAAGACAATGAAAATACCTAGATAGGACTATATAGGTTAACATACGTGAAGTGTTAAAGTGATACCCGGCACACGCTAAGAGCTCAGTAAATGTGAGTTGTTGTTAGTGGTAGGTAAGGCAAGGGGGATGATGGCAGGACTCAGAGACTGGTTATCCACATACTAGTGACCAAAATTGCTTCCTTCCTGTATGGAGACTGTTGACTCTCCTTGATTACCTAAAACTCAGTTCTCCTGTGTTGTTTCTTGTTATGATGGAAGAGTCTGAGATTCTTTTTTTTAAAGATTTTTTTTTTAAGATTTTTTTAAATTTTTATTTGTCAGAGAGAGAGAGAGCGAGCACAGGCAGGCAGAGGCAGAGGGAGAAGCAGGCTCCCTGCCGAGCAAGGAGCCCAATGTGGGACTCGATCCCAGGACGCTGGGATCATGACCTGAGCCAAAGGCAGCCGCTTAACCGACTGAGCCACCCAGGCGTCCCAGAGTCCGAGATTCTTAGAACTTTTTTTTTTTTTAAATGTTACTTATTTATTTGACAGAGATCACAAGTAGGCAGACAGGCAAGCACAGAGACAGAGGAGGAAGCAGGCTCCCTGCTGAGCAGAGAGCCCGATGCGGGGATCGATCCCAGGACTCTGGGATCATGACCCGAGCTGAAGGCAGAGGCTTTAACTCACTAAGCCACACAGGTAGGTGCCCTCTTGGAATTTTTAAAAAATATTTATGTATTTATTAGAGAGAATGAGAATGAGTGGGCGTCAGGGCAGAGGGAGAGAATTTCAAGCAGATTGCCTGCTGAGTGTGGAGCCCAACTTGGAACTCAATCTCATGACCCCAAGATCATGACCTGAGCTGAAATCAAGAGTTGGATCCTCAACCTACTGAGCCACTCAGTTGCCCCTGAGATTTTTGGATTCTTAAAAGCCAGCATTAAAGTATGGAATGAGAAAACCAATGGGAGCATTGAAATTTTATCAATAGTTATCAAGAAATCTTATCAATAGTTTTCTTGAGTTTTTGGCTGCCTCTTTCTGGACAGTAAAGAAAGGAGTTTTGCTCCACAAATTATTTCACTTTTTGCCACCTGTTATCAGTTCTTCCAAAAACCTTTTTAAAAGGTTTGTGGGGTAGGGGTGAGGAGGGGGGAGAAGAGACCAGGCCCTGCTGCCTGGCCTTAGGGACACCCCCTGCGTCACGACTGTGGTGTTAGGGTCTGTGAGTGACAGTGCCGTCATCACTTGCTGATTTCAGGAATGTCTGCACATCAGAATGGCAAAGTGTGATAGGTCTGTGCACGTAACAGGTGTGGTCAGTATGCCAGTCACGTGCTCAGCACCTTACATGCAGGAACTCACCTGAAGTTCACGACAGTGAAATGTCCTGTTGCTTCCCTGTGTCTGCAGAAGGAACTGAAGCCAAGAAAGAGAGATTAGCTTGACAAAGGCTACACAGTGGAGAGATGGGATTTGAACCCAAATTCCAAAGCTTGGGCCCCGTGTTTGAGACCTGTATTTTCCTTTTTTTTTCTTAAGTGTAATTTAAGTAATCTCTACACCCAAAGTGAGGCTTGAACTCACGACCCCGAGAAAAAGCCACACGCTCTTTCGACTGAGTCAGCCAGACACCCCTGTATTTTCAGTTTAGTTTCAGCAGACTCTCACCAGACAGACTCTCAGCCATGACACAGAACCACAGTGAAGTGTCCCTGGTGGTGGACACCCGTGGGAGCTGGGTTCCCAGGCCACCAGACGCACCATTCCCTAAGGTCTTTCTCCGGGTGACATAAGCCTTTAGTCATGCCACAGGCAGGCAAACTGACTGAATGTTTGTTTTCTATTTCAGGAGGCCCACAAGCTGTGCATTCAGGAGAAGCTGAATGCCGTTTCCAAGTCGGTCGCGGAGAGGGCCAGTGCCCCTCCGAACCCTCACGAGAAGGGGAAGACGTTTCCTTCAGGCTTGACCAAAGCATCGCCCTCCGGAACCCACCCAGCCGTGACGCTCAGGCTCCACGTCCAAGAGTCCCCAGAACTCTGGGTCTCCCTGGCCGGCGGGAGGCCTCCTCCTGGGAGGGCACCCAGCACCCTTGCGCTGTCTGCGGGGAGAGCTTTTGGACGAAGGACCACTTGGAGAAGCACCAGAGAAGCCACTTGAAGGACCAGCCGTGGAGGTCTTGGAAGAAGCGCAGCCGCCAAGTGGATCCGCAGCGAAGCCGCCCTCAGGCTCCCAGGCGCTTCCGGTGTCCGGACTGTGGGAGGAGCTTCCGCCGGAAGCGGCCTTTCCTCGCGCATCTGGCTGTGCACGCGGGGAAGGGTGCCCTGCGGGACCCCGAGTGCCAGACGTGCTTCCCGCCCAAGCAGCCCCTTCTGGGCCACCGCCTCCCGCACGAGGGGGAGAGGCCGTCCCGGTGCCCCAGATGTGACGGGAGCTTGCGGTCCCGGAGGGGCGTGCAGGCTCACCGGGGCCCGCCCGGCGGGGAGAGGCTAGGCTCCTGGAGAGAAGGCGATGGCGCCTTCCTGGGCAGGGCTGAGCCGGCCGCTGTGCCCTCGGGAGGGAGGCCGAGCCCGCGTGAAGAGCGCTGCGCCCACACCGGAGCCGGGGAGAGGCCGTTCTCCTGCGCCGAGTGCGGTGAGCACTTCGCTGCCAGGTCCAAGCTCGCCGGCCACCTCCGGGAGCACTCGGGAGAGAAGCCCTTCCGCTGCCCGGAGTGTGGCAAGAGCTTCCGCCTGCGCAGCCTGCTCAGGGGCCACCAGCGTGTGCACCGCGGCGAGCGGCCCTTCCCCTGCCGGAAGTGCGGCAAGGCCTTCGCCAAGCAGTGTAAGCTCACGGAGCACGGCCGCGTCCACAGCGGGGAGAAGCCCTTCTGGTGCGTCCAGTGCGGCAGGAGCTTCCGCCAGCGGGGACAGCTGCTGAGGCACCAGCGGCTGCACAGCGACGAGAGGCCCTTCCAGTGCCCCGAGTGCCCGCTGAGCTTCCGCCTGCAGAGCATGCTGCGGGCGCACCGGCTCCGCCACGGCGGGGAGCGGCCCTTCTCCTGCGGCGAGTGCGGCCGGGCCTTCACGCACCAGTGCAAGCTCCGTGAGCACCTGAGAGTGCACAGCGGAGAGAGGCCTTTCCAGTGCCCCGAGTGTGCCAAGAGCTTCCGCCTCAAGGGTATCCTGAAGGCGCACCAGCGCACGCACAGCAAGGAGAGGCCCTTCTCGTGCGGGGAGTGCGGCAAGGGCTTCACCAGGCAGTCCAAGCTCACCGAGCACTTCCGCGTGCACAGCGGGGAGAGGCCCTTCCAGTGCCCCACCTGCGACCGGAGTTTCCGCCTCAAGGGGCAGCTGCTGAGTCACCAGCGCCTGCACACGGGGGAGAGACCCTTCCAGTGCCCCGAGTGCGGCAAGAGCTACCGCGTGAAGGCCGACATGAAGGCCCACCAGCTGCTGCACGGCGGCGAGATGCCCTTCTCCTGCGAGTGTGGCAAGGGCTTTGCCAAGCAGTCCAAACTCATCGAGCACATCAGGACCCACACGGGGGAAAAGCCTTTCCAGTGTCCCAAGTGTGACAAGAGTTTCCGCTTGAAGGCGCAGCTGCTCAGCCACCAAGGTCTGCACACAGGGGAGAGACCTTTCCGCTGTCCCGAGTGTGACAAGAACTTCCGGGAAAAGGGACACATGCTTCGGCACCAGCGCATACACAGGCCCGAGAGGCCCTTTGCCTGTGGCGACTGCGGGAAGGGCTTCATTTATAAGTCGAAACTAGCGGAACACATCAGGGTGCACGCGAAATCCTACAGTGCTCCAAATGAGCCTGACATTAAGAAGAGGCTCAGCCAGCTGTTTGCGATGATCGAGGCCGACTGGAGTTGAGGCCCGTGGAGGGTATCCAGAGCCTTGGGGGAGTTGATGTGCTCTGGAAATTCACAGAGCCAGAGCCAGAGCCAAACCCACTGGAAGACAGATTTTAGGAACAAGAATGTAACTCCTGTTAGGAAGTTGAGAACCCCCCCCAGGATTTTCTCATTTAGCACATCACCTGTCATATTTCCTATCTATTGATAAAAGAGATCACTGTTTTCCCTGCCATTGTAAGTGGTAACTTCCCCGCAAATGCTAAGCTAGCTCTGAAATCCCCGCTGGAACTAAGACAGCCCCTCCAGTACTGTTCTGCAAGCTGAGGACGTGGGGTGGCTCTTAAATGTCCACTTGACTCTTCTGCACAGTGTGATCCTAAACTGGGGGGTTTAAATCCAGTGGGTTTTGTTGCAAGCCTGATACGATGTTGGATTTGTTTTTGAGTCATTTATTTTGAAACCGACAGCAATAAAACAAGTTCTCTGAATCCCTGTCTGTTTCTGTGAATGCTGAGGTCTCACAGTGGCTTCCACAGTGATTGTGCATAGCTCCCCCCAAGGAAAAGCTGATAATTTCAGCAAAGCTTGGCTTATCTGAGTTGAAGAAACCTAAAAGCAGGGGTGCTAAGATATATGGGGCTAGAATATAGATAGGAGATGGATGGGGACAGGAGGTATGGGTTTGGGAGCTACAGAACAGAGATGCTGTTTGAAGCCAAGACAGTGAATGAGATTCCCAAGAGTGACTAAGTGGTGACTAAATCTGAGTAAAGACAAAATAACAGCCAAGGGGTGTCTGGCTGGCTCAGTTGGTGGAGCGTGTGACTCTTGATATTGGGGGTTGTGAGTTCAAGTCCCATGCTGGGTGTAGAGATTACTTAAAAATAAAACTTTGGGGAAAAAGGTAGTGAAACCAAACAGCTCTGTCATGGAGCACTACAGGGAACAACAGTTCGGCATAGAGAATTTTCAACCAAATGTTACAAATAAACAATACAAGTAGAAATCTAGTAAACTACCCCATTTGCTACATGAGGTGAAGTTTGTATGAGCACAGAATGTTTGTACTTAAGGGAAACACCTGCACTCCATTCAAAGAAATCCTGACTTTCAGAGGGTTCATGTTTCGTGTAGAACACCTGAAATTCTGGGGCATCTGGGTGGCTCAGGTGGGGAAGAATCTGCCTTTCACTTGGGTCATGATCTTGGAGTCCTGGGATCGGACTCCAAGGACTCAGCAGGGAGTCTGCTTCTCCCTCTGACCTTCTCCCCTCTCATGTTCTCTCACTCTCTCTCTCTCAAATAAATAAAGTCTTATAAAAAAAAAAAGAAGCAGGACAACAAAGATGAGTGCTGCTAAGAAGTTCGGTGCAGTGAGAGCAAAGAAATGGGCAGACAATTTGGCAGCATCAAGGTAGATAATGACCTAGACAAGAACACTTTCCTTTGTGTTGGAGCAGAAAGGCAGACCTTGGCTGACTGGTGCACGGTGTGAATAAGGAATTGGAGACAGGCTGTATAGAGAACTCTTCCAGAAATTCAGTTTAAAGTGGAGCAGAGAAATTAACAGTAGCTGGAAAAGTTACTGTTACTGATACTAGAGCAAATCTGCCTGCTAATGGGGAAGGATTCTGAAAAAGGAGGAGAGTGAAGATGTAGGAGAGCAGAGACAGACTAGCAGGTGGAGGAATTGGCCTTCAGTGGGAGAGGGACACTTTCCCCTAGTAACTGGAGGAGAGGAAGAGAAGTTGCTACTACAAATGGAATTTGGTTGTAGAGTTGGGGGTTCACATCTGATGGCTTTTTCATTAGCTAAGAGAGAATAGGGGAAATTAGAGGAGAAACAATGAAAATATGAGTCACCTGAATCCTTGCAAAACTGATCTGTTGGGAGTAAATTATCACCAGTAGCACCTGGTAGGATGTCTTACATAGAGCAAACTCAGTAAGCTTGGCTGAGTATCTCAGGGAATTGAAATTTCTGACTGGTGTGGATATTTGAAGAGGAATTTGCACAGCAAATCCCCAAAATTTATGAGAGAAGGGGGACATTGGAAACATTCAGTGAGAATTTTAGGACAAGAGGAAGCACTCTCTACAAAAGATTTTATTTTAGAGGCATAAGCAAAAAAATAGAAATGGAAATTTATTTAGCTGAATTGGTGAAGGTCACAGTAGAAGACTTCTAAGGGAAACTAGACTATCCCTAACCTCCAAAGTTGGTGACAAGTTATGTAAGGTATTCCTTGAATGAGCCCTTTCTGTTGCTTCCTGTTGCCTTAGCATTTCCCAGAAAACTCTTTTGGCCCGTTTTCTATAAGCTGGGTAGTATATGGTTTAAGTCTCTCCTGCTCCCCCCCACCCCCGCCTTTATCACAAGATTCCTTTACTGTAACCAATAGAGAGCCAGGATATTTCAAATTTCTTTTAAAGTAATCGTTTCCTGGGGCGTCTGGGTGGCTCAGTCGGGTAAGCATCTACCTTCCTCTCAGGTCATGATCTCAGGGTCCTGGAATCCACCCCCACACTTTTGGCCATAGTTAGTGCACCTTCCCCAGTTTGCCTCCCTTTATCACCACCCCCCATCCTGGGTCCTCATAGAAGCTGGAGGGATTGCCTGAGCCCAAGGCAGCCCAAACCCATCCCGAAACGACGGAACGGTGAAAACCACCATGGCGGACAGGTGAGCGGCGGAGAGGTGGATGGAATAGTGAATGGCTACCAAAGACGCACAAGCTGATTTTGAGCAGCAATCTGGGGTGGCAACAATGGAAGCAGAAAACGGAACGTTGTACAGGATCCAATTCCCTGACTTATATGTAATCGATTTCAGATGTAACCTTGTGTAGCCCTCAAAGGAGGAAAGGTCATAACTGTGGAGAAAATGGTGCAATTCCAGTTCACCCAGTCCAGAGAGCAGGGAGATCCAGATGCTGTTAAAGGATGCACAGAGCGGCTCCAGGTCGCCGGAGCAATCTACTCCTCCTACCCACAGGCGGCGCTGTGGGATCCCAGTTCCCGCGCAGGGAAGGTAACGTTCCCAGGACCCCCTGCGTATCTCCAGGGCGACGGCCGCCGCGGGGCGGAGCTGACGGGCGCAGGCCCCGCCCCTGGAGCGGCCCCTCCCCGACCTGGACCTCCCCGGCCCCGCCCTGCGGGATGGGAACAGCGGCGGTGGTTCGGCCCGGAGACCTGGCCACCGGCGCCCGACTGAAGCCGGGACTCCGGCTGGAGACCATCCCGGGGGCGGGACCGGCGGCTCAGCCCGGGGTCTCGGACCACGCAGGCGCTGCAGGAGCCGTCGGGTGTGAGTGGTGACATCTCGGCCGGGCAGAGGCGGCGGCCCGCGGTCGCAGGAAGGCGGGGGACCGGGGGTCCCGGCTGGTAGGAGGCGCCGTCCGGATCGCTCGGACGGTGACATCGGCTTGATCCCGCAGTCCAGCCCGAGCTCGCGCCGTGGGGTCGGGGGAGGGCGGAGCAGGCACATCCGTGCGCTCAGCCCAGACCAAGTTCCACCAAGCAGAGACTGACTTTTTTTCTCGTTACCCATCGAGTGTAGGGGCTCAGTGGGCGCTGTCCGGCCGCTTGAATCAATGCGTTAATGAATGAGAGTCCTCCTGCACATAGTCAGCCCCGGGGCCCACGAGTGTTGCAGTTTCCCTGAAGCTCAGCTTGCATTTGGTGAGGTGCAGAGCGGAAGAAGAAGGAGCAGAGGAGATTAGGGCTGAGAAAAGGAAAGCAGTCCCCTAGGGGGACTTAGGATAGTACAATTCTAAATTGCAGTCTTAGGCCCTGTCACTTTCACCAACAATTCTTTAGAAAATGCTAATGATGGTCGCAACTCTTTAGTTTGAAGTTTTTCTAAGAACCCCCGTCCCCACCCCTGGGGTGACAGTAATTCACTTTCCTGATACTTAGTCTAATTTGAAACAACGTTTCCAAAACCATGACGATTTCTTACTGCTTTTTTTCTCACACACACGCACACAGACACACAGTATTAAAAATAGAATCCTTGGTGACCTTAATCATAATCTAATGCCCTCCTCTTATGGGTGAGGAAGGTGACTTATGGAGAGGTTGAAGCGACTTGCTCCAGGTGTCTCATAATACAACTTCAGTTCCTTGGATTCCAGTTCTATGCTTTCCTTCCTCTCCTTCAACAAATAATCTGTTGGTACTCCTTTCCTTTCACAAATATTAATAATATTCATAATATTGCTTCTCTTGGGTTGCGGCTGTCTTATCAAGCCCCTGTTCCACATTTTTCAAGTTATGGGGAAGCTATAGGAAATTTTCCTTATTCCTCTTCGTCACCTTCTAGGGAAGCGATGTTTTGATTTTCTGGGGCCAAAGATAATTGACATTCTGTCATTTCTTTCTGACAATTGTAATGTGTTCTTGGGACAAACAATCAGTTTTCAATTTAAATTTCATTTTTAGTGGAGTGAAACAGTACAAAGGTAGAAGTCTCTGCAGACATAACTTTCCATATTTCTTTCTCGTAAACACGGGTGTTTTAAAGATATCTCCTGGAAAGTGTTGAAGACAGTTCTATGCATCCTTTATCCCTCGATACTATATACTTTGTTGACATGACTACATCCTATAGGATGTGACGGTGTCCTATGGTATGTACTCAAATGTTTATTTAATTGAATCAAACTATCCATTTCAGGGTGTGTTCCTCCAGTTTAGAAACGGGTGTCTGTGGCCGTTCCACAGCCTGACTCCCTTATGAGTCCCCCCAAGACACACATATTCTTCTTATGAAATGAGAACCTACATATTCAGCATTCCACCTCTGCCAGGGTGAATGTCTTGTTTGTGCGAAGTGTCTGTTAACTTGTAGAAGGAGGACCAGGGGAGTCATAAGTTCTTCCTGGAATTATGTCATCAAAGCCTCCCCTGTTTTACATATTGAAAAGTCTGGCTTCTCAAGATCCGTGTCAGAACCCCTTGTCTGATAGGAACAGCGGTAGAAGGTTTCTACACATTTCTGATGGGGACAGGTGTGGAGCCGTCCTGAGACTAAAGCAGGTGTGTTTGTGGTGCCAGGGGGCAGTGTCCTTTTGATGATGTAGCCATCTGTCTCTCTCTCTCTTTTTTTTTTTAAAGATTTTATTTATTTATTTGACAGACAGAGATCACGAGTGAGGCAGTGAGAGAAGCAGGCTTCCTGCCGAGCAAGGAGCCCGATGCGGGACTGGATCCCAGGACCCTGGAATCATGACGTGAGCCGAAGGCAGCGGCTTAACCAACTGAGCCACCCAGGCGTCCCTAGCCATCTGTTTCTAAGCATAGGAGGAGGAGAATCTGGATGAGCAGAAGAAGGAACTTTTCACCAGGCACCTGGATGGCTCAGTCGGTTAAGCATCCAACTGTTGATTTTGGTTTGGGTCATGATCTCAGGGTTGTGAGATTGAGTCCTACATTGGGTTCCATGTTTTGCGTGGAGCCTGCTTGGGATTCTCTCTCTCTCTGCCCCCCCATCTCCCCATGAGTGCTCCCTCTCTCTCTCAAGAAAAGAAAAAGGAACTTTTTAAAAAAAGGTTTTGTTTATTTTTTTGACACAGAGGGAGGAGCACAAGCACAGGGAGCGGGAGAAGCAGGATCCCTGCAGAGTAGGGAGCCCGACGTGGGACTAAATCCCAGGACCCTGAGATCATGACCCAAGCCAAAGGCAGACACTTAACCAGCTGAGCCACCCAGGCACCCCTAGAAGGAACTTTTCACACATGTTATGAGGAATATCTATGAGACTGATCTCTCTAGGCCTGATGTGTTTTCGTTGAACATTTGAGAGTAATTCATCAATCAAAGACCAACCAGGTCTCAGCAATTCCTTTTGCTGCTTGGCCAGACTTTACTGTGATGTCCAGGTAGGATTCCCTGACCCACTCCTCCAATGACTTTTAAAGTCATGTAAATTTATTTTTGAGTCACTTGCTGTTAAAGATTCAGCAGTGATTCAGGAAGTGATCCACATAGGAGTGAAAGAGTGTAACTGCACGGAAAATTATCCCCTTTCTCCAGCCCCTTAGAGTTTTCCTGCAGGGAGAAGAGAAAATGCCTGCAATTTTACTATTTGAAAACCATGTCATAACTTTTTTATTCAGTGAGAATGACTTACATGGGGGGAAACACCCTCTTTCCTGCTGGGTAGGAATGAGGAAGGATGTGGCCCTAAGAACCGCTCAACCAACATATGGAAGCAGAACTGAGAGACCGGGAAGCCTCTTCCTGTTCTTCCTGTTGGGCCCTGGAGTAAACTGTGCCTGAACTCCTACCACCCCTAGCTCTCCAGTTATGTGAACCAGACACATCTCCCTCTTGTTTAAAGTGTCTGGAGTTGAGTTTTCTCTTACAAAATAGGGTCCCAAGAGACAAGGAAATTGTTGAGAGAAGGGGGGTTTATAAGTAGTAAAGATGAAAACGTGGAAGGGAGGGACGTAATGGGTGTCCTGGTCTGAGAAGTTGACCATCTTCACTAGGTAGTAACAGTCACCTGTTGAGTCCTGTGGCTCAGAGCAGGTACCTACTAGCATGTAGCCCTGGGGCTGTGGGCAGTAGAAAGAACATTCAGGTGTTGCAGCTTGCTTGTTCGGCCCCCAGGAAGTTTCTAGAAAAAAAAAAAAAGAGAGAGAGATAGCTTTAAGCCGTCAGGACCTTCCTACTTTTCAAGAATACAGGATAGTTGTTCGTAGAATGCCCCTCAGTGTGGGTGTGTCTGCTGTGTCTTTGGGATGGGGTTAGGGTTATTTGCCCTTAGAGGGACAGCAGGGAGCGGTGCTGTGTTCTCGCTGCATGTGATTTGGTTCATCCCATTACTGATGACGTTCACCTTGATCACTTAGTTAAGGTAGTATCGGCCAGATTTCTCCTCTGTGAAGTTACTTTTTTCTTCTTTGTAATTATTAAACATGTGGTGCTTTTGTGGGGCTGTACTTTGAAACCATGCAAATATCCCATTCCTCATCACATTTTTCATTTATTTAGCTATATATATATATATATATATATATATATTTTTTTTTTTTTTTTTTTTTTTTAAGATTTTATTTAGGGATGCCTGGGTGGCTCAGTTGGTTAAGCGGCTGCCTTTGGCTCAGGTCATGATCCCGGCGTCCTGGGATCGAGTCCTGCATCGGGCTCCTTGCTCCGCAGGGAGCCTGCTTCTCCCTCTGCCTCTGCCTGCCACTCTGTCTGCCTGTGCTCGCTCTCTCGCGCTCTCTTTCTCTGACAAATAAATAAATAAATCTTTTAAAAAAAAAAGACTTAAAAAAAAGATTTTATTTATTTGAAAGAGAGAGCACAGAGGGAGAAGGAGAGGGAGAAGCTGACTCCCTGTTGAGCGGAGACCCCAATGCAGGGCTTAATCCCAGGACCCTCAGATCACAACGAGCTGAAGGCAGAGGGTTAACCAACTGAGCCCCCCAGGCGCCCCAATTTAGCTATATATTTTTTATCTGTATGGACTCATAGTTTCCTATTTTATTCTTATTTTATCCAATGGTTTACAATCCTTTCCTATCTGTATTTATTGCGATGCTCTAATTATCCCAAGTTTGGCCTGTGGGGGCTCCCCTTACACAGGCTTCTGTGTCCTTTGACCCCTTCCCATCGTTCTTGAGCAACTTCCTTTGTTCTCTGGCACTAGCTGTTCCAGGCACATCTCCTAGTTTCCCTGTCCTAGCGTTGGAGCCCAACATTTCCACGAGGAGTCCTGGTTCCTTGCAGCGGGCAGTGGATTAGAAGCCAAGGTCTGGTGTTAGGTGTGCTCATTGCTACTCAAGGGTTGCTACTCCCAGGCTGTCTCGGTGGCTTGAGCAAGGACATGCACACGTATAGCAGACTCATGTTTACATGTACACTTCTGCCCAGGTCATGATCCCGGAGTCCCAGGATCGAGTCCCGCATCCGGCTCCCAGCTCCACCGGGAGTCTGCTTTTCCCTCTGACCTTCTTCTCTCTCATGCTCTGTCTCACTCTCTCTCTCTCTCAAATAAATAAATAAAATCTTAAAAAAAACTAAAAATGGGGCGCCTGGGTGGCTCAGTGGGTTAAGCCTCTGCCTTCGGCTCAGGTCATGGACTCAGGGTCCTGGGATCAAGCCCCACATCGGGCTCTCTGCTCAGCGGGGAGCCTGCTTCCCTCTCTCTCACTGCCTGCATCTCTGCCTACTTGTGATCTCTATCTTTCTGTCAAATAAATAAATAAAATCTTTAAAAAAAATAGTAAAAATGACTGCCCAGCAACACTGCCAATTTCAATCTGACACCACGGTGTTCTTTCCGGTTTTGTCCCTTCTCATATTTGTAACTCTGTCTCAGACAGTAAGAAGTTTTGCGCCCACTATCCGTAATATTTTTACTTCTCTGGCCAGCCCCCCTGTATGTAGCCCATTCCACGTGGCCACTGCCACTCCCTGCCCTGAGCAGATGCCCTCCTGGGCACCCCCTGCCGCTCTGCCGCTCTGCCCTGGGCTGCCCCACTCCCCCTGATCCTCCCACAGGTGGGGGTGCTTACCTCACTGGGCTCCATGTAATGATTTTGGAAAGGAGAGGTTCAAGGAAGGAAGGGAAGAGAAAGAGGAAAGTGCGGAAAAGGCAGAGACACTGTTCATGGAAATGGGTTAGTTGACAAGACGAATCAATGTGGAAGTGGAAAAAACATATAAGAGATAATGTAACATGACTGAAATTAACCCCGAAAGTGAATCTAGAGTTATAGATTTGGGAATCATTTCAGTAAGGGTCATTCTATTGCTATAAAATGAGGAGTAGGTAGGGGCATCTGGGTGGCTCAGTCAGTTGAGCGTTTGACTCTGGATCTCAGCTCAGGTCATGATCTCAGGGTGGTGAGATCAGGCCCCACCTTGTTGGGCTCTGTTCTCAGCAGGGAGTCTGCTTGAGATTCTCTCTCTCTCTCTCCCTCTGCCCCTCCCCCTGCTCGCACTTGCTCTCTCTCTGTCTCACATAAATAAATAGATATTTTTTTAAAAATTCGGAGTATTTCACTGGGATCATAAACAATCACAGCAAAGTGTGACAGCCACAAGCGGATGTTTGGAAAGCACCCGGTCAAAGGCCATCAGCAGGAAGGAAAGCAGCCTTATGCATCCGACAGGCACTGATATGGCCAGGCACCGTCCCTGTCCTCGAGAGCTCACAGTCTTGTGGGCGGAAAGAGGAATACAGGGGCAGATACAGTCAAGTGGAATGAGCGCCAGACCAGAGGGAGAGCGCCAGGGGGAGGGCAGCACACTGGAAGGACACTCGACCAGAACTGGAGGGGCCAGAAGACTGCCGCAGAGAAACCGGCACCTCAGCTGAGTCTTGACCCCATGACAAAGGGATTGCCACTGCCCAAGTAGACTAGAAGCTGATAAAAATGCAGGCCAGGGGCGCCTGGGCGGCTCAGTGGGTTAAAGCCTCTGCTTTCGGCTCAGGTCATGATCCCGGAGTCCTGGGATCGAGCCCCGAGTCGGGCTCTCTGCTCCTCAGGGAGCCTGCTTCTTCCTCTCTCTGCCTGCCTCTCTGCCTACTTGTGATCTTTGTCTGTCGAATAAATAAATAAAATCTTTAAAAAAAAATGCAGGCCAGATGGGCTAACAGAGCCAAGGAGGAAAGGAATGTACCTTTCCACAAAGGGGTCCATGTGTGGTCTATGGAAGAAGGCAGTTTCAGAAGGAGGCAGTTAAGACCCTCACATCAGGGGCCCCTGGCTGGTTCAGTTAGTAGAGCATGCAACTCTTGATCTTGGGGTCCTGAGTTCGAGTCCCATGTGGGGGGTGTAGATATCACTTAAATAAAAACCTTTAAAAAAAAGATTCACCCATGAGACAGCTGTGCCGCTCCCTTGGCCCTTCCCGGAGCACACGCCAGGTTCCTCACTGTCTCCTGGCACCTGCTTCCTAAACTACAAGTTGGAGGAAAGCAGTCCACCTCATGGTGGCATCTCTGTGCAGACCATGAAAGTCCCAAGCCAGACTTGATAGCCCAGACTGAAATGGGGTGAGAGCCGGTTTCTCTTTGGGGATGGAGGGGAAGGGAGATAGGGAAGGCAATTAATCTCCATGCTGTTCAGCATGGGTGTTGGGAGAGCATCAGAGCATGGCTGGTTTGGGGGTAAGAGCCCTGACATCTGAGACTCTGCATACAGATCATACAAGTCCCTTTTATTTGTCTCCTTGGCATGGTGACAGCTTTGGGGTTTTGAAAGTGAGTGAACTAGAGGAGAGAGCACATTGCTCTTTTAGACAAGAAATACGAGATGCTGGTTTGTTCACTGACTGATTTATCAAGCCGATCTCAAAAATAAGACAAAAACCCCAAGATGTGACCAAGATTTCATCTCTAGAGATAAGCTAAAGGTAGAGTTCCCTTTCAAAGGGAATTGATGCTTTTTCATGTATACGATATATAATGAGGGCCATGGTCAAAATTGTTATTTCCATTTAGAAACATGGACCATACTTTTTGGTTTGCTTTGTGTTTGTTTTTTAATGTGTGGGGTAGCTACAACTGATTTCTGAGAAGTTAAGACGTTCAGTAAAGTGTTGAAGTCATATATGTCACATCCTAAAAGAAGACTCTGAAAGGCATTATATTGGTTTTCCTTCTGGCTTTATTTCACAGGCACAAATAAACCAAGACTTTCAAAAAGGTCACTAGGTTTCTAACTGTAGGTTGGGAAAGAGCTACCTGTGAGCGTACATGGTTCTCTCCCTTAGTCTAAGAGTGAAGGACATTGGGTTCGTTATTCACCAATTGAATGAGAGTTCTAGACTGTCAAGTAGATTTTTTAAAAGATTTTTTGTTTTGTTTTGTTTTAGAGCAGGGGAGAGGTTAAAAGATTTTGTTTTTTTGTTTGTTTGTTTTAGAGCAGGGGAGAGGAGCCAAGGGAGAGGGACCAGCAGACTCTGAGCTGAGTGTGGAACCCAAAGCGGGACTGGATTTCACAACCCCAATATCACACCCTGAGATCATGGCCTGAGCTGAAATCAGGGTATGATTTTATCCGACTGAGCCACCCAGGTGTCCCTGTTAAATAGATTATTTTTAAAGTAATACGTAAGACGGGAATTTTGGATATTTTATCTTAGTTGACGTTGGTCTGAGTCATGGAGATGTTTCTGTAGGTACCTAAATAAAGCAATGAATCCCAGATGTGGGACTTAAATTGTCCCATTAGATTATCTAATCAGATACTGGACCAGTCTGTATCCTGGTGTGATCCCTTTCTCCTGGTCCAGTGTTGTTCTCTCCTGAACTTGGCAGTATATAGAATTCTCTGATTTCAGCCTTTAAGACCTTTCTGTAATAAAAGTTAAATCAGCTCCAGGAAAGCCATGACAATAGCAAAGACTACTTCCCGCCTTAACACCTAACTCAGTTCGGTCCCTCGACATCCGCTCGCTTGAGAACACCGCTGGCCGTACCCAGGCATCATGTGCCTCCACCAAGACAGGCTTCCTTGGAAAACGGAGCTGTTTCTCAGTGAATTCTCTTCATTCAGGAAGCTCTTTTATCCTTTTCCTAGACTCCTCTCTTAATTCTGTCCTCTTTTAAAATAAATGTTCTTGCCTTGACTTATGAAAGTAGAATGAGCCTTATCCCAAAGTCTCCCTTTGGCACCAGTCACAAGCTGAAGATGTGACAGTAACACAGCTGACAGGACCTGACGTGTCTGTTCCATTTGCTCTCCACTATTTAGAGGGTATCCACTAAGTCACGGGCTGCATAACTGACCGTGGACTTCCCGGTGTCCTTATTCTCACCGCCCTCCACCTTGGTATATCAAGTATGTCTCCAGGATCAATGCCAGTAATAATCTGGGGACGAAGTTAACAACTTCCCTGAGGTTCAGGGAGCTGAATCCTTGGTGCTGTAACTTACATAGGCTCTAGAATGGACAAGGCATCTTCTCCCCCACAAGGTGCTTTAGAGAAGATCAGGTATGCATAGTACAGAGTGCGCAGACTTTCAAAGTCAGAGTTCAAAGGCAAGGGAAGAGTTCTGTACAAAGACTGAACAACCAGTCAGGTTTCTTTTTTTTTTTTTTTTAAGATTTTATTTATCAGAGAGAGAGGGAGAGAGAGTGAGCGAGCACAGGCAGACAGAGAGGCAGGCAGAGGCAGAGGGAGAAGCAGGCTCCCTGCCGAGCAAGGAGCCCGATGTGGGACTCGATCCCAGGACACTGGGATCATGACCTGAGCCGAAGGCAGCTGCTTAACCAACTGAGCCACCCAGGCGTCCAAACCAGTCAGGTTTCTTAAGCATGGGAGGATACACACAGATTCATCTCCAGAATTCCGCAAGGATTCTACCCAGAGACCTGGCACACAAAACCCACAGCCCCCCAGGGGCACAATCGGGTCCTGGGATCGAGGACCTTGTGTCCTTGCACAGTGGGGAGTCTGCTTCTTCCTCTCCCTGTGCTGCTCCTCTTGCTTGTGCTTGCTCTCTCTCCCTGTCAAATAAATAAATTAAATAAAAACAACAACAACAGATGTTTGATAACCTTAACCTGTCCATGTTTCAGCTTTAACATGGTTGACAATAATTTCCTTACATACAACGTACAAGTGTCAAATTTAAAATTTAAATCTCATTTTTTCATGTCTTTGAAAGAAACAAAGTTACTTTCATGGATATATCCAAGTGCTGTGAAAATGGAAGAGAGCTTATTGTTGTATGATCCGTGCATAGTTATACAGCAGAAATAATAGGGCGTATCCTAGTCTTCAAGGAATTTCAGAATATTTTGATTGACCAACTGGAGAAACCATAGCTCATTCAAGAAGTGAACGCCTACAGAATATGTTTCTCTTTAGAGCTTTTCATACAATGACAATGAAATCAGCTTTTGTAACAATTTAATGTAATTCAGCTCAATGGTTCTGCAGTTTTTTTTAAAGATCAAAACATGATGCTGATTTTTAAAAATTACCAACTATTTCATACTGCTTAAAACCATGTAAGTGAAATATCTGTAGGGCTTAAACCATCACTATTGTTATTATTATTATTTTTTTGGGGGGTGGGCAGGAAGGCAAGGTTTATTGAGTGATAGTAAAGTGATAATACAAAGCTCCCGAAGAGGGAGGGGACCTGAGAGCATTGCCCGAAATCATCATAATATTTTTGTGTCTCTGAGTTTTTTAATATTAAAATACATTTGACATAGTTACATTTGTTTCAGGTGTACAAGCTTCTGCAGTTTTATTTTTTATTTCATTTTTTAAAAAGATTTTATTTATTTATTTGACAGAGAGAGAGAGATCACAAGTAGGCAGAGAGGCAGGCGGGGGTGGGGGGTGCGGGGAAGCAGGCTCCCTGCTGAGTAGAGAGCCCGACAGCAGCGGGGACTTGATCCCAGGACCCTGAGATCATGACCTGAGCCAAAGGCAGAGGTTTTAACCCACTGAGCCACCCAGGCGCCCCTATAGTTTTATTTTTTAAAAAGACTTATTTTATTTTATTTTTTTTCTTATTTGAGAGAGAGAAAGCAGCGCAGGGCCGGAGGAAGAGAGAGAATCTCAAGCAGACTCCCAGCTGAGCACAGAGCCCGTGGCAGGGTTCAATCCCATGATCCTGAGATCGTGACCTGAGCTGAAGTCGAGTCAGCGGATTACCCCACAGGGCCACCCAGGTGCCCCCACTTTTGTGGTTTAAAAAAAAAAAAGCACAATAAATCATTCCATATTAAAATACCAAGGAGCATCAAGCTCGTGAAGTTAACTTTCTCATTTACCAGTGGCCAAAGACTTCCCTCATTGGAAATGACCGTAAACTCAGATGGGGTTTCTTTATTGGGTATCAGTAGCTCATCAGCTCCAGCGCACGTCTCACCAGAGTAGTGAGAATAAAGCGATGGGTCAGATCCCCCAGCGGGCCGATTCACTGCGTCAAGCCGATGGCTGTAGAGTTATTTCTTCAAGAGCATTCCTTAGAGATTATGTAAAAATACCATCTTCAGAATGTATATTAGCTTTGAGCACGAGATGGCAAGTCTGCAAAATCCGTTCTTTTCACAGGGAACCTTGCTTTTCTCCCTTCAGGAAAGATGGCCAGGGATTGCCTGAAGCAAAGGAATCTGTTACTGTCTGTGGGCACCCCCCCGCCCCTTTCATATGTCAAGCCCTAATGCCCACAGGTGATGGCTTCAGGAAGCCGGTCTTTGGGAGGTGATTAGGTCATGAGGGAGGGGAGCCCTCAGGAACAGGATTAGTGTCCGTATAAAAGAGACCCCAGAGAGCGCCCGGGCCCCTTCCAACACGACACTCGACACTCGACACTCGAGGACACAGTGAGAAGGTGGCATCTACGAAGCCGGAAGTGGTCCTCCTCCCAGACCTGGAATCTGCCGGAGCCTTGACCTTGGCCTTGGCCTTGCAGCTTCTGCACTGTGTGAAATAAGCTTCCGTTGTTCATAAGCTGCCCAGTCTGTGGACTCCTGTGAGAGCGGCCCAGAGGGACCAAGACAGGGCCCCGTTCACATTGTATCTCTGTGGCATGAGAGGTTTCTCCGTGACGTCTTGACAAATGTTCAAGACTGGGTGGCGCAGTCGGTTAAGCAGCTGACCCTCCTTCTGGGCTGGGGTTGCGATCTCAAAGTCCTGAGACCAAGCCCTATGTCAGGCTCCGAGCTCAGCACAGAGACTGCTTGTTCCTCTGCCTTCCCCTCTGCCCCTCCCCCACGCTCTCTCTCTCTCTCTCCAATGAACAAATAAGTAAACAGAATCTTTAATAAATAAGATAAAAAAAAAATGTCAGAGATCACAGGGGGGTAGTTAAAACCAGGAGTGCTGGAGTCAGAAGGTTCATATCCTACATTACTTGTCATATGTTCTGACAGTTAATAGCAATGCGACCTGGGACTAGAGGAGCAGGCTCTTCAAGTCTCAGTTCGATCTCTGTAAGACGGGGATAAAGCAATGCTCAGGCCATAGGATTATTGTAGGATTTAAGAGGGGGGTGGTGGGCGGGGGGTGGGTGGGGAGGGAACGCATGCAGAAATGCTCAGCAGAATGCCTGTCAGGTAGTGCTCAGAGATTACTAATGTCCCAAGTTTATAAATTTCATAAGGGAAGTGACAGTAATTATGGTCACTGGACTTCACTCAATGCCTGCCCCACAGTTAGCATTCCACAGCCCTTGTGTTAATGTGCTTCTCCCCATACTCTTAAGTCAGGAAATTATGTGGCTTTGATACTATAATAAATAGTCACCTAATTTACTGCACCCATCCAGGGAAGGGGTTCAAATGGTTCAACTCTAGCTTTGCCAATGGCCCAAAGTCTTCCCCTCCTTGAAAATTATCATATCCTCATATAGTTTTTTTTTCCCCCTCTTAGTGACTAGTTAGGTCAGCTGGGGATAAGGTAATGCATCTAATCTTTTTTTAAGTTTTTTTAAAAAGATTTTATTTATTTATTTGACAGAGATCACAAGTAGGCAGAGAGGCAGGCAGAGAGAGAAAGAGAGAGAGAGAGAGAGAGAGAGAGGAGGAAGCAGGCTCCCTGCTGAGCAGAGAGCCTGATGCAGGACTGGATCCCAGGACCCTGAGATCATGACCTGAGCCGAAGGCAGAGGCTTTAACCCACTGAGGAACCCAGGTGCCCCTGCATCTAATCTCTGAGTAAGCTTTACCTTTATTTATTTATTAATTTATTTATTTGTCAGAGAGAGGGAGAGAGAGAGACCAAGCACAGGCAGACAGAGTGGCAGGCAGAGGCAGAGGGAGAAGCAGGCTCCCCGCCGAGCAAGGAGCCCGATGCGGGACTCGATTCCAGGATGCTGGGATCACCACCCAAGCCGAAGGCAGCGGCCCAACCAACCGAGCCACCCAGGCGTCCCAAGCTTTACCTTTAAAAGGAAGATTTTTAAAATTTTTTCTTATGGATCTATTACATTTTGAAAAATACAGCTGAAAATAGTTAACACTGGATGTTAACTATACTGGAATTTAAAAACATAAATATAAAATGATATTGAACTATTTGATATTCTATATTCCTAGTATTCAAATAAGTCACTTAGTGTAAACTTTGGTGGTGTTAGTTGCGGAATGTCTTTCTGCCCTACAAATTGAGGGGAGAACCAGCAGATTCATAGGAATTCATTAAAGATTTATTAAATTAAAAATGTTCTAATTGCTGAAGCCTGAGTAGCCAGCTTTCTTCCTTCCTGGCCCAATCCGTATACACAGAAAAATACTCCTGGACTAGAGATTTTTCCTATTTGTCTTCTCCAACTCTTCAGGCATGTTAATCCCCTCGTGTGGAAGAAGTCTCAAACCCTAATACACACCACAGGTTTGCCATACAAAAATTATTTTAGCCTAATTTTCTTCTTTTACGTTGTCAAGAGGGAAAAGCTGGACTGTATTTAGATAGATGTAGGCCACTAGATTGCCTGTCTGGTCTTGCACTTTTGGTGAACATCACTAGAGGAATAAACAACATAAGACGGTTTAGACAAGCAACTGATGGTCTGTTCATGGATGAAGCCATCCATGGAGGGCAGCTTCCAGAACTCTTCGGTCTGGATTCATTTTACCGCATACTCATCCCCGCCCCCAAGGCCAATAGGTGTTTTTAACCCAGGGGAAAAAAAATGCAAACTTTTATTTGCTCAAAGGCACACAAAAAAACTAAGAAGCCCACGAACGCAAAGCAGACTCAAGAACCACGTTCTCTTTGCCCATGAGTATAACCTGCTCAGGCCCTTCTGTCGCTTCGATCTCACGCCTCCCCAGGCCCAGCTAGTAGCGAGAACATCCTCCCCACAGCTCCTGTAAGGACACGTGTTCTTCCAGCCAGGCTCGGCGGCGGGACCCGGAGCTCCGCCCCGCCCCCCGCGCCGCCGGCCAATCGCGCCCCAGTGCGCAACCCCGCCCCGCCCCTCCGGCCCAGGCCCGCCGCCTTTGTTCTCCTTCACTCCTTCTCTCAGCCTGTGCGCTCCCGGCAAACCGAGTGGCAGCCGCTGATTGGTGGCCGCGGCGCAGCCAATCAGAAGGGGGCACCTCACGTTAGGGCTCGGAGCTTTAAACGCGCGAGCCGCGGGGCGCGCGGAGGAGGCCGGGGAGGAGGGCCGGTGCGGAGGGCGGCGCCGCGGGGCTCCGACGCGCAGCGAGGCGCACGCGGCCCGCGCCCCCAGTCCGGCTGGGATTGGCCCGCCGGCGGCTTCCCCGCCCCGAGCCGGTCGCTGGCGAGGACTTCCTGGGGGGGGTTTCTTGCCTTCCCTCGGGTTTCGCTCCAGAGGCGAGGGCTCGCGGTCCGGGAGCGCACGGGGGCTGTCGGCGCAGGGAGGCCGCGCTGCGCACTGCCGCGATGAGGCTCCGGAAAGCGTGTCTGCTGGTCCTGCTCCTGGCGCTGGCGCAGCTGCTGGTCGCCGCGAGCGCCGGGGGGCCGGATGAAGGTGAGCGGCCGGCGGCGGGCCGGGCCTGATGGGCCCCAGGGGCCCGCGCGTGGGGACCGGGGTGGCTGCGACCCAGGACCGGTGGGTTTCATGCGGAGCCCTTCCGAAACTGGCGCCTGGCGCCAACTTGCCGGAGTTTAAGGGCAGTGGTGGTGAGCGGAATCGCTTAGGAGATCTCGGGAGAGGAGGGCGGCGGAGGCCTCCTTTCTTAGGAAGCCCGTGCCGCCGAGGCTTAGGACGCGGAGAGGGTGCCAAGTGCCTTTTTTGAGACTGGCTCCTTCGCCCCGACTGCGCTCAGATTTTACTTGGGTTCAGGTTGACTGCGCGCTTCTGGCCAGGGGAGCTCGGGAGCTGGTTAAAATTTCCAGGCGAACACGCCCAGGGAGCGTGAAGGAAGAGGGGGCCACTGTTTTCAAAACAGGTCTTAGAGAAAAGGCGAGAAGGCCCGGTAGGAGCTCTCCACGGCAGCCTGGGGCAGCAAGCGTCTTTTAAAAACGCGGTTTGTAGATTTGGAAATAAATAACTCATGGGTGTGTGTTTGAGGGAGAAAGGGACAAGGGCTTGGTTTGCATTTCTTAGAAGCCAAAGGCTCCATTCCCCTCTGCGATCATTTATTCAACACCTACTATGTGCCAATTACTGAGCAGGGATCTGACCTCCCATAAAGCTCCGGCTCTAGTAGGAACATTAGACAGCTACTAGTCCCGGTTCCCGCATTTTTCTTGGAAACCAGCTAGCTGAAAACAAATGGCATAAGACACCTTCGATAACTGCAAGGCACCAGTCAAGAAAAGAATGCTGTTCCTAGAGAACAGGCATCAACTTTCTTTCTCTCTGGACTTTCTCCTGATGATGGATCCTCCCAGTCAGTTTGGGCCAATATAAATAAACCTCCTTTTCTAATATTAGTCTGTAGGGGAGGTGTGAACTTTATACCCTTTCAAACAGATTGAGTAACTTCTGTGTGGGTCACCGATTCAAGTTTAAACCCAAATAGAAAGGGAAGTAAGAATCAGCATTTGGTCATAAAGACACCTGCTGAGAGGAAGTAGACCGTGGCTTTCGTGTGAGTTTTGGGACCTTTATCCAAATCACCTGCTGCTTTTTAAAATACAGAGTCCCAGGGGTGCCTGGGTGGCTCATTCATCTGCTTTGGGCTCAGATCATGACCCCAGGGTCCTCTCTGCTCAGAGGGGAGCGAGCCTGCTTCTCCCTCCTCCTCTGCCTGCCACTCTGCCTACTTGTGCGCCCTCTCTCTTTGTGTCAAATAAAATCCTAAAATAAATAGATAAAAAGAGGGACGCCTGGGTGGCTCAGTTGGTTAAGCAGCTGCCTTCGGCTCAGGTCATGATCCCAGCGTCCTGGGATCGAGTCCCACATCAGGCTCCTTGCTCGGCGGGGAGCCGGCTTCTCCCTCTGCCTCTGCCTGCCACTCTGTCTGCCTGTGCTCTCTCGCTCTCTCTCCCTCTCTCTCTGACAAATAAATAAATAAAATCTTAAAAAAAAAAAATAGATAAAAAGAGTCCCAAAGTATGCTAAAGATTGCAGTGGTGAGCCCTGGAATCTGCATGTTAAACATTCATCGATTCACATGCAAGTTAAACTTTGGGTGGGGGCACCTTAAAGGTTGAGGATCAGTGAGGATAGAGGGTCATTTTTGGAATACAGCTAAAAAGCGTAATAGTTTTGTCTTGATTTTGATCTAGTGATTCTGTTCTGAGGGGGTTCTTAAGAGGCCGGAGACTGGCAAACTTGGGTGCATGTCAAGGGTTATTAGGACCAGCAGGTTTATTATTTGGGAGACAGGTCGCTAACGCTGGGAAGGCCCTGGGGAGCAGGTGCCTCTAGAGTTGTCATAGGTCATGGCAGATCTTCCAAGGCGGTGTCCTCTGGCGGGGTTGGAGGGGATAGGATGGAGAGTTCTAGTCCCTACCTGGACCCTTTCCCATTTCTGAAGGCATCCCTGGTCCTTCACTTTCTCAAGTAACTTGTCCTGCAGATTAATTTGAGGGCCACATTTCTCTCCCACTGCAGATGTTCTAAGTCTTTAGGTTTTGTTTTTGTTTGTGTCTCTTATGTTTCAGATTCAAACAGCACAGTGGTGTCACAAAAGACAACTCCCTGCCCCCCAAAAATATGTTTACTAGATAGATTGGGCTCTGGTAGTGCAAGCTTTGGGGTTGTGGGTCTTTTTTATGTCTCAGATTAGAAATCACTGGTGCATTTCACATCTTTCCAGCTAAAATAGCGAAGGAAAAACACTTTGATGCTGGTTGTTGGCTGTTTTTATTTGGGATTGGTTTAGATTTATTTATTTATTTTAAAAAATATTTTATTTATTTATTTGACAGAGAGAGATCACAAGTAGGCAGAGGCAGGCAGAGAGAGAGAGGAAGCAGGTTCCCTGCCGAGCAGAGAGCCTGATGCGGGGCTCGATCCCAGGACCCTGGGATCATGACCTGAGCCGAAGGCAGAGGCTTTAACCACTGAGCCACCCAGGTGCCCCTACATTCTATATTTATTTATTTATTTGTTTGTTTGTTTATTTATTTATTTTAGAGAGAAAGAGCAGGGGGTATGGGTGGCAGAGGGAGAGAGAGTCTTTTTTTTTTTTTTTTTTTTTAGATTTTATTTGTTTGACAGACAAAAATGACAAGTAGGCAGAGAGGCAGGCAGAGAGAGAGGAGGAAGCAGGCTCCCTGCTGAGCAGAGAGCCCAGTGCGGGACTGATGCGGGGCTCGATCCCAGGACCCTGAGGTCATGACCCGAGCCGAAGGCAGAGGCTTTCAGCCACTGAGCCACCCAGGCGCCCCAAGGGATTGCTTTAGATTTAAAAAGTGGAAATCCACGTGTGTGTAGTGCTGAAGAAGTGTTCAGCCCCTCTCTTTTCATTCCCGAGAAGTAATTATCCAGTGATTCCACCTAAAGCTTTGGGCATGTTAGGAAATGATCTGAGGCGACAACAGACGGCACCTGAGTGGTCAGGACCCTCCACTAACTAGCTTGGTGGTCTTTGGGCAGGTGACTTACCCTGTCTGTGCTTAGTTTCTTCATCTGTAAAGTGCACGTCATGTTTCCCTGAAGGGGAATGTGTTTGAGGGCTCAGCGCGGTGCCTGGCACATAACACAGGCCCGCTGTAGGGATCCGTCTGATAGCAGATTTCTCTTTCTCCATGTTTAATGTCAACTTCAGTGTTGACTTAATGGTAGAGTTTATCCAGCTGTTGGAGGCACTAAGCCGGTGGGGACTGAAGAATGAGCAGCGGAGGGAGTAGAGCGAGGACATGGCGGAGGGAGCTGCCTGCGACCAGGCTGGGCAGGGCTCCGGTGTTGCCATCAGGGGTCCTGTTGAGAGTGGACAGGATCACAGGGGTCTGGGGCCACTTCGGAATGGCCTTACCAGGTGGGCTGAGCACTGAGGAGGTGGTCTGGGAGGCTTCATCAGCCTCATAGTGAGGAGAATGGCACCCACCCAGAAGATGCTAGAAAGGCTGTGGCTATATTTTCTGTCTTAGAATGTCCAGCCCTAAAAGTAAAGCCCAGTGAAAAAATGGTTTCCCTGTTAGGATGTGGGATGTTTTCCTTGCGGGGATGTGAGGGTTTCTTGTAGGTAGGAGTAGAGAGCCGGCGCCCTCTCAGATGGTGGAGGGTCCAGTCCTGGGGTTACGTGCAGGCTGGGAAGGACTGGGAAGGTAGTGGCGTGCCCTGATGCGTTTGAGAGTCTTTAATTAGGTGGGCAAGGTTCTGTCATTGTGTTTATTATCCTTTAAAAAAGAAAAAGTTCCTTTGGTGTTTTTTTTTTCCCCCAAGGATCAAGAAATGAGTTCATTCTTAGGAGTTCTGTCCCCCGGTAGCTCAGGGACGCCCAGTGTATCACGAGAGCTCTGTCATTAGTGGTGCTCACAGACCACGGCAGGCTGAGTGTAGGAAAGAAGGCATCTTTGCTTGTCCTTTTTTTTTTTGGTAAAATTCGCCTGTCCCTATGCTTTGAGCGGATTGTCAGGTCCTCTGCTGAAAGTGCGGATTAAGTTCCCGGGATCGTTCTTTCCTTCCGTGCTCCAGTCTTTCTGTGTGCCTGAGAGTTAATCTGGCTCCCGCGCTGGCCAGAGCAGTCAGGCAGTGAGAGCGGATCTGTGTGGCCCATGAGCCCTGGCCAGCTGCCCTCAGCAGGCCGTCCGGTCCGCGGGAAGCCTCCAGATCGGAGGCCGTGTGTGCGGTGCCCTCTAGGCCCCTGGCGTGCACAGTGTCCCTGCATCAAGTCCTTGGACTTGTAGCCGTCGCAAGGTCATTCTGGGTAGGACTTTCAAGTGATGGTGGCCAGAATGGCCTCTTGGAAAGCCAGTGTGACTGCAGTCCCACAGGCCACCACAGGAAAGCTCAGTGCTTGGTTCTTGCCTTGCGGGGTGGCTGTAGCAGTATTTCCAGAAGCACCTGGAAGCCCTAGCCAGCCAGTGTTAAACTCAGGTTCGCAAGAGCCCTCTGTGCTCGCATTCTCCAAGACCTGGGTGTGGAGTGTTGGCTGCCCGTCACCAGGGGAAGGGGACTTGGTTTAGGCCCTCGGCCTGAGAGGTGGAGATAGGGCTCGACCCACCGTGGTCTTCCCCCCAGGTCCCGCCCTCCTGCTTTTCCGGGAGGCCCGATGACCGAGCTGTGGGCCTGGGCCTCTGCAGGCCTGTCCTCCCCTACAGTTCTGCTGTGGAGGAGGGAGGCCAGGGGTGGAGCAGGTGTTGGAGAGCCGTGGCCCTGGGAAGCAGGGAGTCGGCTTGGTTTGTACTTCTCAAATTGGTGGCTTTTCTTTTGGGATTTTAGAGGCCTTTCTTCCTCCCCCCATAAAGGAGGAGAACTTTACCTTTAAGCTGGAGAGAGAAACGGGGGAGACGGCGGGGCGGGGGGTGTTAGGGAGCATGGTTGAGCGAAGTGTGGCTCCTGGTGGGTTTTTGGTTTTTGTAATTTGCAGCTTGGTAGATTTTCACGAAAAGGGACAAAGCTGCCACGCCACCCAGAGCAGTTCCTTGGCTTGTCCCAATAGCTGTGGGGCCAGCCGTGGGTTGGTTAGGGGCAGGGCGGTGGGTTGGTTAGGGGCAGGGCGAAGGTGGGGCGGGTCCCGAGGCTCCCGGACCCGGAGGCTGACTTCATGCTCCGTCCCCAGCACAGAACCAGCAGACTCGCTTTATCTCCCGGGAAGCGTCTCGGCAGAGAGTAACTGGCCCCTTGACACCGTCCGCCTTCGCTTGGCTGCTGAGGCCGCAGCGGGAGAAGCTGGGTGGCAAGAACCGCCATCCCACGGTTCTCGTGTCCGAAGTTGGGCGAAAGATTCCCTGAAAGCCAGTAGTGAGATGAGCTCAGATTCTGGTGCTTGGGGAAGAGAGCTTTGCTTTGCTTCCAGGCAAGGCATCCTACCGAGGTGTATTTGGGGTGTGTGTGTGTGTGTGTGTGTCTGTGTGTGTGTCTTAAGGATTTTATTTACTTATTTGACAGAGATACAGTGATAGAGGGAAGACAAGCAGGGGAGAGGCAGAGGGAGAAGCAGGGAGCCCAATGCGGGGCTCGATCCCATGACCCTGGGATCATGACCTGAGCCGAAGGCGGACACTTCATGACTGAGCCACCCAGGTGCCCCTATTGTGTATTTTTTTTTTTAAAGATTTTATTTATTTGACACAGAGAGATCACAAGTGGGCAGAGAGGCAGGCAGAGAGAGAAGAGGAAGCAGGTTCCCTGCTGAGCAGAGAACCTGATTCAGGGCTCCATCCCAGGACCTGAGCCAAAGGCAGAGGCTTAACCCACTGAGCCACCCAGGCGTCCACCTATTGTGTATTTTTGATGCACATTGACCCTGTAAATCTTTTTTTTTTTTTTTTAAGATTTTATTTATTTATTTATATGACAGTCAGAGATCACAAGTAGGCTGAGAGGCAGGCAGAGAGAGAGGAGGAAGCAGGCTCCCTGCTGAGCAGAGAGCCCGATGCGGGACTCGATCCCAGGACCCTGAGATCATGACCTGAGCCGAAGGCAGAGGCTTTAACCCACTGAGCCACCCAGGCGCCCGACCCTGTAAATCTCTAAAAAAAATCTTTGTGGGATTAACTCCTGCCCTGGGGATTACTCGGGGGTGACTCCCGAAGTCAGTATAATTCCCTGCCCGCTTGCCTGCACACTCCAGTCTCTCTCTGAAGGACCAAGCCTGCGGGGCTGTGTTTTGTACGGATAAGGTAGAATGCCACCCGCTTTCAGGAATGGAATTAGTTTAGTAGTCCATCCTCCAGAAGGGAAAGTCGAGTGCGAGTCCCTGTTTCCCGTGGGTGTTGTTTTGGGGGCCGGGCAGCCATTTGCTCATGGGGGACTGAATGGCCTGTGGACGGCGTAGTGTGTGAGGAAGAGGAAGGTGTCGGGGAAAGTTAGCCTCGCCCTGGAGCACAAACAGGGTAGCCACGAAGCGATGTGCCCTAGAGCACCGAGCCCGGGATGTGGATAAAGGAGCCTTGCTCTAGGCGCGGCAGCGGGGTGGTGCTGGGGAACGGATCAGACCCCAGTGCGGGGACGAGGGGCTGCTGCTTAGGGTTCTCCCAGCCTGGGCAGGAGGTACGCGGGGCCAGGCTGCGGGGCCACGTGCACAGAGGCGCCTCGCCAGCCCTCAACTCCCGATGGGGCATTGAGACTAACCTGACCGGTGCTTTGCAAACGTCTCTGTAACCAGGACCTCTCTTTAAGTGAGCTCCCAAGTGGCTACCCAGTATGCAAACTTCAGAGCGGAATTTCGGGATAGGGGAGGCCTGATGTCCCCACCCCGGCTCATGGTGGCCCTCAGGGGCCACTCGGGACTCACGACACATTTGGAGGGTTTGGGGTTCTAGGAAAGTTTTAAGGAGGAGAGTCACCAATTTACTAACGAGTCTGGATATTTTCCGCTCAGATTCTTCTAATAAGGAGGATGCCATTGAGGACGAGGATGAGGACGATGAGGAGGACGAGGAGGACGAGGAGGACGATGACTTGGAAGTCAAGGAAGAAAATGGGGTCCTGGTCCTGAATGACGTGAACTTCGATAACTTTGTGGCCGACAAAGACACGGTGCTCCTGGAGTTCTACGCTCCGTGGTAAGGACCCTCGTCCTCATCCCACCAGCCTGGACGAGGGCGTCCCTCTGTGCTCCCATGCGTTTGCCTCACAGTCCTCCAGACCCTGTGGGGGGGCAGGTGTGGGTGCAGGAACGCCAGCACCTCAGCCTCTGGTGAGCCAGCGGCGTGGAGTAGGGACGTGTCCTCTGGTGGTTACGGTGGGGGCGTGGGCCTGTGATGGCATGGGGACCGGTATTGGTGACAGACCCGTCCCTGGCTGTGGGTTCTGCCCTGACCCGTCTCCAGGCCACCCTGCCGCCCTCTCCTGCCAGGAGGGGCCTGCGGGCGGTTTCCAGTGTGGGAAGGCGCACCGTCCCCGGCGGGCAGCGGGCACCCCGCTCGTGCTGTCCTTCACCCTGTGTGCCCTTCCTTGTCCCCTCTGCTGCCGCTCTTGATCTCAGAATCCCTTCTTGTCTGTCCTCGTTCCCCTGCCCTCCTTGGTTCACTTTTGAGACGTAATAGTTAAGACATACTTAGTTTTTGGTCCAGTGTCTAATGCTCAGGCATGAGGCGTTTTGTGTAAAATACGTAAATAGTCCTTGAGCAGGTCCGTGAGGGTTTCATAGATCAGTACTTCTCAAACTCTTCGGTCTTGTGAGTCCAAACAGTTCATGTGGGTCATGGCTGTCAGTCGTCACCGCAGTAGACTTTGAAACAGAAATTTCTGTATTAATCCATCTTTAACCCCTTCCATGTTAACATCAAGTATGCTGCCCTTGTGGTCAGTCGGGTAGCCTCTGGAAAACTCTGGAAGGCTCTAAGGGGAGGAGTGAAGAAGACCGGGAATGTCTTTTGTAAAGAGTTTTTACCTCACAGACCCCATACGAGGGGTTCCTGGACAAACTCTGAGAAGCTTACGGACGAAAGCATGGGGGCTTGGAGGTGTTGGAGGCACAAGCCCCGGCCAGAGCTGGAATTACGGCCCCAATCTGCCTGACTCCAGCCGCGTTGGCCTCCCCATTGTGTTACCTGCGTGTCTCCTCTTAACTGCAGTCCTTCTGGTCCTGGCGCCCCCGTTCCTCTGTACTTTGCTTTGTGTTAAGTCTCCGTGGGTACAATTAACCTTCTTCTTCCCTAAATCTCCTCAGGTGTGGACATTGCAAGCAGTTCGCTCCGGAATATGAGAAAATTGCCAGTGCCTTGAAGGACAACGACCCTCCCATTCCTGTGGCCAAGATCGACGCGACCTCAGAGTCGGCGCTGGCCGGCAGGTTTGGGGTGAGCGGCTACCCCACCATCAAGATCCTTAAGAAAGGCCAGGCTGTGGACTACGAGGGCTCCAGGACTCAGGAAGGTGAGCGGAGCCCATGTTCCTGGAGGAGGCGGGGCTGGGACTCCCCCCCCCCCCCCACTGGAAAGTTGATTTGGGGGGGGAGGGGGGCGTTTGGATAATAAGAGAGGAGGACAAGTTGAGTGGGGGCCAGGAGTGGCCCGAGGAGCACCAGCTTCTGGGAGTGCTCCCTGCCGGAATGTTCCAGGTAACTGAGATCAGAATAAAGTTGTCCTAGGGCAGGAGGGGTGTCTTCTCATTTCAGACCATGAAACTCAGATGTGGAGCCTGTGTGTTACATGACACATGAGGCTGTGGTTCTTGGAGGTGCCCTAGAGCAGCACTTCTCCATGTTGGCCTTGGTCACAGTCACTTCCTGGAGTCCTGAAGCTAGTGCTAAGCCCCATCCCCAGACTCCCAGATCCCTAAGTTTCAGGTCAGGCTCGATGATTTGCATTTCGTACAAGCTCCCAGAGCTTACCTGAAGCCGTGGGTCTAGGGCCCCATGTTGAGACCCACTGATGTGGGGAACCAGGAGGTTCTCCAAAACCAGGCCTGATGGATCCCTACCTGACTTAGACTAGGCACAAAATGATTTTTTTTTTTAAATGAACAAACAAAATTGTGGTATCTTTTTTTTTTTTTTTTTTTTTTAGATTTTATTTATTTGACAGAGAGAGACACAGTGAGAGAGGGAACACAAGCAGGGGGAGTGGAAGAGGGAGAAGCAGGCTCCCCGCTGAGCAGAGAGCCCGATGCGGGGCTCGATCCCAGGACCCTGGGATCATGACCTGAGCCGAAGGCAGACGCTTAACGACTGAGCCACCCAGGCGCCCCCAAAATTGTGGTATCTTTACCATATGTATTAATCACTAAAAAAAAAAACCCATCAGGTTACAGTTTCCATTCCCAGTGTGGCATAGTGGACATAGCAGGAGATCCCAATGTGGCATAGTGGATGTCTTCCCCTTGCCAGGCCTCAGGTTCCTCATCTGAGGAATAGGGGGGTCACTTGGATCTGATCTCAGAGTTCCCCTCGAGCTGGCAGAGGGCCTCTCCCTGTGACCCCTAAGGATCCTACCCGGTGCAGATGCACAAGGAAAGGTCATAACCATTAACACTTGCTTCCACCTTGTCTGTCTGCTGACTAGATCATACGTTTACGGGGTTCACAATTCAAAGAGGTAGATAAGAGGGGTGCCTGGGTGGCTCAGTCATTAAGTGTCTGCCTTCAGCTCAGGTCATGATGCCAGGGTCCTGGGATCAAGCCCCACATCGGGTGCCCAGGTCAGCAGTGAGCCTGCTTCTCCCTCTCCCACTCCTCCTGCTTGTGTTCTCTCTCACTGTGTCTCTGTCAAATAAATAAAAAGTTAAAAAAAAAAAACCCAAAAAACAAAGAAGTAGGTAAGAGTCTTTATATCCTGACTCTGGCTGTCCAACTCCCTTCCGGGAAGGCAGCTTATGTACCAAGTGTCTCCTGTGCCCTTCAGGGATATTGTGGACACATGAGAGCAAATGTATGTGTATGTATATCATTTCTCACAATTGTTAGCATCTTTTTTTGTCCCCCAAAGATTTTATTTATTTATTTGACAAAGACACAGCAAGAGAGCGAACACAAGCAGGGGGAGTGGGAGAGGGAGAAGCAGGCTTGCTGCTGACCAAGGTGCCCGATGCGGGGCTCGATCCCAGAATCCTGGCATCATGACCTGAGCTGAAGGCCCAAAGCTTCACGACTGAGCCACCCAGGAGCCCCCGTTGATAGCGTATCTTAATCACCATTTGCACCTTCGTGTTTTACTTAATGAATAGTGGCTTTGCCGTATCAGCACATAAAGGAAGGTAATCTAAGAGCAGGCTGAGAGCCGCGTCCTTACTGTTTGAAAGTGGGCAGGCGTGAGCGTTTGGAGGTCGGTCCATGCCCAGTGTTGGACCGCCAGAGGCGCGGCGGCTTGGAATCTCGAGAGCGGTGTTTGCCGAGGGGGCTCCTCGGGCCGCTGGGTCCCAAGTGTGTTGTAGTAAATGGGCTTCCCCAACGGAGATCGACTCAGGGCTATGGCTGTGGGCCCCGGGGGCAAGGGGATCACGCCGTGGGGTTGCTGCTCCGCACACGTCCGTCTGGTTCTCAGATCTAGCTTCTCAGTAACTGCACAGAACAGAAAAGAAGAAAAAAGAAAAGTGTAAAGTTGGCCATCACTGGTCCAAAGAGCCACTTGGCAGGTGCCTTGTGAGCGTGTGTTCGGTGTCCCACCCCCATCAGTGGGTCCGTCTCCGGGATGAGGCCGCCACCTTTCCCGTGGCGCCGATGCAGCCTGAGCGGCGGGCAGGTGCTGTCCCTCTTCATTCTTCCCGAGTCTTGTGCACCTGTCGTGACATGTGACGTGTTGGTGCTGCACTGCGTGACTAAACACACGGGTCTTTGTACCTGAGGAGGGGACGCCCTCCAGACCTTGGGCACGCGTGGTCTGATGCAGGGGACGAGCCTGCCGTTTGCCCCACAGTCTGGCAGCAGCAGGGTCCCTCTCGTCACCTGGGTCTTGGGCTGTCAGAGGAGTTGCCGGGCAGCAGAAGGAGGACAGGGAAGAGTGGACCCCCTGAGCTGTGGCCTCAGACTGCGGAGTGTACTGGCCAGAGATGTGGCTGGCTTTCAGGGACTCGAATGTTCGTTTCCTGTTCTCCATGGCCCCTGCTTCTCCATCCGCTCCTCCCTGCCTGCTTCTGTGGGGAGGGTCTGCCCGGGCTCAAGCTTGTTCGGTTTCTTTCAGAAATTGTTGCCAAGGTCAAAGAGGTCTCCCAGCCCAACTGGACACCTCCTCCGGAAGCCACACTGGTGCTGACCAAAGAGAACTTCGATGAAGTGGTGGACGAGGCAGACATCATTCTGGTGGAGTTCTACGCCCCATGGTAAGACCCCGGCTGCCCCGTGCTGCCCGGACATTGAGGGGCCCCGTCCTGCATCCCAAACGCCCCTGGCCACGAGGGGGGGTGTCAGAGGCCCCTGCGTGGGAGGCAGCCGAGCACGGGGGCTGCCCAGTCCCCACCAGGCACAGGCCAATGTGGCGGCGGAGAGTTCTGGAGACGAGAGTGGTTTTCCGAGGGGGTGGGATGAGGCGGACACAGGCCTGTGGCGCAGAGGAGAGTGAAGCCTGCGTGGGGGGGCACCAGGTGGTCCTGGTTCCCCCATGGCTGCAGGACACAGCTTTGCCCCAGGCCTGCCGAGTCCCACGTTTGTCATCACATACCTGCCCTGCCCTGAGAAAGCACGAGAACCCTCGGATGGCTGTGGCTCTGTGGCCGCCTGAGGTGACACGTGTGTGGGGTGAATGGAAGTGCTGCTCACGGAAGTTCATGAGCTGTGACGAGAACAGAGCAGAGCTGCCACCACAGTGGCCAGGGCGGTGGTAACTGGTGGCTTCAGGTGACCTCCTCCGGCGTCACTGCCCGCTGAGGAGTCTGAACAGTGGTTCTGTCCCTGCTCATGGCAGAGACATTCCGGAGTGAATCTTGGAAGATGACCCGCAGCCTTGCTTCATGCTCTAGACGTGTCCCCTTCTCATGTTGGGGCCTCTGGGTTCCCACAGCTGTCCTGCCTTCTGTCACCTCGACTCACCCTGTGGCCTCTGCCTCTCTCGCCTCAAATCCTCCATTACAGCCGGGCTTCTTGTAGGAGAGAAACAGCAGAGCCGGGCTGCGGGGGCCTGATGAGCTCTGTTTAGGGGCAGCGGCCCTAGGACACGGTTTCGATGGAAGCCTGTGCCTGTCAGAAAACAGGAAGGCCCAGCTCTGTAGAGGAATCGGGCCAGTCCCTTAGAGCTTAGCAGGGACGTGGCCTAAGTGTCCCCACCATGTGCAGGAAACAGCCAGTTCTGGCCCCAGACAGCTCGTCAGGGAGAGGAGTGCAGAGACGATCAGGGGAAGCATGCAGGGGCAGGGGACCCGGACGTGGGAGAGAAGATGCCAGAAAGAAAGGCAGCTGGGGAGTCGGGGAGAGCGGCTGATTGAGGTGCCGGCTTGGGGAGCCGAGGCGCCGCGGCTCCTGTGCTTCGTGAGGAGAGGAGGGAGATGTGGGCCGCTGGAGGAGACGGCAAGGCTGTCCTCCAGGGGGATGGGAGTGTAGTGGCCAGTGCTCTGGGACGGCTGTCGGCCTCCCTTGGGGACTTCTTCCTGGGTCAGCCAGTGCTTCTGATTCTTGTGCAGGCTTCCTGCTTGTTGGTGTGCGGCGTAGACCAGGGTCAGGAATGTGACCAGGGCACGAGCGACAGTGACCCAAGGCTTGGGGCCTCCCTAGCACAAGGCACTGTCCTTGGTCACTGTAGGGCGTGCGTGCACGGAGGGGACAGGGGAGCGGGGGCGGGAGGAGTGGCGCCTGCTGCGTGTGGAGAGCAGGGGGGCCGTGAGGTGGTGAAGGTGTTGCGGGATGTCTCACGATGGTGACAGATCCTAAATCGAAGTTGCCCGGAGCCGAGGTCAGCGAGTACTTGTTCATGTCACATGCTCAGGACGTACTTAGCAAAGGCACCGTGTTGCTGCCGCTGCAGAGAACAGTTACCCTCTCCCTGCAGACGGTTTATGTACCGCAGGGCACAGCCGCGAGGTGCCCCGAGGACCTTCAGCATGGCCCTCTCCCACGTAGGAGCCACCCGATTGTGCCAGGCACACGGGCTGCTTTAAGTTGTCTCCATTCCCAGTTCCCGTGGCTCGGGCCCACCTTCGCCTGCCCTAGTCGGTGGGTGTTCTCCTGTTCTGGCCACGTGCGTTCGTTACCCTCCCCTCGCCCCCCCCCTTGGCGGGCTCAGGTCCACCTCCTCCCCGTCTCTCCTGTCCCGGACCAGCTGTCACACCCTGTGCGGAGCCGCCCCTGACTCGGTGTCCTCACCTGTCCCAACCCTCCATCTGAGGGAATCTCCCTTCTTGGGCCGTTGTCTTCCGTAGCCTTTCCCATAGGTCACCCCCGTGCCCCAGTCCCACTCGTGCCTGTGTCACACGTGTGTGTCATGCCTGCGTGTGTCTGGTGTGCACCCTTCGCTGTGAGCACCAGTGCCGGTGGTGTCCTGCCGGCCTCCAGAGGGGCCTGGCTCCCCGCCCCTACCTGGGAGACCTTCGACCCGAGTTGCTCGGGAACACGGGCCAGGTTTCGGTGCCTCCCGCAGAAGAGAGGCTGTGTCCGCGCGGGAACAGGCTCCTCACGGACTCACTGCTTCTCGTAGGTGTGGACACTGCAAGAAGCTGGCCCCCGAGTACGAGAAGGCCGCCAAGGAGCTGAGCAAGCGCTCCCCCCCAATCCCGCTGGCCAAGGTCGATGCCACTGCGGAGACAGACCTGGCCAAGAGGTTTGACGTCTCTGGCTATCCCACTCTGAAAATCTTCCGCAAGGGAAAGCCTTTTGATTACAACGGCCCACGGGAAAAATACGGTAGGCTGCCTCCTGGTCCTGCCTCGGTGGGGCGGGCGGGGGAGCCCCCCAGGGAGGTGTAGGGGGGCAGGGAGAGCCGTGGAGCCCCGAGCCCCTCCTCAGGCACGTGCTTTGCCCCCAGGCATCGTCGACTACATGATCGAGCAGTCCGGGCCACCCTCCAAGGAGATCGTGTCCCTGAAGCAGGTCCAGGAGTTCCTGAAGGACGGGGATGACGTCATCATCATTGGGGTCTTTAAAGCGGAGAGTGACCCAGCCTACCAGCAGTACCAGGATGCTGGTGAGGGGTGGCCCTGGGGGCTGGGGAGATGGTCCTACCCAGGCTGTGGGGCTGGGCGAGACGGTCCTACCCAGTCTGTGGCCGGTTGCTGAGGAGTCTGCTGATTCTGTGGAAAAACTCCTGGGGCATCAGCTTAGAGGATAACCTGAGGAAGAATTGAGTAGCATTTGTGGGAACAGGCTTTCCTTTCTGGGATTGGGGTCAGAGTGGAGGTTAGTTCCCCATTGCCTCGATTATGTGTGGGGGATAGGATCTCGTCCTGAGTTGCATGGCTGTGCCGGCTTCCTCCTGACCTCTGAGGGGAGGGCTGGGTGTGTCAGAGTCATCCGACTTCATCTCCCTCCCTGTCTTTCCAGGAACCCCTTCCCAGCCCCTCTGCAAGGGGCAGGGTCTCCACCAGAAAACAAGGGGTTTTTTTTGTTGTTGTTGTTGTTGTTTTAAGATTTTATTTATTCAACCAGAGAGACAGCGAGAGAGGGAACAGCAGGGGGAGTGGGAGAGGGAGAAGCAGGCTTCCCACTGAACAGAGAGCCTGATGCAGGGCTTGATCCTAGGACCCTGGGGTCTTGACCTGAGCTGAAGGTTAGATGCTTAACGACTGAGCCACTCACGCGCCCCAAAGCACAGGTTTCTGAATCGGGCTTGGGTTCAAATCTTGCTTCTGCCAGTTACTAGCTTGTGAGCACAGGTGGGGACTTGATCTTTTATCTACTTTGGCGATCTCGTCTACTTCAAGAGTTGCATTGAGATCGTGCAGGTGAAGCGCCTAGTTGGGCTAGCGTCCAGGGAGTGCTGGTCCTGAGAGGTGGCGGTATGGTGGACAGCTGTCACAGGCATATCCTGTAGGGGGAGGTGGCACTCGCCCATCCCGAAATCCGTTATCTGCTCCTGCCTAGTGGCAGGTGTCCCTGCTGTCCTGGGTGGCCCTGGGTTATGAAAGAGATGTTTTCTTTCAGGAACGCTGAGGATCCTCTCCGTTCTTGTCAAGTTCCTCCTGAGTGCCCTCCACCCCCGCCCCCCTGCAAACCACAGACAGCTCCGTTTGCTGCTTTAGAGGAGTCTTGTAACTGCCCTGGTGGCCACCTAGTGCTTGTTTCAGTGCCTTACGGTAACCGCTGTGCAGGGGTCAAGTTCAGGTTCACGCAGTAAGACAGCAGTCCAGGGGAATTCCGTTTCCGCATCTGGTGCCGGAGCGGAGGTGCCTCGTGGATGGATGAGGTGCCTTGGCATCTCCTTGGAAGTGGCCCGCAAGAATCTTGCTGCAGGAGAGCCCAGCCTCCCCCGGGGCTGCGAGGGGGACTGCCATGTTTCTGCAGAGGAGGGACTGCGGCGCGGGGAGGGGAGTCCTCACGGGCGGGCCTGCGGGCCCGTCATGAGCAGGTCTAGAATTGTGACTGGAGTCTACGTCTGGCTGAGTTGACAGCCGCCTCCCACCTCCCCCGAACATGGGGAGTTTCCTGTAACCCGTCGGGAGGCCCGCCCTTCAGTGCCGGGGACGCCCCTGACACCTTCCCGGTGTTCGGATCGCAGACTCCGCTCCGGCCAGAGCAGAGACTGCGGGGCGAGCCCGGGGATGTCCGGCAGGGGTGGGTGGCCGGGGTCGGGTAGGCTGACAGCAACGCGGCTCGCGCGCTGGGTCACGAGCTGTCCGGCTGCTTTTGTCCCCCAGTGCGAAGCTGAGTTGTGGGGATGCTATGGCCTGCAGAGCCGGAGATCTTGTCTGGGCCTTTCTGAGAAGTTTGCCAACCCCGGTCTCGAGTGTCCTCGGACCGTGGGCTTTCATCTTGAGAGTTTTACAGGATTTAAATTCAAGTGTATTTAGCAAAAGAACTGCAGCCCGCAAGTAGGCCAGTCACCAATCCGAGGAGGAGATGCTGGGTGGGAACACCCCCCGCGTGGCTCCGGGGGAGCGTGGTGCCCACCTGTTCTCACGGGCTGTCTGTGGCTTTCATGCGCTTCTCAGCACTGGAGACAGTGGTCCTGACAGATGAGCTCTGAGTTGTTCCGTGAACATTCGATTTGCATATTATTTTGGTTTTTTTTTTTTTTTTTAATTTATTTATTTGTCAGAGAGAGAGGGGGAGAGAGAGAGCGAGCACAGGCAGACAGGCAGAGGGAGAAGCAGGCTCCCTGCCCAGCAAGGAGCCCGATGTGGGACTCGATCCCAGGACACTGGGATCATGACCTGAACCAAAGGCAGCTGCTTAACCAACTGAGCCACCCAGGCGTCCCTATTTTGGTTTTTTAAAAACAACTTGTAAGATACAGGCTCTAAGGTGTGACACCTACCCCAGCTCTGGGTGTCCATGGGGGGATTCACGGTGCTAATGCCAGTCTTTGCAGGGCATCAGCTGGGGCTATGAGTTTAGTCTAGGTCAGCGATGCAGCTTAATAAGTTGTGTATTTATCGTTCTGTTAATTTTTCAGCGAACAACCTGCGAGAAGATTACAAATTCCACCACACTTTCAGCACTGAAATAGCAAAGTTCTTGAAAGTCTCCTCGGGGAAGTTGGTCGTAATGCAGCCTGAGAAATTCCAGTCCAAATACGAGCCCCGGAGCCACGTGATGGACATCCTGGTGAGCGGGGCCCTCGGGGACACAGCAGCCCCAGGCTGCTTTGTTTGTTTGTTTTAAGATTTCATTTATTTGAGAGAGAGGCAGTGAGAGCGCATGAGCGAGGAGAAGGTCAGAGGGAGAAGCAGACTCCCCGTGGAGCTGGGAGCCTGATGCGGGACTCGATCCGGGTCTCCGGGATCATGACCTGAGCCGAAGGCAGTCGTCCAACCAACTGAGCCATCCAGGCGTCCCTGTTTGTTTTTAAATTGTAGTCAGTTAACACATAGCATAGTATCAGTTCGTGTCCAGTCCAGCTCCTCTCCTTTCATCCATGGGTGCTGAGCCGGGTGCAGAGATGGGCGCCCCATACCCCAGCGGTCAGCACCGTTCTGGGTGGTGTGCGTGTTCCCAGGAAAGGGGTCTGTAGCTTTTAGTAGGTTCTTGAAGGGGTCGTTGACCCCAGAATGGTTAAGAGCCGCTCAGCCTAGTCTGTTACATACATCACTGCCTTTTTACTCTTTACTTTAAATGGATTGGTATTACTTATGTACCACCCTTATTGCAAAGATTATTT